>VYZX01013295.1:7424-242430 GCA_013401335.1 Brachypteracias leptosomus | reverse complement strand
AATACTGTGTCCAGTTCTGGGCCCCTCAGTTCAAGAAGGACAGGGAACTGCTTAAGAGAGTCCAGCGCAGAGCCACTAAGATGATTAAGGGAGTGGAACATTTCCTGCTAAGGGAGCTGGGTCTCTTAAGCTTGGAAAAAAGGAGACTGAGGGGTCACCTCATTAATGTTTATAAATATATTAAGAGAGAGTGTCAGGAGGACGGAGCCAGGCTCTTTTCAGTGGTATCTAATGATAGGACAAGGGGCAATGGGTGTAAGCTGGAACATAGGAGGTTCCACCTAAATATAAGAAACTTCTTCACAGTGAGGGTGATAGACACTGGAACAGGCTCCCCAGGGAGCTTGTGGAGTCTCCTTCTCTGGAGACGTTCAAAGCCCGCCTGGACATGTTCCTGTGCAACTTAGTGTAGGTGATCCTGCTTTGGCGGGGGGATTGGACTAGATGATCTTTAGAGGTCCCTTCCAATCCCTAACATTCCATGATTCCATGATTCCGTGATCAGCAGCATCCTCTTTTGTCCTTCTGTTCTCCCACACCTGTAATTTGCAAAGACTTAGAGAGAACAGGTCAGAAACATTTTCAATGAGATTAAATTTTCCAAAAACAATTTGCAGAGATGTTCTGATGTGAACATAATATTCACTGAGACTAATTCATATGCATGAGGCTATTGATGTTTACTAACTGAATCCACTGAAGAAAACATCAGTTAGTTGCAGACCAGTACTACTCATTGCTAAATTCCGTTAAGGAAAATCCCATTTAGTGATGACTCTCTGCTGATAATTGCCTTTTGGAGATCTGCCAAGTAGCCAGCTCTTCATCCATTCATCCTGTACTTTATCAGTATTGCAAATACTAATTTTTTCCATTGAAATAATATGTGAATTAAAGTTAACAGCAATTCCATAATTATCTTGCTTAAGAAATTCATTTTAAAGTAGCTCTAATCTTAATTTGCATTTTTCTGTCTTCTTTTCTTATTCCTTTCAATTTATTTCTGATTAATTGGCTCTTTTGAGCCAACTACATATGTTACTTGCCTGGACTCTCCTGCTTGTACCATAGGTACATCTATAGGTGTCTAGTGACCAGAGTCTTTCATGGCTGTAACTAATTAACTCCTGGCCGTCATGAGTAATGTGCTGGATCTGCACCTTTCTCATTAAAGGAATTATCCTTTATACTTCTTTTCCTCTATCTCTGTCTTATTTTGTTGAGAAATCCAAGTAATGCTTTATTTACCAGCTGCATGAGACATCCAGCATATGCCTCCCAAACTGAGGACCCCCTAACAGTGCAGTTCTTCCCTTTGATGTGTTCCAGACAGGTCTTAAGAGGTAACACATCCTGTTTTCTGGCTTGATTTAGTGGTCTACAAAGTCTTCTACCACTACCACCTCCTGAGCTTTCTGAGTCAGCTTGGTGATCGAAGAGACACTCAAAGTCCTGGGGTTCACTCTAGGCTCTCAATAGCTAGAAAACCAGATAATGGTGCTTTTAATGTTCATACTTCACCTCTTCTACTCTGTCTGTTGTTCCGGAACAGGGTGAGCTGGCTCCAGGAAACAGCACCACAAAGTTAGCAGCATGAAGTGGATGATGATGTGGTGTCATTTCCAGAAAGTCTTCTGCTGCTGGTATCTCGTGAAGTGTCTTGACAGTGTGATGGCATCCCACAGCTCCTTGTACATCTTCAGGTAAGTGTGCAGTGTACCCACAGGGCAGCCAAATCATTGGATCAGAGGAGTTAAAGACAGGCAGGATCTGTCAGATCACAGAGCACATGCCCCTGCCAGTGAGTGCTGTCGTCCCCAATACAGTGCGCGTCAGATCTCAAACAGATACTACAACTGATCTCAGCCAAAAGGCCAAAGGGAGTTGAATGTATTCTTTTGTATTTGAAACATAATGATCGCAACTGTTTAGAAAGGCCTTCTGTTACGTGCTAGTGGACGGAAAGCTGAGTTCAACACTAGAGGCTGGTTGCTGTCCTGCCCTCACTGGTGGCGAGTCTGGGTTTGCTCCCAAAGGGGAGAAAATGTCTCAAAGCAGCCCCCTTTGTCCACCTTTCCCCTGGAGTGAGTCATGTTGAACTTCAATAAAGTGAGCCATCTCTTCTCATCCAGAAAGGTGTTTTTTCTGAGACATCCTTTAGACAGTGCAGGGAGAAATGGAGCCCCAGCACCAACTAGAGGAAGGAACACAATAACATCAAGGATTGTGTAACCTGCAACACAAAATTCACACTGATCAAAGCCAAGTACTTTAATAGCTACAAGACAAAAAAAACCCCAACAAACCAAAACATGTTGTTGGTTATATTTTTTCTAAGATGTCGACAAGGTAGAAATTTGTCGCCTCCTCAGCTGGTGGCTGGGACATAGCAGGGGAATGGAAAGGCAGTCGTCCTGATGCACACCATGATGATGAGGACAAGCCCCTGAGGGAATGGGATTTAGACCCAGAGCTAAACTACAGAGGAGATGGAAAGGATCAGAAGTGGGAAAGTTTAGCAAGTATATGAAGAGTCAATGAGAGCATGTGCAGGGCCGTGGGCTAGAGATGGGATCTGGGAGAAGTAGATAACTGTAGAGGAAGCAGAAGAGGGAGCCTGGGAGAGTGGGTAAGGCTGCAACTGGAGAAAGCATTTGAGAAAGGTTGGTGAGGAAGGATCAGAAGGAGAAATGCCGGAATGTATGTGTGTAGTTAGTGGACAGGAGCAGAGCAGAGGGGCTGGCAGTGTGAAGGTAAGTAGGGGGACTGGAAAGGTATATCACATCTCTGTGAGCTAAGCCGAGCTCATCTCTGTGTATGAGAGAGCACAGCCCTCCACAAGGCTACATTGAGGGTGATGCCCAAAGGCCCATTTGTCTGAACTGGGGCTGGCTGAAGCTGACGTTGAACTGGCTGGTGAGATCTGGTATCTCCAACCTGCAGAGCTTTGGGGTCAGCAGCCTGCCAGCCATGCAGCAGAACTGCTGTTGTGTGTTGTGCTGTTCTAATACAGCAGGAAGCACCTATTCAACTCCAGAAACAGCACAGCAACCCAGTCTTGAAAGTCATGGGGCATTCAGCTTGCTTCCTCTCTATGTTACTTTTTGTGAGACAAGTTCAATCCAGTGGGATATTTGCAGCTAGTGGTTTCTACTCTCCTTTCCTGTGATTCATTTAGAACCTACTCATTCCTGTTTAGCAGGTCTTTATCTCCCACAGAATTGACAAAACTTTAGGCGAGACAGGTGTCTTGAAGAGCAAAGTTCACTTGCATGACTGCAGAAGAGCCTTAGGAAGTTTGGGCCTTTCAGTTGTGGGCCAGAAGAAATACTTTATGACCATGTGTACCAGTCAGAGAGCTGGACTTCTCTTTCCCAGTTTGCAGTGCAGTTTCTATGATCCGTTAGGAATGCACCATACCTCAGGAATGCAGACAGACATTATGCAACAAGCAGTTTTGAGGAATTAGCAAATCAGAACAAAAAAAGGTAATAAAACCCCCACAGCTTAAGGTACGTAGCAGTTGGTGTGTCCCTCTTTTTTTACAAGGGAAATTTGGAAGACCTTCTCCTCCCTGAAGTGCATTGAGCTGAGTAGGATATGGCAATCACTGCAAATTATGGAGCTTCAAGCGGCCTTCTCTATACTTTTGCCAGGCCTGATTGTTTCTCCCTCTTGTCCCATATTATTTACTGTACAAATCCATTAGCATTGCTTTTTCTTGCTGCATCCAAGATACTGCAGTCTATCACTCGAGCTATTCACATGACATTTTATCCTTTCTTTGGAAGACAATCTTGTCTTCAGTCAAAAACCTCTTGACAAAAGGAAATAGGAGCAAGAACTTGAGATGGCATAATGCAGCAAAGTGCTTTCTATACACCTGCATAATATGATTCAGTCTGCCTTTAGTTTCAAAATTATGCTGAAAGATTTCTCTTGCTCATGTTTTTTTTTGTGTGCCCCAACCCATTGCTCATTTAACCTTGAGGTTCCCTTCATTCCTCCTTCCCCCCACCCTGCTTCCCATGTCTACACCTCCAGCAGTTATTATTTTCTTTGTTGGATGCAGTGTCTATAATTGTGCTGCTGCAGTCAATGTGCAAGCATTTATTTTGTCTTTTTTTCATACCAAGGAGGCTGAGTGCAACAGTCAGGTTGATGTAAGTACTATAGATGACTTGTCAAACAGACTCTAGTGTCTCATTTTTAGGATATTCTCTTTAGGCCAGTGATGAAGGGTTTTAGATTGGTTCAGGATTTTTTATGTAATGAATGAAAGGATACATTTGAGGGAAAAAGTGTTTAAAAATCAAAGGTGTGGTGAGAATGACAGTGCAGCACTGGAGTTCCAACAAGGTCTGCAGCTGATTTTGGTTGAGTCACGTTGTCCTCTGAGAGGGTGTTGGATGGGTTCCCTGTGGGAGGCTGAGTGAGACAGGAATTATTGCCTTCCTATGAAAAGGTAGCTCTTACAGCTCCTGCAGGGCAGGTGGAAATCATGCTGTGTTATTGACACCCACCTCCTTAGGATGTTCTGTTACAGATCTTGCTTTGGGTTTCACTGAGGATATAGTTGCCATGTCCTAGCCATTTCATCTCTTTTTCAGACTGTGCTGGGTCCTTCGTTTGTTTCCCAGTGTGGTTTCACTGAGGATATAGTTGCCATGTCCTAGCCATTTCATCTCTTTTTCAGACTGTGCTGGGTCCTTCGTTTGTTTCCCAGTGTGGTTTCACTGAGGATATAGTTGCCATGTCCTAGCCATTTCATCTCTTTTTCAGACTGTGCTGGGTCCTTCATTTGTTTCCCAGTGTGGTTGGCATATTTGTGGTCACTTTCTTTCTCAAACTGCTTTGTGACAATTGATTTGTCATCTCATGTATAAACTTAAAATCCTGGTCATGTTGACTTCATTGAGAACTTGTCCACTGTGATAAGGTAGGTATTTGTAGGCTGGTTTCCTAGATCACCTGAGAGCCAAAACTGGGGAGGCAATCTGAAGGCAACTCCTGCAGTCAGCATGTCTTTCCTTGCAGAAAGATCTCTGATCTTTGCCTCCCAGCCATATAAATGTGCATCTATTTCCAAAAGGGTTGCAAAACATTGTTAATGTTGGTATATTGTTTGAGACAATGAAAAATCTACTTTATCATTACTCTGCATGTCAGCAATATTTCAACGAGACTTTGGCTGGTGTTTTTGGATTTAGACCTTCTCACCACATTACTGCCATCCCACAGACTGTATCTTTGCCCTTTTCTCTAAAGAAGAACATAAAAAAATTTGGTTAATGTCTTCTTTGTGCATGGGTATAGGCACCACATTGACACAAAATCATCACTGTTCTTTATGTGATACAATTGTTCCCTGTCAATGAAAGAAGGAGACACTGGTTGGTTTTGTCTTGAGCTCTGGACAGGCTTTGATGTGGCTGAGCCTTCCAGCAGATTCACCTAAACTGGGGCTGTGAGCAATCCAGCTGTAGAAAAGCACTTCTAGAGCAGAAGTTAAGTTGAAAAGGGTGGTGAGGGACTTAAAAGCATGTTAGAAATACAAATCTCTGCATTGTTTAGTAGCCTGATGCAGCTTTAAATGTTGCAAAATTAGTACAGAACTAGGGCTGTGGTGTTGACATAGAATAGGCTTTCCCGCTTCGTGGAAAATAGTACTTCCCTACCTTTTACCCTTCATTCCCTTGTTTTATAATTAATACTGCTTCTTTTCAGTAAGAAGTTGGAAATTATGATGAGTTATGTTTAGCTGCCAGCAGGTAGTGACTCTTCATCATTCATCAGGTCAAAAAGAAGAAAGTTTAAACAGTATTCATCAGCTGCAACCTGGGGTTTCAACGTTAAAAAACGTAAGTACCAACTTCTTCACCTAATATCTCCAAAACATTGAAAAACATCTGTTTTTTAAATAGAAGACAGTTCTAGTGCTGCCATATGAAAAGGAAGAAAATGAGCTTAACCTTGTCAGAAGCATTTACAGATGATCTTATTTTCTAACAGAGCAATATTAAAGCATCAACTTTCAATACAATGCACAACACTTAAATGTGGTTTCCCAAAGATTTTTTGCTCAGCATGTTGTTCCAAGCAAGTAGCTTTAAAAGTCCTTGTGTTCATTGCTGCTCCTCTGCTGGGACTGCTGAAGCCCCATAGTGGTCAGGAATTACACTGTATGGTTCCCATGGTTTAGGATGGAAACCTCTAATGACGTACAGTATCCCTGATGGTGAAATCTGTTGCAACTCACACAATTGTCAGGGTCAAGCCTGTTCAATCACAGCTATTGGGAACCCTGCTGATGACTCATAAGACCTGGTCACTCCCTTGATGACTGTCATAATCTGTGTTCAATACTTAATCTCAGATGGCAGTTTGTGGCAGGAATCATTATTTCCACAGCCAGAAAACAAAGAATGAGAAGTTGGTAATTATGTCCACTATAAATCCCAAAAGACTTATAATTTATGGGACAGCTTATTCTCTACCACTTTTGTGTATGTTCCTGTCCAGTATAAACTGTGATTTTATAGACACTCTACCTCATAGATGTTTGCATTTTGATAGTGAAACAAAATCATTGGTACATAAATGCTATTTCTAGTACTACATAGTCCCCTGCAGTCTGTAATAGCTGCCATGTAAGCAAACCACTAATGATGATATCCTTATTTAAATGCAAAATCTGGCTACTGACATTTTCTCTGTATTACTTAACTCTCTAAGTCTGTGCTTTGTAAATTCACTGAAATCATTTGAGCTGTGTTGTTTTCTACCAGTGAAGAACCTGACTCTCACTGTCTGGTGACTGAGATGCAAGCAATTCAAATCTTTTGGGTTAACGATCCTGGGACTTTATCCTTTCCTTCTTTTTCCTCACTTTTGCCAGTGAAGATGCCACCTATTACTTTTACGTTTCTCTGTGATCTGCTGACCTTGAAGGCGCTGTCTCTCTCTCTCCAACTCTACATGGGACAAGACACCAGTAAACATCCCAGTACCAACCCAGCTCAACATACCCACTTTTGGAGATGCAGGGGACTGTTTAAGGTTTATGCCTCTCAGCAAAGCTTTTACTGTAGGTGCAATTGCAGAAGTACCTCTTAATGTGCCTCACTGGTATTGTTTTACTCTGAATGAATGGACTATAGCTCCTTTGCAGAGACAGTTCTCAGCATAATCAGGAAATAATAGGAATTTTATTCTTTTTCCATCCTTACTTCCCTAGATAATTTTTTTCTCTCTTTAAACTTATGTGTAGACTTATATTATCTCACCTCGGACTTGTGAGCAAGCATAAAAAGAGCTTACCCACCAGGTGGCATTT
The DNA here is from genome assembly GCA_013401335.1 of Brachypteracias leptosomus. NCBI lineage: Eukaryota > Metazoa > Chordata > Aves > Coraciiformes > Brachypteraciidae > Brachypteracias > Brachypteracias leptosomus. The sequence continues at coordinate 235,094 of VYZX01013295.1, read as the reverse complement.
TCTCACATGTCCAGCCTTAATTCTAACATGAATACTTTGTACATATAATTATAAAACCAAGGGCTACTAAAGTGCACCTGTAGAGCAGAAACTTGACTGTTCTCGATTCTGTTCTAATTATTGAGCCTTAGAGCAAAAACTAGGTTTCAAAGAAAACTTTCTGTACAGGCCTCAGTAGAGTTAAAGGAGAAACATTTTAAGTTGATGAGCTGACACTTGTAGAAGCAAATATATTAAATAAATCATGATTCGTTTTGGGGCTAAATCTGACTTACATCAACTCTGGAAAAACTAGATCCTAATGAGTGACAGTTTGGTGTTTTCTGTCACTTCCTACAGTAATGGCCCCAAGCTGACACTGCTCTGTGGGAGTCTAATACTTCTGAACAAAAGTTTTTTTGGAGTGAGATAGACAAGGTAGAAATCCCAAGGTGACTGGAAGGAATGTCTAATGACTGGAAAGACATATTTACTGGCAGACTGTATGTAAGCTGTGACAGTTGACAGAGCTTGATTGTAATAAATATAGTTGATGAAGAGGAGGCTGACAGGTGAGGACAGAGAGAGAAAAAGAGTCAAAAGATCTGCATTGGCTGAACCCTATTAATGGTAAGTTGGTAACAAAGCCCAGAGTCATAAAAGAAAACAGGTATCGCAAACTGATGTCTAAACACTGAAATGTGTAGGACTTGCAGGTTGCCATAACAAGCTCAGATTTGTTGACCTTTCTTCTATCTATTTTGTAAGTGGTGGTTTTGGTTGAAATTCACACCAGCAGCAGGCAGACACCTGATATTTTTTAATATCATGTATGATTAATCATGTAACAGAATAAACCTTGATCAAGGTCATAATTATTGCTTCAATCTCTAACTTTCATTGCTTTGATCAGAGGATTTGATGTTGGAAAATGTGCCTTCACGTGCTGTGAAGGAAGCAATCTTGCTTAAGATCTGTTCTATTGAAAACAAAATTAATTCCTGTAAAAGAAATTAAGTAACATAAAACCTGAAACTATTTCTTTAAATGCACAGGCTCACCACACACGCATGCACACACACATACACAGATGGAGTGATTGACCCTGAAAATGGAAACAACTCTGGCATATTAAATCATGACACTTTATAACTGACTGGTCAGAGTTTCAACAATAGGATTTCCAATGAGCTCTGCACTTTCTTCCCCCAGGCAAATGTCACACACTGAAACTAAACAGGATCTTTTTTTTTTTCTTGTTCATCCCGACGTGCTGTTTTCTGTGCTCAAGATATGAATCTATATTCAAAAATGTCTTAACCCTTTGGAAGGGCAACCCTCCTTCTACGTGCTGGAAGGGCAATCTTCCTCCTACATGCCCCAGGAGATGGTAGTTTTGCAGCAGGCGTAGGATGTGGGGGACATTGTGCCTGCGTTGGCACCGGGGTCAATCTACACGTTTATTGCATTCCCATTTCAAAAAGGAAGAAAGGGAAATAACAGTTGTAAGAGAATGTGTGGAGGAAAGCACTCAGGAATTGCACAAACTTAAAGTAAAGGTTAATGATGAGGAACATCCCTTGTTGGGAATATCAAATAAGAACCCTTCTAAACTCTGTAAATGGGCCTCTTTAACAGCAGAGTCACTGTTTGCTTGCTTTCAACACCACGCAGACAGAGCTAAAAATCCCTTCACCTTCTTGCCTGCATGAAGCACAAAAGCATTTGTAAAATATTTAGACAACTAAAATATTGAAGGAACTTTTCTTTTTTTAAAAGTTGCTTCTATTTCGAATGGCTCCCTTCCCTCCCCACCAGATGCCACAGCCTCTTCAAGTGGTGCTGCCACTAAATGAATTGTGGGGAGTGCCAAGAAAAACAAATGAGACCGTATAGGCACACAACAAAGGCTGGCAGAGTAGCACAATGCTTCCGTGTCAATCACGGCGATGCTCCCTGTCTCCCACTCGGCAGTGGATCCAGCCACTCTGCTTCTCACTGCTGCCTCTTTGGAATCGCAGGATTCAGAGCAACGTCTCGTCAGCCTAATTGGCACACACAGGCACACTTTATACACTCATTCCTCTGGCTGTCAGTGACTGCTTAGGCACGTATGCACACTGTATAGGTAGGCACAAGTGTGTCCTTTCATGTAGAAAGTTCTCCACACAGCCACACAGATGCTTTATGGATTGATACAAATACCTGTATACTGGTGTATTTGCATGTGGTTGTATATCTTGGCCTACACATACACTGCATCTACTGTCCTCTGGATGTCATGTTAATGTGGCAATGGTCATTTACTTCAGTGGTCACCCATTGATACCGAGGCAGAAGATGGAGCGTCATTGACTTTAAATAACATGAATACACATAATTGTATATATATTTACATACACACAGTGTTTCTGCTCTGCAATCCAGCCTTATAACATCTGAACTCCATGTAATCAAATTTCTTAAATACTGAAACCTTGAGCCAAGGAACTGAAAGCACAAGACAAAGGAGGTGATATCTAAGCTATGCTGCAACCCCTTTCTTTTCTTGTATGTTTATGTATTCTTGTATGTACTTTACACAATTTTTTGGTTTGGCCTTTTGCAGAGACTTTACTACCATTTTAAGCTGATGAGAACATGTAAAATCTTCACTCAGAAAGCAGTGTGTTGGAGCCAATCAAAGTGGCTGTAGGTGTCTTGACTTTGATTTGTCATCTCTTTTAGGTTTCAGGACACAGTCAGTTCCTTGTCAGAAGATCTAAGTAGAAGACAAAGCAGGAATAAAAATCTTCATGTATCTTCTTTCATGTGGAAACCTAGCTCAAGTCAACATGCTTACATCAGAATTAGACTTTCATTCCACTTCATTAATACTGAAAAGGTAAGAACACTAGTGGATGGGTTTTTGATACTGGGTTTTTAATGTGACTATAGCACAGAACACAATTTTTTAGTGTTTCATGGTCTAATCAAAACATTACACTGAAAGTAAAAATTGAAACCAAATATCAGGAAAAACTTTCTGGTGCTGAATTTATAAGGAAAGACAATATTTTCTTTCTGGAAAACGGGGGTACTCTGTAGAATGAATTGCAATTGCTTAGGGTTAATCTTGCATCTGTAGCATTTTTTAATGGAAGTCATGGAACAGTTCTGCCATGTATTTTACATCTTTGAATCTACATCGATTTTGGATAGCTTCTGAGGGACAAGTTTCCCAAGAGGGTAATAATTCTCAATCTGTTGTATATGGTCCAGTATGTATTACAGAGGACCTTAATCATGGTTCTGAAGACTGTGAATTTCACTTGAGACAAAATTTTCCTGAGCCTACACTTGAGAAAAGACTTTCAAAAGGAAGAAACCCAAACTGATCTTGTTATTTCTAAAGTCTGAAATAAGCCTGATCCTCCATCATGGTAAGAATAATTTTTAAAGATCTATTCATGCAACTGGAATAGGAATGAAGATTTTTTATAACCCTTCTATGTAACTTTTATTCTGCACACTGGATCTGGTCCCAGATGAGGATAAGTACCTTGCTTGAAAAGATCCATGGCTTTACTGGTTTTGCATAATTTTTTCCTGCAGAAACTGCTTAGTGTGTTCAGATCTCTTTCTTTAGTTTAGGCTCTCTCTACAATTATTTTGCAAGACCAAAAATCCCAAACAAAAAATCTCTTTTGTATCATGACTATAAAATTCATAATAACTCAAACTAAAGCTTCAACTAGAAGCACATCTATGTGTGGCACCAAACACGACATGAAGGACATGCCAGTAGCACTGACATAAGGTTTAGAATTGTATTTAAGTTGTTAAGAGAAAAAAAGTGTTTTCACTGCTGCAGTAGGTAGAGGTTAATGCCCAGGACTTCAGCTGCAAAACTCCTGTTTTGTCTTTTGCTACTTGTTCACAAAAGCTTGCCAAGTACATGGACCCTCATTATATACCTTGCTGTTGTAATAATGGCATGAGAACACCCAGTAAGTTCTTTGTGCCGGAGGAGACTTCTGTGAGAAAGAAAAGCAAGTACATGATGCTGTACTTTCAACAGACACCACTGAGAGCTATGTTTGGGGACTGATGTGTCAGCTGCTCATCAGTACAGCTATGGAGTTGAATACATCAGGGAGGCTTTAAGAAGAATGGGAGAAATAGAAAAACCGTGGGAGCAAGAATAGTGGAACAAAATTATTTCCAGTGTAAATGTGCTGAAGTGAATGCAGTTTCATCAAGGAGAAGTTTGCCCTGTTGTGTTCCAGGCTTCTCATTTAGGTTGATTACATGGCAACATGGAATTGATTTCTTGAGCTTAGGACAGTTGGAAAACTTGGCTAGACTTAAAATGAACCTCTTTGATTCTGTCTACAAAATTAGAGCAGATTTGATAAAGTAAAGATGTATCCTTTGATGTATTCCCTATCAACATAAGTGCTAAGAACATTTGAGCGAAGGAATTTTAACAGTTTTGAAAGCAGTAGCAAAGGAACATCAATAAGGATTGCAGCTAAGGGCATGCCCACAAGGCACTATACTAACTGCATCTATCCTGCAGGCAATAAGCAACTGCTAAAGATTTCAGACTTTTTAAAGTTCATAGTTCATCTCATAAAAACTTTACATGTAACTTACGATAGGATTTTCCTTGGTGGGTTAGGCTTTCAGCAGGCAACTCCAAGAGGAGACCTTTGTAAGTTGAACTGCTTATAAGGACGTGGAGGAGCTTTCCCTTTTTTTGTGTCAAATGATGATTGATGATAGATTGATCTTGCAAGGTGTGAAGTGGGCTCATGCCCTGTTATATCTGCTGTTATGAGCATGGAAGCTACAATTCTTCCAGGTACTTCAGCATATAAAGAAAAGCACCAGCCCAAATGCTTTGTCAGTTCAAGCCCACATCATGGAAGAGAGCAGGGCTGCCTTTCACATTGCAAATTCCTCATATGTGCTAGATTTGAGATGCCCGTGTTTCTACAAGATGTTTTACCTTGAGTAGCAAACAATATGAAGGCCAGCCAGAGGCTCAATGGTAGTTTCAGTTAGGTCAGGTGTCTATATGGCAACTCTGATTCTGCTGGCCTATCACCATCGAAGCTCTTACTGCTGTGGTTAGTGCTTGTGTTGGGTAACTTGCTGTGGCCTTGCAAATGTATCATTAGCAAGGATGAGCGCAAAGGAAGGAAACAATAGAATAATCTGGACAGAAATGAAATGGAAACAAAAAAGGTGGTTTTAAACAGCAAAGAAGATCTGAGTTGCTGGCACTTGAAAATGAGTCACTAAACAACTTGGATATTTAATTTGGGCAGTAGATGAGATTTAATTAAAAAGCTTTTACTTTTTAATGTAGATTTCATACTGGTGGTACTTCATAGATTTCAGCATGACCACAGCAAATTAGTGGTAGCCACAGTTATGACAATTACGATTCTTAAAATATGGTTATGTTATTGTGGCTTAATGAACTACTGCATGTCAGCTGAGCTGTGGGAAGTGGCGTGTGTATGCCCTTAGCTGGTCACAAGCATGAGAGAGTGAGTCAGTGTAAACCTCTTTCAGCTAGTTTTAAGCAACACCTCTCAGCTCATACTTGCAACGGACAAACAGTGCATACGGTCAGTTGCTGGTGCTCAGCTGGGGAGTAGAAAGGATTAATTAGACTTCAGTAGTTAAAAACCATCTGACGCCTTAAAGAAAAAATGGGAGAAACATGTACGTGATGTTTTAGATCACCTAGCATGTTTCCCCAAGACACATGGCTCTCAAATTTCCCTCACAATTGTTCTTCCCCAAATTTGCTATGAAGCCATTACTTCCACAATTGCACAGTAAGAAAAATAATCAAAGTGGCTGGGAATAGAGAGCAGCTGAAACAGATTCAAGAGTAGCAAAGTGTTAACAACTGTTCTCACCATGGGCCTGATCCAGAGGCAATGCATTCACCAAGGTGTTTTTAACTGTTGACCTCGAGAAGTTTGGAATCAAACCCAGTTTCCCATGGTTTAATGAAGAAAATGCAGGCCGGGAAAACATTCTTTGTTCTGATGTATCTTTCTCCTGGATGTCAAGACAGTAGCTGCCTTATAAATGCCCACAATAATAATTAATAATGGAAATTAATAATTTTTGGCCTTCATGTTTTTCCTACACAAAACTCTATCTTACTCAGCACTGGAGTTTTACTGCTGATTAGGTATCACTTTATGAATTCATTGAAAGCTAATAAAAACTGGCTGATTAGACAACCCGAGGCAGCACATCTTAAATAGTCATTAAACAATCATTACAGACAGAAACAGCTACAACTGGCTTCTGTTGAAATGCTGCTTATTATTATTATATAATCCTTTTTCAAGTCAAAATGAATGCATAATCAAAGCATAAAGCAAACAGTTTGAAAGTTCTGAGCTGGCTGTGCAAAGCAATAATGCATCAACGAATCTCTAAATTAGTGCTCAAATCAGTAGATTAGGGTTGATCTACAGCAGAAGAAGTAATTGAGGAAAAAGTATGGATCCATGGGCAATGGTGAAGATCTTCTTCTGAAATAATTTCATGTAGAATCCTATAAGAAACCATTGCAGCTTTGACCCAAAGACACTTGTCTGACATCAAGAAGCAAAGATGAGTATATAGTTCTGGGGTGTATTACTGCTTTTACAGATTCTGTCATTTACAAAAAATCACAATTAACTTTGCAGCTGGAGACACGGAAACTTTGAGATAAATCTGGTACAGGACCAGAATGTGAATTGACCCTTACCCAATAACATTTTTGTTTTTAACAGACTCCTTAATGAAAATTAATAAGAAACTCTCCAGATAAATGAGGATACATTCTGATCCTTATTATACTGGTAAATTTGGAGCAGCTTCAATGAAACTAGTGGAATTGTTCTGCATTTACTAATAGTGCAAATTAGCACAGAATGAAAACCAGAGGTTTTGAGAAGCCTTAAGCCAATAATTCAGCTTTGTGAATTGAGAAGATCGCTTATTAAGTTTATAGTACAAAACCTCTGTCTTCCTCCTTTCTCTGTAATAACATATTTCTTAATAGTCCTTACTTAATCTTTACATATTCTGCATGAAATAAATAGTCAGGATGTTTAAGTTTGCACCCTGTACCACCTGCAAGCTACAGGCCAGATCCATTTGCTTGATTGAGGCAACGCAAGAGGCATTACCACACAGGGCAGCTGGTTATTCCCCCCTTAAACACCTGCAAAAGCAGGTCACCTGGGAGTTTGAACCTATTAAGGTTCTTATAATTGAGACAAGGGCAAAATAGTTTGTAAAATGGAACATGAACAGAAAGATGAGGGAGAGGGAAAGACACTCTAGTTGGATGACAGGAAATCATATAACAATATTTGCAAGTGAGCTTTGGGAGGATGGTCCTTGTAATGGGGTTAGCTAATCCAGACAGTAATAAGGATAGGAAAGTCAGCAATCATAATCATATTTAATGGATTCCAGATGGAGAAATATAATTGTTCTCATTATCATTGTGAAAACTCCAAGGAAATACAATCCCAAGATACTTTACCTTGATGGGCAACCAGGAACAATATTGACGTCAAGTCATGGGTTTTGTAGGTACAGTTGTCAGTTATTTCCTTTTTGTAGCATTCTCTTCTAATGTAATGGTTTGATTAACCTAAGACATTTTGATGTGAGTATAAAAGCAATGTTAATGAAATGCCTGCTTAATTGACTGTGCATCTCTACACCATATGATGTGGTGACTTACTAAATACATTGTGGAATTAAAAGAAAACCCAAAAGCCTTGTATATCATGAGACTTTTTCTTTTGTAATGTGGTTAAAATGAAATACGACTGTAAGCATAGGCCTCTTTGGGTGCAGCTGTTCTTTTTGTTTGGGTTGATAATTGGAACCAGTCCCATGGGCCTATTTGATGTTATCTCTTGTTTAAAACTGAACTGTCAAAGCTTATCCCCCCTGTGTACTCAACAGGGAGTTCTGGGGAAACTTTCTTCTTAAGTATTTTTAACCCCTCCTCCCTGCACGCATTCTCTAAACTGAACCGGGGCAGTCATGAAATGATGTCTTCACAGGAACACTTGTACAGCAAAATATTTCTTTGTGGAAAATTGAGCCTTTTCATGTTATATGTCTTTGTAAGAGGGGCCTAAAAGAAAAGATCCCACAGCAGAAGTCAGATGATCAGGGTGTGATCTCTCAGCTTTATAACAACTTTCCTCTGCACAAAGGGTGTCCTACGCAGCATCCCCCTAGCATGAGAGGAGCTCAGGGTGTGGGGCAGAGACGCAGATGTCTCCCACAATATGAACCAGTATTTGATCCAGGAACAGCATAACTGTGTTTCCACGCAAGTGTGACTTTAATGTGCCTGATCCCAAGCTAATACATTCAGGCAGTGTTGCCCAACCAGTTGGGCTGACATTACCTCAGGGTTTTCTGTAAGTGTAGACATGTTCTGCTCATTCTAATATTTAGATGTGACCTCAGACTATTTAGATATGTTTAAGTTCAGGAGAAATTAGACCCTGTGTTTTGATTAGTTTCTTGAATGGCAGGTGACAGCAAGGAGCATGCCTCCTGCAATTAAATGAGGAGATATTTTGGGTTTATTTTGCATCTTTCATTTTCCTTTGCTTTCATTGTCTTTGGAGTTATGGAATGGAAACAAGTCAACTGTGTGATCTCAAATTAGTTGCACTAAAAAAGACACTATTCTTTCGGCCATAGGATCAATGGGTCTTTTCCTCAATCTCCTCTATTTCTTGTATATTTTTATCAAAAACCATAAAGTCTGCTAGATATTTTTGGTTTTACTGACAGTTTTGTCAGGCCTTTATGCACATGCTATTATGGTACGTATGAAACCAACATTAATGGAAAAGGTGGAAGGAAAGATAAGAATCACTGATAGATGTCAGAGTCATCTCCACTGTCTTGGGCAGATGAAGTAGGGAAAAAAGTTACAGGCTTGTTAGATGCTTCTGCGAGCTCTTGCATGTCCTGTCTCACACGCTGCTCTTCTAGAGTGGCCCATGTGCAGAAAAAGAGAACTTTTCAGTTATTACTCCATAGATCATTTATGCACATTGTTGAAAGTCACATTATTTAAAAAAAATAATAGGGTGCCAATATATTGGTTTCTCCTCTAGCTGACATATGTACACTGCGGAGATGTTGCAGCGGCTTGCAGTGATGGGAAGTTGTGTGCTGGTACTATCTTTGCCTTTCTATCACACACAGGGTGTTTCTAATAAGGCACGGACATCCAATGCAGGCTGTGAACTATTCTCTTGGCCTTTGTTGCATTAGATCTTGCCTTTGTTTCAGCACTCTTTGTCACTCTGTTTCCTTCTAGTATTTAAGACCAAATCCAGCAGTGTCTCCTCATCTTTCACAAATAACCATCTGCTTCTGTGCTATAGACTCATGCCAGGCCACCTGGAAAAGCCCTTCTGAGCAAAAGCAGAAGTAAATGCTGATGATAGCTGTAAAAACAGCAAACGAGCTCCCTATCTTTTGCAGCACTCAATGCAACTAACATATTTCTGACAAGCAACCTCTTTGCAGTGCACTTTAGAGAACAACTAAGTGAAACCTACAGCACAGGATGTAGGTTGCAGGTTGATTATGTACCCCAAGAGAACAAAGCTGCTTGTGGTGTCCATTCATGGAAGAGCAATGGCCAAACTATAGGTCCCTCTTGCCATCACAAAACAATTTCTGTAGAGCTGTCATATATCTGAGATGGGTTATGATTCTTATGTCCCTTGAGGGATGCCACAACTCAGTACTTTGTAGATAAATATAAGTTTCTATTTAAAACCAGTACTACTGGGACTAGATGTAAGAGGGGCTGGAAAAAGCCATTTCTAAAAATACAGGAAATAGCTATATGGTTACAGAAGTGAATTTCCAGCTGTGGGTAATCATATAACTCACATACTAACAATGAGAATACACTATGTAAGGGGGAAAACCAACAATTCTTATAAGCTTGGAAGACAATAGGCCAATTTCTGATCGGGCTGTGGAAAAAGAAGCAGCAGAGAGAATATATGGAGGGCAGAAAATGTGAGGGGCTGGTGCTTTGTTACAGAAGAGCTGGTGGACAAGGCAATACAAGGAAGGTCACTAAAGGCAAAGGAAAACATTCATTTGCATTTAGGAGGTACTGCTTGCAAAGGTGAAGTTAAGAGCATGGAGCTGAAACAGTTAGGAGGTTCCTTTTCTGGACTGTTCACAGATTTAGTTCTGGAAGAAGCAGCCCCAGAAAGAAATCCAGTATAATCCACACAACACCTAGCATCCAAGGCTCTCCCGGCAATTTTGAACTATTTCTAATACCAGACAGCTTTGCTGTTGGCAGAGAACTGATTAGCCCACGCATCTTATAGGTGGGAAAACTGGAGGCATTCAACTTGTTACTGAAAGAGCAGAAACAGAACTCATCCATCTTTGCCCTGTTTTCATCAATTTTAATTAGTCATCCAAACTTCCATTTCCTGTCAGGCCTTTTAGCTGCAAAGACCCTATCTTACAGAGTTTTCCTGATGTGTTCTGGAAAAGTTCATTTTGTCATTTTTTTTTTTGTCGTCAGCCCTGCTCTTGAACAATTTTTCTTCCTATGGGCCTCTCTAGTGCCTGTTCCTTTAAAATCCCTTCCTAGTAATTGTCACTGTTATTCTAGGCAATAGTAGACTGTTTTGATCTGTGGAGCTATGTAAAAACTGTGTTCTCAACCTGTCTCTCTAGCCGTTTTTATTCCTCAGCGTTAGAGCTTAATTCTCATGGGTTTGATCAGAACAGTTGCTTTTGTGTAGTGGGACTAATTTTAACCAATCATCCAATTGTCAAGGGGTTTCTCCTCTCATTTCAAGGCGGCTTCTTTATAGTATTCTCTTTGGTTCCCCCCCACTTTACAGCAGAGGTTGTGCAATAGCACTACAGAAGTATAGCTATTGCTGGAAGGCTTTTTAGGCTCTAACACAGTTTTCTCCCCAGAGGAGGGGGGCATATTTGTCTTAATAGAATCATTGTGGCCCATTTCAGTAGTGCAGGCTGCTCTTAGGTCCTCCTGCTGCAACTGGGGTTTTGCTTATGGCTTATGCTTCTCTACTCTTCCATGGCAAGCAGAATCCTTTGCTCTACTAATCTGCAAGTTCAAGTAAATCAGTTAAGTTTTAGCTGCTGGTAAAGCATCTAATCCAAACTCCCAGGAAGTCAATGCAAGAACCTTACAAGTTTATATGAACAGTAATCCTCCTAAAGTCAGCCAGTTATGGCTGCAATGAAGAGTTCCCCCACTCAACTTCCATAACTCTGCTACTACAGTGCATTGCAAAAGCTGTTGTCCAACATCACCTGATCTGCAGGACCAATGTGAAAAAACCTGAATGTAAAAATTCCTTTCCTTCTCCTCCTCCTTTCTCTGACATAAGAAATCTGCGAGTGGTATTTGTGCTCAAACAGGATAAAATTCTTTATGCTACAGGAAGAGTCCCCAGAGATGCCCATCTGATTGCATCTCATGTCCTGCTAGGGCTGCCAGCAGATAGGAGTCCTCATACTTACAGAATTACTTGATTCTCAGCAGAGTTCAAATACTGGTGTGCAAATATAAAACAAAGCAAAAGCATTTTTTGCAGTTTTGGTTTTTTTGTTTCTTTTACCTATAGGCAGGATGGAGAATGTATGTCTATTCCAGCTCCTGCTTCCAAGCATGACAGCAAGACCATGAAATGTAATCACAGTGTTGAGGTGAAAAAAATTCAGTGTGTTTTACAATTAAAGAAAGGAAAATAATTTTTATGGAAAAATGAGAAACTATTTTTTTCTTCCACTCTTTCTGCAATATCTGTGTCTCCTTGATAGTGTGCAAGTTTGTCTCCTCCAGATAAAACAGCAATAACATTTACTATTTTTGGTTTATCCATTGCTTTTGGAGCTGCAGGATTGGATCAATCATTATTTTCAGGGTTTTCAGTACCATCATAGAGACTGAAGGTGTAGTCAGACCAAAAGCTGAGCTCTGTGGATCATGGTCTTTTAGACCCAAAGGAAGCACACCCAGGACTGCAAGACACAGTAGAAAACCGGAGAGCTGGCAGCCCTGGCTGGTGGTGGGAGTATGTTCATGCCTTCAAAAGCCAGCAAGCCCTGCCACCTTGATGTAGAATTTAGCTTGAAAAAGCAATATCAGTGCTCATTTCATAATAAAATTGTTTGTTTGTTTTTGAGGGGCTACTGCTAAGGACCTGGTCTCAGATGGTAGGCAACACAAGCACAAAAAGGGCAGGATTGAGAAACAGACTGTGGCAGTACACCAAACCCAGCTCACTTGCCAGGTTTTCTTGACTTTGCCAGTTCATTTTCCAGTTTTACAAATATTTCTTTCTCACAGGTTGCTGTATGAAAGAGCTGCACAGAGTGGAGAGGAGCTGCCTGGCCAGCTGCTGCTGCAGGAACGTACGGTAAGTGGTCACAGATGTGCCAGGTCTCCTCTTTTGCACTCTACCTATGTGCATGCCGCCTTTTCAAACCTGCTGCCAGGTCATACAATACTGGGTGCTACTTGTAGGAAGAAGCAATTACAAAAAGAAATACACAATGAGGTGGAAGTGGTGATGTTTAATATGGCCCTGTGCTTTTGTAGGTGGACTGCTGGAGCTTTGGGGTGGGTTTTGTTTGGAGCCCAGGGAAAGCAGAGGTGACTACAGTGAAAACAACCTTTATTTCCACAGTCAACAGTGGAGCTTGGGGCTCTGTGGAGCTCAGCTATTGCACATAACCTTGCATGCAGTTGTCCTCACAATGTTGCTCAGAGATATTTTAATGTATTCTATTTACCTGGTGTGTTAGAGCTGTTGAGGTGTACTGATAAAATCCACGCTTAGGGACTTTTAACAAAAGGTGTATTTTGACCCAACAGACCATAACAAGCCTTTTGGATGCATTTACAGAGGCAAATGAGTATTCAGAGACTCCTAAAAGTGAATTTTATGCAGCTATTACAAATGCATATGAGGGCTCTGGGTACACCTCAGAGTTACAGTATGGGGTACACCAAGTAGCACCTCTAGATACATTTCCCTGTTGACAGGGAGGGTATTGCAGCCACACTTGCATGTTACAGATACATGCTGGCCCAGTATGTTCTTCTGTAGCCATATATTAGCACGACCATGCAGCAGAACACACCCTGGGATGCCACCCCCAACCCATGATGCACTTCTGACTCCATCATTGCCACAGGTGGAGCCAGAGGTTGAGTTCTCCAGGGGGATCTGATTCTTACTGTGAGAGGATCCACATGTGGACAACATCACCTCTGTGCCTTCCAGGCCCAGCTTTGAAAAAACTGAAGGCTAAGAGGGATATTAGTCTGAAGGGGTTTTATTTTGTTTTTGTTTGTTTTTAATTTATGTTCAATTATTATTCATAGCAAGCACTCGGAAGCAAGTTCAAGAGCCACACTTCAGCTGCAGCTTGGCCCTTCTTTACTGTCTTCTCTGGTTCTGTTTTACAGAGTAGACTGGAGGTTAAAGCAGGTTAAATATAACATTTGCCTGTACTGTTGTTTGGGGTTTTTTTTTTGATTGTTTGTTTTTACACTACTGTTTACTGGATCTGACCAAGTGCAGAGAATAATTGTAAAGCTAAAATGAAATGGAAATAATCCAGGAAGCAAAAATGCTTGCAAAAGCTGCTAAAACCAGATGAATCCCTCTCAAAGGAGTCGAAGGCATGCAAGATAATGCAGGAAACATTAACATAATATTATCTTAACCTTGTAGATAAGATTATCTGATGCGTGAAAATGGTCATCTTTTGTATTGATTCCACCGTGCCATGCAGCAGTTCTTACGAAAATGAATGGGTCATTAAATGTTCATTACTTGATAGGCTCTAAAGCAGAAAAGATGTATTAGCAAATGAATTAACGGCTTTGTTACAGTTTGAATATATCATTAATGTGTATGTTTTTCTTATACAAGAAGTGAATTGTATGCATCTGCAAAGCAGCAGTATCTGTAGGCTGCTGGAAAGCAACATTTGCTTAATACTTGAGGGACATTTACACTTCTAGAAAATTCAGGGAAGCACCAGTCGTTTGTCTGGTGGCCAGAAAGGGAGAATTTGGTGATTTATTTATCCATTTATGAAAACTGTCACAGGAGAGTTATGCCTCACGTGCCTAGGATGCCCTTTCACAGAGCAGGGGTGATGCACTGGCTGCAGCCATGCTGCCCCAGCCCTGCCTGCATCTGTGGGGAGCACACTGCACCCCACGGGACCTGGGGGAGATGCCCATGCTAGCACAGAGACAACACCCAAAATACTTGGCACTCCCCAGGAGTGGAGGGCTCAGCTGCACAGCCGTGGCCGTCTTGGTGCTCCAAGGGATCTGCTGCCCTTGGACGCTGCCCGCCTTTTGCAGCCCATGGCTGACCCTCATGAGAGCTGTGGGGCTGAGGGTGCCTCCAGCAGCAGACGATGTTGGAAGCCTGGCATCACCTAACCTTTCTAAAGGCTGCCCAGCAGAGAAGACACTCATTACACACTGCTTGAAACAACAACCTGGTGCCGCAGCGAAAATGCCAAAGGCCTTTCTTGCCCTGACTACAGGATCACTCCCACCTGTGCCAGCAACAGAAGGGAGGATTTTTTTCTCTCTTTCTTTTAAAAGCCTTATAGGCTTATAATTGCATTTGAAGTTGCTTTTCAAAGCCATTTGCATCCACGCCCGCTACGACTTTAAGTGATATTATAAGCGTATTAACCAATTAAGTGACATATTACCCAGAGGGACAGTCAAGAGCATGATTTCGGCTAGCACAATTGTTAGAGAAATCCCAGGCTGCAAAGCTGGATAGCAAAACCATGCCAGGAAACCTCTGCCGACAGTTCTGAACACAGCACAGCTGCAAGCGCGAGGAGGTTCAAGCTGTAGCTTGGACGGGGCCTCAGAGACTAATAGCGCTGGTTGGAGCCAGACATTGTGCAGTCAGGAGCTGAGCAAAACTACTCTGTGGCTCACTCCTAACCTGCAACACCACCTGCTGTTTCAATGCATAGTGTTTCCTCAGCAGCAGAGATTGCTGCTGCTGAGAGCAGCAAAGCAGCTTTGTCCTCTAACCCCCAGCGTTCAGAAGTAGGTCTTACCTGGGGAAAGTGCATACAGGTGAATAAGCTGAAAAGCCAGTAGGGCTGAAAAACAAACATGGAAAAACATGTATAAAATGTTTTCCCCATTCCCTCCTCCTTCTCTTCCCTGCTTTAGATTTGTTAAGTGCTAAACCAAAACCTAAGGGCTCCTGCTGGCTACCTGCAGGGAGGCTTTAACCATATTATCTTTCATCTTCAGGGTAAGGTGAGGTGGCAGCTGCCTTTTTTAAGCCCTTTTCCCATGGAAGTTCTTGTATCCTCCTAAATCACCCAGTTCCTGACTTTTCCCTCCCTCAGTTCCCGCTGCTCCTTCAGTAGATGTTGCACTGCTGCAAGAGCTCAACTTGTCTGGAGCAGGGAGATGATGAGCTGAGGGAGCTTTGGCTCCATCCCTTTGCCTTACAGTTAAATGAGAGTAGGAGCAAACTGAGGTGACACTTTCATATTGTCCTGTTCCAGCAGTCAGGGACTGTCCCTTTGTGGAACAGTAGAGTCAGCAGGGACCTCTATCCCAGATGAGCACCCCCATGTCTTAATGCCTTCACCATTCTGCTCCTGAGGTGATACCATTTATGGGCTTCTTTCAGGACAGGGTCTAACGTCTCAGCCAAGGGCTAAATAAGTAACAGAAAGATGATTTCATTCTTCTATTTAATTTAAGTTTCACAATCTGCAAGAATATCACCCTGAGCCTTCTCCCCCCGCTTCATAAGTCAATTTTTATTGCTCTCCCACCACTTTTTTCTCTGGAAAGATGGGCTATGATCCTACAGGAATAAAAGAGCTCTGCACCCATGCTAAGCTAAGCTGTTTGTTCACATTCAGTACTAGATTTACATGGGACAAGAGAAGCTGTGTTGTACAAAACAATGTTTGCACCAGAAGTCTGAGGAGTTTCCAACTTTGGGCTTTGTATTTTAAATTTAGCATTTGCAGATGTTTTATAGGCATCCAACTATTTCCACAAAATGATCACTTGACAATATTATATTGCTGAGCCTTGAACTCTGGCCAGATTGCTTTGTTTACATAAGACCACCTGCAGCCATGGTATATTTTGTGACCTTCTATGGAGAAACAAAAGTGTGAGTAGGGGAGCATTACTCAGGTCTTTTTTGGTTCATGAATGAAGCCCACTACAACGTGTACAGCAGGGTATGAGAAGGAGATGAATTAATAATGACACACTACAGAGAACAAAGTGCTTGCCATTCATTTAACAGTCAATCAAGTATCTGAGAAACTATAGGCCCCTTTTTCGTACAGGAGCACACAACTCCATCCCGGTCCTACCAGCGGTGACTCAGCGGTGGGAAGCATAATGTCATGGGTTACTCCTGTTCATTTGGCCTGTTGTAAATTTCCATGAAACATCAATGGAGAAGGAAAAAAACCCAAAAATGTCCACTCCTGGGATGAGCAGTGGTGAGGTGTGTCTTGCCAAATGCTATGTGTCATGTCAAAGCACAAGTACATCTGCCCATCTCATGTTCCTTTACCTTTGTGCAGAAATTAAACGCTGTCAAGCAGGCAGGTCAGAATGAAAAGGGTAAAGCAGGAACATTTATTTGAGTTTTGAAGAAAACGTCCTCTTCTTCTGCAGAGGTACCAACCAAACTATCTTATAAGTACAAAGTGAAATGTTAAATATGGTGTTTCTCAGTTAACAATGTCTGATGTTGTTTCTGAGCAGCTGAACTATGGGTAGAGTCCAAATGGCTCTCTGTAAAAGATGATTGCGCTCAGAACCAGCCAAAAAATGTCAAAATACATCAAACTTGATGCTGCAAATCTTATTGCCTTCTGGCCAGTGCAACCAATTTGTTTCTATTAAAGTTCATGAAGAGCAAGGGAAGAAACTCTTGATTAAAGTTTGTTCACAATGAGAATTTATTCAGCAGCTCCAGCCTTGTATTTTTATGGTTCAGATAAAACAGACTATTACCAATCTAAATTATTCTTAAATTTTGTTTTGCCTAACCAGTTCGTAATCACTGAGAAAAACTAAAGCCCACCCTGCTTAGCACATTTTTGTGTGAGGCAATGCTGAAACCATTTATCAGAATTTCCCCTCGTCTTTAGAGAGATGCTTGATAGGTCTGTAAACTCAAATCACAGCAGTTTGTTTGTTTTTTGTGAAAACACAATATGTCATCCTTACTACACGTCTGATCTTCACTGCTTCAGCACAGTATTGACCCTGATCCTGCTACCCTTATGTGTATGAGTAGCTACACAAAAGGTATCCAAATCAGTGGGACTCAGGACTGTTCTCAAAGAGCTGTTTGCTGTGAAAAGTGGTGACAACAGCTCTTACTCTTGCTTTTGCCTCTGCAGAGGACTTTCTGCTACCAAAGAATGGGCAACCACAAGGTTTGAGTCCTGTTAGGAATATGTTTCCCCTGGTGTTTCGTTCCAGCCATACACACCCACGGAGTGGTGTGAATCCTGGGAGCCCTGTGCTCTTTCCAGCTCCGTTTTGTGTGCCAGGGAGCTTAGATGAAGGCTTAGAAAGCATGTTGGGAGCTGAAATGTATCTCCAGGCCTTGAGGGTGTTTTAATTCCAAACCTTGGCTACAGGAACGCCTTGGGTACCACACAGAGCATCCAGGCTGAGTTAATTGGGTGAACCCATTTGAGCGGCTGGACATCACTTGGCAGACACAACATGTGCCAGTGCCACCCTGTCTTTCTCAGGGAAATCATTGCTGGCCTCTTTCCCCTGAAATGATTGTTTCTTTGATTCATGATGTCAGTTTACTCTTTACTTGCTCCTCTTACAAATATCTTTCGTACGCCCCCTTCATTTCCTTTGCCATCTTAGCCTGGAAATGGGCCTTGATTGTTTCAGCTCACATAATCTGAGCAGAGATGAGCTGCAGCCAAATCTCCAGTCTTGGGCTAATTAATGACACAGTAGCACAGTTTCCCTGAACAAAAGTCTGTTGCATTCCCCGAGTTCACATGTTAGCCTTTGTACGATTAGAGAAGTGACAAAGCACTACCCCAAACCTGTCTCTCCATCGCTTGTATTTCCCATTTAATCTGTTTCTCCTTCCTCTAAACTCTTTTCTCTGTCTTTCAGCAAGTGTGAAACAATTTCCTCTTTTCACAGGGGCCTAGTGGCAAGCAGATTAATGAACCCTTAACACAACACGGAACGCTGCTGCCAAAAAATGTATGAAATGCATTCAGCAGTCCCCACAGTGCACTGTGTGAGGGACAATTACAGAAAACAAAAGCTGCAGAGCGGTTCACTTAGGTTTCCAGCAGTCTGAAGGGTTTGGATCAGACCTAGGGAACTAAAGAAATGACCCTGACTTTTCTTTTAATTTTTATTGGTCAACATCAGGTATCTTTTATAGCTTTAAATGTAGCAAAAGTCGGGTCGAGTGATAAGAACCTGCAGCCTCCTTCATTCCTGGAGTAACTGCTCTCCAGTCGATGATTTGACATCAGGGACAAATTGGACTTGCACTACCCCTGACATTAATGTGCTTCTTCTTGAGCTCTCTGTATTGTTCTGAACTGGAACGTAATATTTTATATTTCAGAGGGGCTTGGGGAGGGGGGGTATCCTTTGGTTTCTCACTGGCCTTTGCAGCTCCATGCTAACCCAGCCTGATGGCTCTGTATATGATATTTGGAAAATAGCTTGCTTTCTGTCTTCCCTTCCTTTACTTCCCCCACCTTTTTCTTGTCTTCCCTCCTCCCCCCACCCCCTTTTTTAATGAGCCTTTGTTGGTCCAGCTTGCTCTCTCAGTCTCTTAACACACTTGTGTGTGGAACACTAACTCCTTGAAATGTGAAACAGATGGATGAAGTGTGGGACTCGGAGATATTTGTTTTGGAACAGCGCTTCACATCAGTGTCTGTGGAAGAATTTCCAGCAGCTGGGTAAGCCCGCTGAGAGTTCCCCAGTTTCAGTACAAAAGAGTCCCCCAAAGAACTTTTGGCTGTCCCTCGATCCCCCCCAGGGAGTTTTTGCAGCTCATGAAATGCAGACTTTGCACTCCCAGGTTGACATATGGTACTTCCAAGTTCAAGTGCTAAAGGTGAAGTTATTTTATTTTGGGGAGCTTCAGGCATTTTGTTTGCTTGTTTGCAAAATGCTCAAGAAGCAATATGATTTTAAAAGCTGTATTAACAATGTTTTGGATTTCAACAGCAGCTTTCACCCTAAGAAATAAAATTATGCTTTGTAGCCACTGATAACTACAGCCTCCCAACACTCCTGTGAAGAAAGCAGCCTGGTTAATCACATTTTGTAGGTGGGAACATAGAAGGCGAAATCCAGGTCCCAGCTGAAGTCAAAGAGAAAATTCCCTTGATTTCATCAGGGCCAGGATTCCACTGGCTGTGATTAGGAGGCTGAGGCTGCAAATCCTTATTCAGAGCCTGGCCATTACACAGACAAGCAGTCCATTGTAGCTGTGTGCTCACATAAACAAGACTTAGTGGAAATGGGTTTCCAGACCTACGTTTTTGTTTTCAAAAGTGGTCACTGATTTGGGATGCCTGGCTTGAAACACCTGAAAAGGCTTTTTCACTGTCAGGGAACACTCATGCCTGAAATCGATCGGAGCTGGACCTAAGGCAACACCTCCAAGAAGTCAATCTTGGTTTAGCAATCAGTCTCATAAAAATTTGGCTTTTTTATGTTACTGTGAAACGCCAAGCATAACAAATGCAGGTTTTGGGATTTCTTGTCCTTGAAACTGTATCTATCATTTAATTTGGGGGTACTGCGAGCACATTTTGGGATGGTTATCCTTATCTACCATGAGTTGGAGTGTTCCCCTACCAAGGCTGGTAGCCAGGTCCCTAAGGCAGAATATGTCCATAGAAACAAATCACCATGAAGCAATCCAAGCAGACATGACTTGAGGTTTCTGTACTCTGCAATCAAAAATGTGCCATGCAGCAACAATTCCCAGGCACTGCTGTCCCCGTATGGTTCTCAGAGAGACAATGAGAAGTGGTTACAGGGAACTAGGGGTGTAGGGCTGGGCTGAGGTAGGGACTGTGGGAACACATGGGTAGGCAAAAGGGTTTTAAAGTTTCATAGTGCTGCAGAGGGAGCAGGAGGGTGGCTGTGGGAGGTGGATTTGCTTTCCATCCAGGCACTCACTGAAAATGGCTCCAGGTTTTGGCTATTCAGAACATTGCTGCATTGCAGAAGTTTGCTGTCAAGACCCTGCAGAATCAGGGCTGCAAGCAGGGCTTTATGATCTGGGGAGCCCAGAGCTGGCCTTGCTGCCTCATCATCTTCATGCCCAGCATCTACCTATTTCTAAAGCAAGTTGTGATATATGGTGCAAACTTATAGCACATCAGCTAGTCTGTGGTAACTTGTGCTTGTGTTGGGCCCCATGAGGTAGCTGTGGTAAGCCTTTGCATTAAATATGAAGTAGTTTAACTGTCAAAGAGTGAGGACTGGACCGCCTTGCACCCACTGTGGCTTGCAAGCTCACACAGTTATTGTAGAGCAGCTGACGCGCTGCAAATTTGCACCTTAGCATTTCTTGTGGTGAGCTGTTCATGTGGCTAGACACATGGAGAAAGCACATGAGGTAGAAGTTGGGCTATTGAAATTCAGTAGGGTAGCAGCCCACTCACACACACACACATATATATAGGGTTTCCTTTTGCAAATTCCTGCTTTCCAGGAGATTAAGGTCAGCTGAACCAAAGCTGACAGTGAAACCCTGCCAAAACTGGCAAATTTTACCTGCTTTAGGGTTGAAAACAGACAAAAGTCAGTTATTGGCTCTGATTTCTGGATCTCCATGAATAACTGAACTTGTTTCACTAGCACATTTACTATGCAGATATCAGAGGGCCTCACAAAGTATTACAAGCACATTTTACTTGTGAATACAACAGATTTAACATCCTTGCCTCTAACTCCAACCTCAGTCTGGTCTAGCATTATTGTAATTTTCTTAAGGCCACACAGAGAGAGAATTGTTGGTAGGAGGAGATCTTGGGTCCCCCAACCCTGTTCTGTGCTGTCCTGGTACTTTCCACTGATTCCAACCTGGAGCTGAGCCTGGTTGAAGTTTCAGGTCTATTTTGCCTGATGTGACTTTGCTATGGAAGCATTGCACAGGCAGGGAGGCTGAGTTGACAGGGGTCCTATATGATGAACTGGCTACAGATTGATTAGAAAGTATTAATGGCAAAGGAACGAACAAGGAGCTGATGCAAGCAGCACATTGACGAACAGCAACAGTAACAAATATGGTGGGGAAGGGGTCCCCCCCATACCAAGGTGTTTAAACTAATCTCTCCTCAGGGAGTGTTTATTTTACACTGGAGCTCACTGGAAAAACAAGAGCTCTGAAAGCAGAGCTCTCTGACTGGGACATTGGTATTTCCCTCTCTACCTCCTGACTCCATCACTCTTTCATTTCTCCAACAAAGATTTGTGTGGACTTGGCCCATCATGGACTGCACTGGGCTTACCCCTGGGGCACCCAGTCTGCACTGCAGATCCTTGGATGAAGAGGAGCTGAATGTGAGCTAACTAGGCTTCTGACATCATGCCAATGTTGGACAGCAGCTCTGCTACCCATTAAATTAAAACAAGAAGGTGATCCCAGTAGATCTCCTCTCAGTTAGTAGGTGCTCCAAACCCTGAGAGACTAAAGATTTTGGTGCCTAGGAGGGTGGCATGGTTGGGGCTAGCTTTAGGTGCTTCACTGTCCCATGGCAGGAAGCCCTGCCGCACTGTCATGAGGTTTTCAGTTCCCTGAAATGGGAAAAGTAGGAAGGGAACTTTTTCTGAATACGTCAACGTCCTTTTGCCATCCATACAGGGAGTCAGAGCTCTGAAGGAAGCTGTGATGAATCACCCAGCTAGTTCTTTCAGCACTTCAATACCTAAGCAAGCTTCCTAAAGGAGGTATGACTTCTCTCACACAGTGCTCCAGTAGTAGTATCCTGAGAGGTGAAGCGTGTATGTCCAGAGCATTGTCTTTCATGGCTGTCTTGTGGAATCAGGTCAGTTATATTTTCATAGCCTAGTTTAGACTCATGGAGGTGAGCCACACTTAATAGATGTGGTTTGTGTTTTTGCCAGTTTCAAACTGAGCTGTTATTTATGATGTTAATCTGTTAATAAAAACTTATTTATAAGGCCAAAGAGCATGAATCTTTTATGGGAAATTGGAAAGGTCCTTGGATTGGAATCAGTCTGGGTTTGCTGTTTCTTTCTTTCTCCCTCTCTTTTAACAAGAAAAGATAAGAAAAGTTCCTCACTTATTACACACTGAGCCAAGACTGAGATGTTGGAGAACTAAGAGAATGACACTGAATGCTTTTGTGAAGCCCCTCTGAGGATGATGAAAGCAAAGCACTGCACAGAGCCCAGCACTTCCATTTTGTTATTTCTTTAATGTTATTGGTTTCCATGCATTTATGGAAATAGTGAACTTGGTGTTTTCAGAGTGCATTCATCTCTGATATCTCTGAAATGTTTGGCCTGGGTTATGGAAATAAGCATGGGCAAGAATGTCAACTTCTCTCCCTTGTGCAAAATTATCCACCAGGCAAAGGGAGTAGGTGGAATGTTTAAACCCTCTGATTGGGTTTAACATGAGCTGTTGGTGCAATGGTCATAACCACATAACTCATCAGATACTACCTTAATAACAATGCTTTTATCCATGGATCTTCAGGTATTAAAAAAAAAGAAGAGTGAACTTGTGTCTAGGCACAATGGAGTTGATATTGCTCTTTATTCTACTTGTATGTATTTCACTACAGATGTGTAGCTGTTTCCAGGTTGACTTGTTTCTTTTTGGGTGTTTAGCAGAAAATAGTCAAAGGCTGGAGCGCTATCTCCTTAGATCCATCTTGAATGTTAATGTAGGGAGAGTTTTGTTGTTCAGTCATTCAATGATGTTCTTCCACCCAGGGCTGTCACAAATGCAAGTCCTCTCATTATTTCATTATGCAGAGTCCTAGCATCAGGCCAAAGCTAAATTTCTGAGGTAGAGCTTTTCTGAAAGCACAGCTTCCCATCCAACAAGTGTGGTTTCATCGCTATGAAATATTTTGCAGGAATGTGTCAACTCTTATGATGTTTTCAAAGAATAATTGTGACACTCTAATTTTATTTTAGTAATACTGAAATGTTTTGTTACAGTAAGACAAAATCTTTCTTACCTTCAAAGATAAAGAAGTTTGCCATGTCACTGATATTTCAATTAATTTTATTTAGATTCTTAGGTCATATTAACAAATGTTAATACTATGCTGACTGTTTTACATGTAATACTTAACAGACCTATTTTTGGTTTCATTCAGACAAAATATCTTAATGGTGCTCATTAATTTTTTTTCAAATGATTTATTTTCTGTGAGAAATATCTGCTTTTGGTTACAAAAGAGAAAATAATCACAACACTAGGATTTCCCTAAGGATGGGAATTCTGGTCCATCACTATTATGAATATCATCACATAAGCAACCCTTGTCCATGACTAGGACATGTGGACTTGTTCCAAGTGCAGTACAGGCTCCAAAAGTCTCAAACCCCCAGAAGCCTCCGAAGTCCCAAAAGCTTGCAATCAAAGTAGAAGCAAGGGTTACCAGATGGACAGAGACAGATGGAGAACTGCAAAGAAACATGGAAACACAACAGGTCAGCCTGATGGCAGCCATCTCAGTGGTTTTCTCTTCAGCTCAAACTCAGATCTTGTAGACCTATCTTCTTTAAGTTGTCTTTTACACGTTCATGTCTGGCCATGACCAAAAAAACTCTTATCTGACCATTGTGAAAGGACTGTGCACTTTATGTCTACATCTTCCAACAGTTCTGGATAGGATTTTGATCTACCTTTACCTTCATCTCTCTGAGGTCAGAGGTTGTTGATAAGAGATATGAGGCCCAATATGCAATTTTTCACCCTCACATGGCTTTCCTATGAGATGTGAGAGGTTAAGTCAGAAAAGGTATTACATATGTAAAGCAATTAGTTGTAGTTGTTTGAAAAATGTCAGAACAATGTACATGTTTAAAGTGGAAAGTTTAAACAAAAGACCTGTGTTTTATATAGATGTGGGATACATGGCTGGCTAGTATCTAACCCATGACCAGAAGTTCTGGGCTCTCAGAGAAGATTGAGGATGTAGTGTTGGTCAATACCATTAAACATTTTCATTTTCCTATGACAAATGACCATGGGGAGCTGGAGATTGTATTGCTTTACAAGACACAAAGGTAATTTTTATGCCTGGAAACTTCTTTCCCTAGAAGGGATTATTATCACAAATTATTTGACCAAGAGTGAACAAAAAAGCTCATGATGGAAGAAAACAAAAATGTGCCTTACAATTGTGAAAGGCTCTATGGAGAGCAACAGGGTTGATGCTGGCAACACTTCTGCCAGCATTGGAGACTTGAACAGCAGGAAAAGGTGAACTTTCTTACTATGTGGTTGAGCCACATCAAAAACCAGTACATACTCTGAGACCTGGAGAATATTTGCCAGTGTTGTGCGTATCTGGTTTGATGGCACTTCAAATGACATTTCTGTAGGTAATAGATTTATCTCCTGAAACACTGTGCTATAGGAACAGATCCACACATCTTAGCTGATAGTTCATTCCCAGGTGGGATCTTCTGAAGGGTGGCCTATGAAAATGAGAGATGAAAACTCCGAATTTAACTGGGGTCGCCTTTGCTTCTGTGTGAAAGTTTTCCTTACAAGCTGATTTAAAGCTGATGAAGTGGCAACACCAGACTGGATGTATTTCTTCAATGTCTCTTAAGCTTTACCCTAATGTAATTTCAGTGAGAGCTCTAAGGTATGTGAAGGCTTGAGTATCATATTCCAAACAAAATACACCATGGTAAAGTCAGTTCTGGGGTTAACATTGTTACCCAGTTAACCATGGTTATAGTCTATTGTATAAAGAGACAAAGAGAAATGCATCCATCCACAAACTGGAACTGCTGCTGCTATTTTATTAAACAGCTGCATTCCAAACACCAGCAGAAGCTGCTGTTTGAGTGTTTTATTGGGATTAAATGTTAAGAAGAAATTAAAGATTGCTTCATTTTCAATCTACTACAGAAACTTGGCAGGTTGAAAAAAATCAATTTGTCACCAGAGATTTTCATTAAGTCAGTTATGATGAGAAGATGAGGACTTCTGCATCTCTAGATCAAGAAAAGGAAGAGATAATTGCAATAGCTGGAGTTTAGAGTGCTTAGCCCTTGCAAAACTTTTTAGTGGGACAATAATATGTAGCAATCAGCTGACTTGAAAGTGCATTTTCACCAAGAAACCCAAAGAGCAGTTGAAGTTAATCTTGGCAATAAGGATTTAGTCTGGCTTATTGTACGTTGGTGCTTGGCTTGCATGCCATATCATTTGATCAGGAAAAGCTAGATGAGCTATGTAATTACATGCAAATGTTTCTCAGGATTGATGTTTCATTCTGTCAGGCTGAAAAAAAAAAAGATATATCTTATTCTTCAGATGCGTTCATTAGAGAAATAGCAACTTCTTATTTTATTAAGGGTTTGTTTTAGGGAACTCCATCCTCTGAAAACCCAAATCAGCCCTGGAGATTTGCACATTTCCTTTGAATAAGTGCCTCCTCCAAAGGGCGCGTACATACCAGCATTTGAAAGCAATTATCAGAGACATTTTAAGAGGAAATCGGGGACATGTTGTGGGAATGGAGGGAGATATTTCTCATTCCTCTTTGCTTCTCGGGTTATGTTGCACAGACAGATCTCATATAGAATGAAATTCACCCCTGCGCTGAAAGTCAGCACAAGACAAATAGATTTCACTTAAGCCTGAGGGCTTAGATAAGAATTAAGTGGTGAGCAGGTCCTATGTTAGCCCTCAGCACAAGTGCAAGTTTTATTAATCAAAGATGTTTCATTGCTCTGAACCAGCACTATCCCACTAACACATCCAACACAACGCTCAGACCTGTCTGATGGAGTACAAGTTTTGAAAGCTGACAGCATGACCTGGGCCAACGAGGGGACTTTTACTCCTGGCTTCAATGCTCAGTGAAGTTCTGTCATTGGGGCTGGGTGAAAGAGAACGTTCTTTTGGCTCTTCTCCTCACTGCTGCCTGTCTACAGTAGCTGGGAAGGAGAGACAACAGTCGTTTGCT
Organism: Brachypteracias leptosomus; assembly: GCA_013401335.1. NCBI lineage: Eukaryota > Metazoa > Chordata > Aves > Coraciiformes > Brachypteraciidae > Brachypteracias > Brachypteracias leptosomus. The sequence goes on along the minus strand of VYZX01013295.1, from coordinate 208,787 downwards.
TCTCATAGAGCTGGACTGAGGTGAAGATCCCTTGGCTGGAGTGAGGTGAAGATCTCTTGACTGGCTGGCTGCCTTGCCTGAAATAGAGAGCAAGAGTGGGTCAAGTGATACCTAACAGTGCAATCAAGTTCCTGATTTCTTAGTATCTTATTCCACAGGTAAAAGCTGAGCTTGGGACAGCCAATTTAACCCTAGTGAGAAACCAGTTCCCATTAGCTTCCATGTTTTTTTTAGCTGATAATTCCTAGTGAACACATGCTGTATGACAGCAGAGATCTTGTGTGCTGGGTTTAGCCGCAGCCAGCTCCGGAACTGAGAACTGTAACACAGGGAAATATTGTTGGAGCAGGTCCAGAGGAGGCCACAAAGATGGTCAGAGGGCTGGAACATCTCTTCTTCAAGGACAGGCTGAGAGAGTTAGGGTTGTTCAGTCTGGAGAAGAGAAGGCTCTGGGGAGACCTAATTACAGCCTTCCAGTATCTGAAGGGGGCCTACAAGAAAGCTGAGGAGGGACTTTTTACAAGGACTTGTAGTGATAGGATGAGGGGTAATGACTTCAAACTTGAGGAGGGGAGATTTAGATTAGAAATTAGGAAGAAGGTTTTCACTCTGAGGGTGGTGAGACACTAACACAGGTTGCCCGGGGAGGTTGTAGATGCCCCAACGCTGGATGTGTTCAAGATCAGGTTGGACGGGGCTTTGAGCAACCTGGTCTAGCAGGAGGTGTTGGCAGGGGGGTTGGAACTAGATGATCTTTAGGGTCTCTTTCAACTCAAGCTATTCTATGATTTTATGAAAGCCAGAAGCATTAGATGGAAAAGTCCTGTTGTCCTTTGTTAAGATAAAGTCCAGTTTAGGAGAAGATTCAGATTTGGGATTTCTTAAGTTGAAGTTACTCAAATTAAAGCTGTGAGTTGAGCTTTTGACTGAACTGTATTAAAAGCTACTTCAGCTCCTGCACCACAAAAGTGTTCCTGCTCTCAGCCACACATTTTTGTTATTTTTCAGTCAAAACAGACTCTTCTCAGTCAAAACATATTCTCTTCAGATATAAGAAGAGGATAATGGAGGTTTTGTTCTTTGTATTAAAGGACTATTTATAGAGGTTCATGCCCTATTTCACTGCTTTATAAGGAAAAAAATTGGGGTTTCAATTTTCTTTATTTTTTCCTCCCTTCCATTTGTTACAGACACAAAAGCAGGGAGACAAGGGTACCAGAATATGACTAAATACAGCAATAAATTCATTTACAGAATCACAGAATCACAGGATGCCAGGGATTGGAAGGGACCTCAAAAGATCATCTAGTCCAATCCCCCTGCCGGAGCAGGAACACCTAGATGAGGTTACACAGGAAGGCGTCCAGGCAGGTTTTGAATATCTCCAGAGAAGGAGACTCCACAACCTCCCTGGGCAGCCTGTTCCAGTGTCCTGTTACCCTCACTGAGAAGAAGTTTCTTCTCATATTTAAGTGGAACCTCCTGTGTTCCAGTTTGTACCCGTTACCCCTTGTCTTATCATTGTTTGTCACCGAGAAGAGCCTGGCTCCATCTTCGTGACACTCCCCCTTTATATATTTATAAACATTAATGAGGTCTCCCCTTAGTCTCCTCTTCTGCAAGCTAAAGAGACCCAGCTCTCAGCCTTTCCTCATAAGGGAGATGCTCCACTCCCTTAATCATCTTTGTAGCCCCACGCTGGACTCTCTCCAGCAGTTCCCTGTCCTTCTTGAACTGAGGGGCCCAGAACTGGACACAATATTCCAGATGAGGTCTCACTAGGGCAGAGTAGAGGGGCAGGAGAACCTCTCTCGACCTACTAACCACCTCCCTTCTAATACACCCCAGGATGCCATTGGCCTTCTTGGCCACAACCAATATCTGTTGCAGTGAAGGTTACTAGCTCAAACTACCTAGTAAGACATCTTCAGGCTTGTTTCTTAGTGAGCAGTAGTAGACTGGGGTAGACTCTAAAACTGAAGGTGGCTGTAAAGACTTTTTGTGTCTCTAGATTTACCAAGAAATTCTGTAAGGCAGAAGTGCGAGCATCATCTCTTCTCTGGGAGAAGCTAAAGGAAATTAGATTAGCTACAGAAGGTATAGCACCAAGCACCATCACCACACCAGAACTCAGCCTTTCAGCTTGCAGCTGTCTCAGACACTTTCCAAGCCACCGGCTGCATTGGAGTCTGTTGGTGCTGCAACCCTTGTCATTAAAGTGCTCCCAACCAGCCCCTCTGGGATCCAGATGTGGCAAGGGGAAAATGCACGCAACAGCATTCAAATCTGCTATGTGGGACAGAAACCTTCCAGATGTTGGGCCTGATGGTCAGCCCCATCCCTACTGGCTCTGCAGCCCCAGGAAGCAAAGACCCCCACCCAGTGAGAGCCTCAGCTGGAACTGCGAGACTGAGCTGGCTCCTGTGCAAATGCAGCAAGTCATGCCACCATGTCCCTGACAGGACCACTTGGTCATTAGAGCCACAGCATCACAGAACAGAGGCAGGGCAACAGGGTCCCCACACAATGAATAAATAAAGGAGCTAGGCAGAGTCTTCTTGGCTATGACCCATGGTTGCCACTGCTGAGGAAGCTCAACAAGCATTAACAGTTTTGGGAGACTTCTGTGGCTTAAGGTAAGTCCTAAAAAGCAGGTAAGATTCATGGATAAGAAAGTTTCAGAAGGAGTACCTCATAGCTTTGGCTACATTGCATCCAAGCAGCTCTGTCTAATTTAGAGGCAACCAACCATGTGGGGAATCATGGGTTTATGAGCGCTTTGATCTGCTCCCATCATGCTGATACACCTCCTGTCAGTCATCCTAGGCTGGGCTGGCAGGGTCAAATGTGGTCTAGATAATGCTGTTTTAAAAATATCTCCATTAGCTTCAGGAATAATAGCATGTGAATGAAGAAATCAGTTTCCCGTGGTGAAGCAAAGAGTTTTTCTGGGAAGTCAGGGTGAGGAGGAAATAACCTCAATGAACCAATTGATCAGACCTAAGATAACAGGCATTTCAGTCTAGAGCACTTCCATTTGCTTTGTTAATTTGTCTTCATATCCAATAAAGAAATGGATAATTCAGTAATGAGTCATTATTAGGCATAACAAAGCCAAAAATGTATTTGCAGGCAATTTTTAGGCAGTTAACAGTCATTTGGAATACTGTTCTCCCAGCAGATGCTCTCTCTATTTGTGCAATTTGTGGAAATCCCAGCAGAAAAAAAATAAAAGAAAAATTAAAAGTATTTATGAGGCAAAATCCTCTGTAGGAAGACTGAATATATTTTCATTCTATTTTCGTTGTTACTTTTTTCTATTGGTTTGTCCAGATATATGTGCTGCTTTTAAGGCTGAACTTGCTAAAAGGCTGAACTGTGTACCTTTAAGATGAACCGCAGGGAATTAGTATCTAATCAAGCAATGGATTGTCCAAGCACTGTTTGTCCAAGCATTACACAGACAACACATAACCTCTCAAGACATTTCCTTTTTTTTTTTCCCCCCTCTTTAAAAGATTGTGGTTTCTTTCAGTAGTCAAGCCCAAACATTTCATATGTTCAAATTAAGAAAATGTGAGATTTTGTGCAACGGGGAGGAATAAAGAAGAATTGCTACACAGACAAATTGTTTTAAAGCTTTCTAGGGACTACACAATAGCTCTGGGTTCCCTTGGGTAAAAATGAAATAGCTACACCTTAGGAATATAATGGAAAGATATTATCAACCATGGTTTACAGGGGATAGAAAGAGGATCCAGCCGGACTTCCCACAGAATATGTGAATAATCTATGAGAAAGACTGAGCCCATTAAGGGTAACTACACAGTATATGCTAAACCTTGATAGATGTTATACGCTATTGGAAGTCATCTACTTTTCTTTCTGGATAGCCTTTTAATTTATGCTTTAATATAATGTTTTAAAAATAATTCTGACTGTAGTGGCACTTCTGACACACAGAACATCATTTCAAATCCTTTTATCAGCACATGTATCATTTTGTTTCATACTAGTAATAGGATGGGAGTCAAGGTATATCTATAATTTCACCTCATGCCTCTTAGCAATAATGGAGTTATGTGTTGCAATGAAATACTGTATAACTCACTATTCATCAAATATAGCTGGGGTGCTGGAGAACTTTGCTCAATGACTGTTTAATGCAAAGAACATTAACAGTCTTGGAATCAAGCCAAGGACTCCCATGGCTCACTGAGCTTCCAAACCCACAGGCTGCAGTCTCGTCCCCTCTGGTGTTTTCCTTCTGCCCCCATAAGTGGTGAATCTCTGTTACATGGCTGTGGCTGAAGTCCTCCCCTGCATGGGGAACGTGTGCTCACTACGCTGTAGGGTTAAGAGGAAACCAGGTGAGGATGTCCCAGGTCTTGACTAGGCTCTTTCATTGCTTACTGTGGTTGCAGATTATGTGGGTGGTGACATTGCAGCTATTACTGCTGCAATGAGCTGTGCTCAGTCCTCTGAGAGTGCTTCCAGGGAACAAGTCTGCAACGGTGGGTGCTGTGAGTGGGGCATGTAGAATGAAGATGTCAGACTTACCCCACTTCCCTTGCTTTCCCTGTTAAATCAATTCACGTTGGTGTTGCTTTAAATGCTTCTTGGCTCAACGTATTGGCAATGCTGGAACGTGTTCCCATAGTCACACATCTCTTCAGGCACTGGACAGAGCTTGAAGTGCACAAGAGAAGATTTGACTCAAGCATCTTTCCTGGGTTTAATATTAAATCAACCAAGCTGTTTTGTTTGTGTGCTTTTATTGCCACTTTCTGGTAGTACAGACTGCAGAAGCTAAGGACTCCTCCTATTGCCTGTGTCCTCTCAAACACCCAGTCATCCTCCTTTCCTCTTTTTTCTGCACTCCTTTGAATTTGTACTGCTTTTCTGTCCCTTCCCTTCCCCATCCATACTCCCAGAAGACCTTACCAGACTTCCCCCTGCTCCACCCCAGCATTCCAGATCCACTGCTACTCTTTGATTTTCCAGTACTCAACATTAATGCCAACTCTCACCATTTCCTAGGGCAAAGGAAATGTGGTCATAGTGCTCAGACAGGGGCATACTCCTTTACTCTGTAGGACAGCATCTATATGACTCAGGACAGGAGAACTGAGGTGAGAAGGAAACCATGTGGTGTGGTGGACTTGGTGAGGATCAAACTTCAGCATCTAATGAATTGTCACATAAACTTGTGCAAGCTGTAACTTTTCAAAACCCTCAACACTATCAAATTTGGTTAGGTTTCCACCTGCAGTGGAAAAAAGTAAAGTTACCCAGCTTTCACCAGTAAGAAAAGGCCCAGGGTTATGAGCTCACAGCCTCACCTGAGTGTATCTGTTCCTGAGGGGGACCCAGCATAGCTTCCCAGAGGAAAAGTATCCAGCAATCCATTTACTACAAACACAAACCCAATGTATATCCTCCTAAACCCATTCAGGAAAATAGCTAGGTCATTTTGGTTGAACCTTTACACAAGAAAAGGCACCATGAGGGGTGCATTTGTTGAATATAATCCACCCAAACCAGCTACATTTTGAGGAATCTAAAACCTACTAAAATCGGGGATTTACAGTACTAAGCTCAGCAAAATTTAGCTATTGTCTATACCAACTGTACCAGCAGCGCTGGATCTCAGTTCTTACAGATTTCATTAAAAGTCTTTGCTCTAGAAAGTCTTAAATCCAGTTGATCAGACTTAAAAATCCAGCAAAAAATCAGATCCATGCAAGATATTGGATATTCTCAGTAGGAATTAAGAGCCAGGGACTTGTGGTCAGCTCCAGGATTTGGTCTTTTTCAATATTCAGAGTTTAATCAAAGCTGACTTTCTAAACTGGTGTTTGAGAAGAAGCCTTTGCCCCATGACGTTGCTGAGGTATCTATGAGGATGCATATTGGTCATGTAATCTTAGCTTGTCCTCATTTCCAACTGACAAAATGTGAAAGACACTAAAAATACATGACACGGTTTCTTAAGACCTTGCTTCTTGGAGCCGATTTCTGTAGTTTCTACAAGCCTGGTACATGGCTGTGGATGAAGTCTAAATTTTCTTATTTAATCAAAAGTAGGGCACATGATGGTATGCAGAAATATCCTGGTGGCAGCAAGTTAGGAAACATAACAATTTATTGCTTTCAAAACCAATCCATGAAGTTCACCAGATGTGAACATTAGGGCAGAAACCTGCACCAGGGAATACATGATGCATTGCAAAAAGAAGTCTCTGTTGAAGTCAATTGACAGTGTGTTCTGGAGCTGTGTGCAAGCTTTAAAACAGGTGCCAGCAAAAAGAAAGGAAAGGCCAGATTCCAGCTGACAAAGGCAACAGCAATAGGGCAATGAGACTACTGGTAACCTACAGGAAGAAAGGAAAAGGGCAGTAGAAAAATATTGATTTATTAGTGTGAAGTGGAAAGTACATGGGCCGGGTCAGAACTAGTTGCTTTCTTGAGGAAGTTTTAATTTGATTAGTCAATTATTTACAGCAAGAATAAATGTTTTAAGGCAGTGGATGAAAATGCAGAGCCAATGGTTTCTGATTTTTAACAGTATTTGCTTGCTAAGCACTCATTTTTAGCTTTGGATTCATGGCACACGGATAAGAGAGTGTAGGTGGCCTTTCAGATTTGAGGAAAACTAAATAAATTCTGCTTCTGCTTGTTAGGACAAAATTTGTTGAAGCCATGTGTAATGCCCTTTGGAGCAGGTAGGTGCTTGGCAGAAGGAAAACAGTGCTGAGGAATAGTTTCCTACTGACACAAACTTGTATCTCCCAGTCAAGTAAGGCCTAAACCAATCAAAAAGTGTGAACCATAGGTATCAGTGTATAATTCCAATCTTTGTACAGTAATAAGATTTCATGATTACTGCTTTGAAGGCTGCACTCTGGTCAAGCAAGATAAGTACTGGCAATTTCCCCGAGCCTGAATTCAGTCAGATATCACATGTCACTTTCAACGATGCTCTCTGTGTGCTGTGTCGAGATCAAAACCTGGACTAGAGTGTATCACAGAGATCACATCGCCTGTTAGGTGATGGTGCAGTTAGGATGGCACAGTTTATTTCAATATCTGGAATATTCAGGTCTTGGACTTTGTGGGTCTGCAGCTATAATTGCAGCGAGGTTTTGAAGAAGTTGCAAAGACTAGATTTTTGCTGGGTGTAAATTGTCACAAGGTGGCAAGGATTCATTCTGCTTATATATGGCAGAAAGGTTTAAGGTGCAGGAGGAAACTATCTTTGCAATATCAGTAAATAAAGAGGTCAAGTCCACATGGGCGCTGCTCTGTGCTCAGCATTCTCAATGATGCTTGGCTACCAGTGAGGTTGAGGACCATCTCCCTGTCATATTTTCAGTGGATTTGGCATCAGATGTGTCTGAATGCCCAAAGTACAACGTTGTGTTTGAATGGCAACATGGAAGTAGGCATTTCAGCAATAATCTGCTTACTCAATGCTTTGTTAAATCACTGAAATATGATAGAAATCAGCCAGCATTACACACTTGTGAACCAAGAAAAAGTTTAAAGAGGTCCTACTATTACAGGTGAGTCTCCTATAGCTAAAACTCTGTAAAAGTGCACTCCATTCCAGACTTTGCCACAGCCTTCCAAGTAAAATGAGACAGGTTACTTCAACTCTTTGTGTTGCTTGGGTGAAATCAGGATCTTACACCTTCCATTATTTCTTGCTCTGGAGGAAGGGAAGCAGAAGCATCTGTTATAATACAGAGAAAAAGGGAATGATCTGGAATGAGACTGCTAGTTGTTGCCACGATACAAATGACAAGTACTTAAGCCTTACGAAAATGTTACTGAGTTCAGTTGCAATAAATTAGCACTAGTTATTGAAACGTTAGGAAGGTTTTTCTTTGCACTGCAATGATTAAAGCAGATAAATAAGAAGCCGGACAATTTTGTGTGTGTGGTTACTGTGTCTTAGGGCTGCCTCTAATAGCCCCAGTGATCTTTCCATCGTTGTTAATGGGTATTTAATTGGGATTTATTTCCATGGAATTTTTGTACCTTCAGATCATTACAGCACTGAGGGAATTTTATAGCCATGGGGATCAACATGGGCTCTCTAGTGGTTCTGTTTGATGAATGAAGTTGGAAAGAGTTGACATATAGTTAGCGACCATTACCATTTAGAAACACTTACAAGAGTGAGAGGAATCCTTTTCAAAAGGATCCTCTTTGTCTTATGCTGTCTGCCAGTCATCTCTTAAAAAGCAGTATCATGAATGCATCCGATCTTTTCTGTATTTAATTGATCTTTCCTCAAAATTCCATATGCTTCTTTTTTAATTTCAGAGCAGTGAAACTGGACGGAAACACTCATTTGTGGAGGAAACAGCTATTGCATTTTGTCCTTGTCTTTCCACAGCTTATGAGGAAAAACGTTGATCACAGATAGAGAAGAAGAATAGCTGGGAAATGGCAGCACTGGCATGTGACTCAGGAGAGATGAAAGCAATTCTCTGTACCACAGGCTCTCTGTGTGACTTTGGGAAGTTGCCTGTTTCTCAGTGCAGAAGAAAAAAATGGGACTTTTTCTTCTTTTCTAGGTAGAACATCAAGTCAATATTTAAGACTTTGAATGAGTGATGTGTGCCATAAAGTAACAAAGGCACAATAAATACAGTTTATCTTGTCCTATGGCTTCTGCAGTAGGGTTATCCAAAATACAGTATTTCACCCAAATTAATCTGTGTGAATGGGCCATTACCACCTATGTACAAGTTTGGTGTCTTTAAGGTTTTTAAATATTTGAAATTAATAATGCAGCCTTTATGACAAGCCTGTACCTTGATAATCCTGTGTTTTCCCCCTCATTTAGCCTTCAACTATCCCTTGTTATTAGAGCTGAACCACCTTGGCTGGGTCAACTTCTTTTCCCTTGATTCCTTCCCATCTTCAGAGGGCTTTCTGTCTGTTTTCTCTAGTGGTTCCTGTCTGTGTACATGGTTGGGCATGTGCAAAGCCTACAGGAAGGACATTGTCATGAACAGTCACTTCAAAGCATCCCCGTGCTCCTCAGTACAACTTTGCTTGATGTAGTTAAACATCAACTTCCACTTGGCAACTGTTCTTTTCTTTTTCTGTTTGTTTGTTTGTTTTTGTTTTGGTTGGCCTTGTGGGTGAGTACTCAAAACAGATTTCCTTTCTTTTAATCGTTCCCAATCTGTACCACTCCCTGCAATTGGGCCTGAGGAAGGGTATTCAAGGCAGCAATCTCCAGGGTTTTAAAATTACCCATTCTTAGAATTATTTTCATATTAACCTCTGTGTTCCCTATACTGGTGTTGCTGCATTTGAAACCCCACCACTTAGTGTGAATTTTGCTATGACAGGATGGGCTCCAAAGTCTTTGTCTGCACTTATGTTTTAACTCTTAGAACACCAGTGCATTATTATTTGTCTGAAAATTAGTATGCTCACTACAACCTCTTTTCTCACCTTTAGTATCTACATTATTTCCTTGGTTTTCCTCTGCTTTTAGCTGAGACCCCAATAGGTCTCTTCCTCTTCAGCGTATCCACCAGCAGGACCTACAGTTTCTCTAGACTTCAAAGGCCACCGTGCCTGCCCAAGAAAATCTAACCTCTGAATCCCTCCTGTGATTCAGGCCATTTTAATTCTTAAACCATTGTGAGGGCAATCAATCTGATTTGGCATTTCTTCCTTAGACACAAAGACAGGGTCCCACATCAGTACAAGATGTGCTTTAGGCACAAAGGCTGGGCAAGAAACTAGCTCCTGTGTAGCAGGAATGCACAAGGACTAGTTTTGCCTGGGAATCCTTCCTTAGGGGAGAAAGTTAGTTTTTGCAAACAGTATCCATACCAAGGCATGGGGCAGATACCAGGACTCAGGGCACAAAGAGGTTGGAAAGCTGGAAACCACCCTTTTCTTTCTCAGAGATTGCAATGATAGTTACGTATAGGTTATAATGACAGGTGTGTTGTATACAGATGTAAGTTCACAGACTGCTTTTAGAGCATACACATAGCTCAGGCACACTACAGAATTGCCCATGACTCAGTTACCTCTGTCTCCTGCTTTCTGTAGGAGTAATTTATCTGTAATTCCTTTGTGAAGCAGTGCCCACCCCTTTGCACCATGGCCTCCCCAGATCACAGACCGGAGCATCAGAGAAGCAGCATTCCCTGCACAGCTGGATTGCAGGCTGAACCTGACCAAACTGTGGAAATGGAGATACTTCTTAAAGCCTTCCAGCAGCCCTGATCTAAGGAGACAAGACAAAATGGGGGCTAGGCCTCAGATGGCTGAATTAAATCTGCAAGAAACTAGTCACTCAGAAATAGTCACTCAGGAAGGCTGCAGGAAGAAGAAATGAACCCAGATTTGTCCATCCTAGCCCTGTGTCCTCATCACCAGCAGAAATTATCAGTGCTCTTGACCTGGCTCCCCACAGTTGGACAGGTCAGCTGGAAAGGGTTGTAAGTCACCTGTACATTGCCTTGTAGGGTGCAATTTATGTAATGGAAGAATAATTTACAATATTTGATGTGAATTTGATGTTCAGGGAAAACTTACTCACTTGTGACGTGAAGCTCTGGAGGACACATTGCTTCTGGCTTCCCGGATAGACGGGATTCTTCTCATGAGAGAAGTCTTCATTCTTACTCCTGGGACTGAGAAGAAGATAAAAGGGAAAAGGACACTTCACGTCCCTTCTCTGGTGCTGATCAGAAAGGATGCAGAAAACCAACTAGTCAGGTGAATGAAAAACATAAGCTGTACAGGCAGAGAGACAAGGGAGAAAGGTTTAAGTGGTTCTTTGCTAAAAATTATGTTATTGTTTGTGGGATAAAATGGATTTTTATAGAATCTGTTTACAATTGGATGAATTATATAAGTATCCATTATGTAATTGAATAATGGCATAATCTTCCATAATGACAGGCAGAAGCCTTCTAATGTTTGGGACAGGACTGCTATTTTCTTCTTACTTGGATATCTTTCAGATCCATTGTTATACAGTTCTTTACATGATGTTTCCTTTCTTCCCTCTTTGAAATTCATCCATGCTAACTGGCTGTATTTACTCTATTATTATGTTTCCTTGAAAATGTCTTTTCTTTATTACTTATGTCTTGATAGCATTCCAAGCGTACCATGCTGCGATGCTCTTTTTTTTTTTGCTACTGCAAGTTTGAGCCTCTGGATCCAGTTCTTCTACCTCTACACCTGTTAGAGCTCAATCCAAATACGAGATAAAGTATCTCCCTGCAAGGTGAAACAAAGGTCTTTGAAGGACAAAGAACTTTAGTGAGGCTTGTTATAGGCTTACAAGGGATTTTTCCCTTCAGTGGTTTGAAAGGAAAAGAAAGGCAACTCACACGAGTACGCACTTGCAAGTTCAGTTTCTGAATCGAATACTCCATTGGTTTTTGAGTATACTTGGCTGCAAAGCTGGCAGTATTTTTCTTTTAAATGTGTTTTTGCTGGAAATTTTACTGCCAATGTGGGTTTTCTTGTTTGTTTTGTTTGTTCCTTGGTAATGTAGCACAATGTCCAAATAAAAAAATAGCCTTTCAGTGAATTAGCAATATGTTTAACACTGATGGCATTTTTCATCTTCCTTTCAAAACTCTGGTATATGGAGTTCATCTGTAGAAGGAGAGTCTTGCAGATGGGATTTATGGGAAGATGCATATCTTTTCAAAATTATGAAAAACATCGCATTTTATGAAAAACACACAAACCCCTAGGGAAGCACAAGGGCTTTAATTTAAAAACTGAACTGCCTCTGTCCACTTTTCTTGGAAAATCTTCAAGGAGTCTCCAGATTTTCAAAGTTGATGTTTACAATCTCCTGTAAAAGAAAATACCCCTCCCCTCAATTTTTCAAACACTGAACTGTATACATATTTGAATATTCACATTTCAGTGAATTGCTGGCCACAATGACATTTCTGTGCCCTGGAAGAAATTATGAGCCTTTTTTTCTTCAACTTCTATTTCACAAAGCCATGTTAAACATTTTCTCACAGCATTTGTTAATAACATAAGCAGGTTTATTCCATGATTGGGGATTTGTTTAGCCATAGGCTAAATTAGATTGGGCACATGTGGTCTTCAGCATGCCACAGTGAGGTCCATGGAACACCCTCTACAAGTAACACTGCTGCACTGCTGAAAAACGAGGGAGAGGGATGAGGGGTGGTTTAGAAGCGTCAATAATTTTGCAGTTTAACTGAATTTCTGGTGGCGGCAGCAGTTGTTGTTGTTTTGAGTTGCGCATACTACGTTTGAAGAGAAAGCTAGGACTGGTTGGAGCCTTAATAAGAAATAAAAAAATTGGAGGTGAAAGGGCTCACTGATAAAAGAGCTGCTTTCATTTACTGCTCCAGGCATCTGCTGTAAAGGAGCCAAAGCGAATGTGCAAGCATCAGAGACAGTCGCAGGAGGGAGGAGGCAACAGTCAGAGCTGTGAGTAACTGTACATAAACATAATTTAAATCAAAACAGCTGAATAACAATTTAGGACATAAAAGGAAAGAGAAAAGGTGGAATGAAGTAAAGAAAAACAAACCCCACAAATCGACCACAGTCAAACGAGAGAGGAACGCAGAGGAGCAGCAAATGGAAGACGAAAAATCAAGCAAAGCCGTCAGGGTCCAGTGGTTCATTCCTGTGGTACCCTGCGGTTCCCAGCTCAATTACTCAATAAGGTCTTATGCTTTCCAGGCCAAGAGGAGCCCTGAAGTACCAAATCTCTCCTTCAGGCTTCTTGCCTTCAAATACAAGGTTCTTCACAGCTCAGCCTTCCCGTACTCACCTCTTTATGCTGCTTTCTGTGCCACCTCCCAGCCACTCTGCTCCGCCAGTGACCCACTATGCTTACTTATGCTGCTGCCATTGTTCCCACTTTTCTGGAGCCACTCATACCCTTTCCAGACAGGTCCTCCTTTCCCCTAGAAGCCCTCTCCAAACATGGCTTGCTCCTGCCTGGCCCCTGCTGGTACCCGCCAGTTGGAGACACCAGTCCCGGTGCTTTATCACTTGTTATCTTGCCATCTCAGGTCACTGCTGTTGTCTCTTTCCTTGTTCTTATAGCTCCTTTTACAAGGGGGTTTCCACAATTAAGGCTCCTAAGTCTTAACTCAACAGCTGTTGATGCTCTACAGCCATCGAGGCCTTTATGCCTTCTGCCTTTTCCAGTTCTGTCTAGTGTTGCTGGCCTGTGTCCTTACAAACAAGTAAGCACAAATTTGGATTTTTTAATTCTATTAAATATTTGGCCTTGATGATATCATGTGGCAATGAGTGTCACTGATGACTCAGTTTTAAATGTGTTTTCCTGACATTCTTATTAAATGGGGAGAGCAAGCAGAACATTGCCAGGTCGATGTGGCTAATGGAGAATGCTGTTGATGGGCTTCACAAAGACTAATTGCCCACTCCTTCAAATCCAAGAGATGTTGTTGTAATGGAACAAAGACCCATCTTTGTTCAGTGGCTGGAGAAGAATGGCAAGAGCAGAAGAAAACAGTAGGATAAAAGAGTGTCTCAAGCAGAGGCTGTTACCCCATACTTCTGAGGATGTTATTAAAGGCTCTGCAGTAGACCTTTCGTGAAATATCTCCCTGACCCCAGTGCTGAAGCCTCCTTTATGCCTGGAAGAATGAGGGTTTAAACCCTTTCCAAAATACTTGGGGTTTTGCTTTCTCATTAGTGCAAACTTAGCTTTGCTTGCACGTTGGGCATGTTTCATTTCTCAGGTTTGTCATATGAGAAAAAGCTAAGAAACAAAATAATCCTCCCTCCTCTATGAGAGACACAGTGTTATTTCCCTCCCTGATCTATATGTCCAATTAGTCCATAAAAGTTCCTCTCTGCTAATTTGATATCTCGTTTTCCAGCTTTACCAACATCTGAGCCATCTGATGTGTTTGTGAGCGTATAGTGGGATGAGGATGTGTGACAATATTTTTTCCACAGCAGAAATGTGTATATTTTTTCATGCATACATAATTAAAAATGGTTGAAAGAGACTTTGATTAAGCTTTCTCAAGAATTCAAACTAATGTTAATCATATTTCAGGAGAGATCATGCAGTAATATTTTCAGCCAGAAAAAGGAAACTGCTTAGGGAAAGCCACCATATTAGTAAAAAAACCCCAACAAACAACAAAACCCAGCTTGTGGCTGGAAACATTTTGCTGTCTCTTCTTTAGCCTATACTAACAAGTGACCACTGTCAAGCAGTTACTAGGATAAATAATACATAATAGCAAGGCTAGAGAGAAATGAAGAGTCATAGACAAGGGAGGAGAATATTGTTTCATCTCAGAATTTAAATGAAACAGAGGCCAAAATCAGCAGGGTGGGAAGTCTGTTCCAGATGGCAGGAGCTGCAGAAGCTATTGCACCAACAGTAGCCAGCTTGTAGGAAGAGGCAGAGAAAAATAATCAAGTTTGATCCAACAAAGTATCAGGTAATGTTAGAGGGGGACTTACCAGTGCCAAAGCTCTGACTGATGCTTCCTGAAGGGAATAGTCCTGCAGTGATTGGGAGGGTCACTGTGACTCAGAACCCATGAGCGGCAGGGGAGGCGGGGGAGGTAAGGGGGCTAACACTTTTTTCCTAGATGCAGCACTGAGTCATAAAGCCCTTTTCTTTCTTTTTTTTTCTTTTTTTTTTTCTTTTTTCTTTTTTAGTCTCTTCTGTTAAGTAAAAATGATTTGGCATGTTCTTTTTCCAGAAGATTTTGAAGAGGACATTTTGGAGAGGCTTTTCACAGAGCTCAGCAGACAGTCAACTAGGATCTACATCCTCAGGTAGTTCCCCTCTCCCAGGACAGGCTCCCCAGGACCTGCCTGTCCTGCCGACAGTCTGGGGACACTGTGGTTCTGCCTTCAGATGGATGGGATTGGAATAAAAGAAAAGAGACAGGGTTTATCATTGGCATCCCATCTCATGGAAAGGATTAAGGGAGGTGCTCGAAGTCACCCATGGACTTGGTGGCAAGGCTGGCAGCAGGGCACAGGTCCCTGCAGCTGCAGTCTGGTGTTCCAAATGTGGGGCCACATTTCCTCTCTGGTTATGTACTGAGGAGGACTCACTCTTGGGACCTACTAGTAAAGGGGTCAAAACTGTAAAGGAAATTAGAAACAACTTTTTAAAACTAGCTGGGTATATGCCTTCTTGTATCCTCTGTTCTTATATAGAAGACATCAAGTCTAATAAGAAAGTTCCCACACATCACACTGGCTTCCAGCAGGTGGAGAAATTCTTCTCATGGCCTCTGATGCAGAGGTAAGAAATGTATCAAAACCCGAGGTTCTCCAAGGTCCACATTCCCAAACAGGCCCCAGCTGGAACTGCTGGCTGTTCGGACTCTGAACCCAGCCTTGATGTTTTATAGAGATGGTCATCAACCAGCAGCTTATGGCCAATCAATGTGTAAGTAGGGCTGATGTGGAGAGACCTTTCTCCACATTTGTCTCATGTTGAGGACCCAGTTGTGCTTATTATTAACTTCTGAGGTTGAATTAGGGTAACGTTTGGGCTTGAGCTGGTAATCCAAGAGTCACTGCTCAGTGATTTCAACTGCAAGATATCAAAATCCTTTGTGTTCAGAAAGCCCTTCACTAGTGCTTTGCCATGTATCTGTCTCAGAAAACAGTTTGAGTTTTGGAACCAAATCAGTTAAGTCATTTGGGGCTTGGTAATTTGACTTTGACTTCACATAATTTTAAAGTAGCTTGGATATAAACATTAGGTTTTAAAAATGCCAGGCCTAACAGTTGGTTTAAAAACTGAACAATAAACACGCTTATTAGCTTGCCACAGAAGATACACACATTGAATCTGTATTAGTTATTTGGCAGCATTATGAATACTTTCCTCAAACTGATTTGATGACTAAACACTGTTTAGAATAGCAACTGATACTGCTGAGAAAAATGTAACTTTTAGGGCTAACAGTTTCTCACTGTTCACATTCTCCCTTGAAATTCTTTTCAGCTTTTGGTCTAAATTCTTCACGGCAAAAAATTTAAGTGAAAAATGCACTTTGGGGCAATGCAACATCTCACAAGGTTCTGCTGGCTTTTTTTGTTATTGGTGGTGTTTTTTTGAAATCTAAAAATTTTTCTTATTTTTAATTACAAACTCAAATCACCTGATCAAAAATGTAAGTTTAGTCCAATAGAATCAGCTTTAAATAGTTGGAGAACAATACTTTTTTGACTAATTGGTTAATTAAAAGTAAAATTTTTCTTAATGCCCAACAGGAAGACATAGAACAAAAGTTCAAAATGTTCAATGAGCTGAAAAATCTGTTTTCTACTAGTTCTGCAGATCAACCTTTAAAACAGTCTCAACTCATTGATCTGAATAGCACACTGTCTTCTTAAAAGGCCAACAATTTTCCTAACAGATTTTTTGCATGTCATTCCCAATTTAGAAAGCAAGCAAACACGCAGCTGATACCAGCTTTTGACCAAGGCATCTGTAGGAAAGAAGCAGAAACCTTGCTGTTCTTGATCGGACATATTTTCAAGGCCACAGTGCATCTCTCAATAGCTGTGTTGAGTTTAGTGCTGCCATCTCGGGGAAATCTGAGAGGAACAAGGTTATTTGAAAAAAAGAATTAGAAACAGCAACTACTATTTTTTGGCAAAATGTGACGATAAACAAACAGAAAAGGTCAAAAGATAAATCACAGTTGCTGAAGGGACCTCCAAGACTTTACAAGCTTTTCTACTTAACAGTTACCTCTGCAGCTCTGCCTTCTTTTGCCAAAAATGATACTTTGCTGATTTATTTTTTTACTGTTGTGGGCAAGAGGTCTATAAATTGATCTTTATGAGTCCTAGTAGAATATGTGTATTATATCCTGTAGGTGTTTCTAGGTTTGTGTATAATATCAGTGCAGTCCCCCTTGGCAAACAAACATCCCTGAAACCTACAAGTGATGCCACTGGACTTCACTGAATGAGTGACAAGTATCTGAAGAGAAATAGGACTGATGACACCAGGTGACACACTGAAAAGGGCTTCTAAGCAGAGCTCTGCTTACAGGGGCTGGGTGCATTTGATCCCCTTTTTTTGAATTATTAGGTGATTTGGACAACACTGTTGCAGGCTAACCTGAAAGAAATATTTATCCTTCCTGGGGCCCTAAAATGAATCAGAAAAATTAAATCATAAGAGGAATTCATTTCAGCTTGGAAAAAAAAAAAATCATTCTGTTTCAACTTATTGTTGTTTTTCACCCCCACAAGAGTGAAATTTAACTCAATTTCCAAATTAAATGTTCTTTCAGAATGAAAAATCCAAAGATTTAATTCAGGAATGTCAAAAGGAAATGTATTAAACATTCATTTATAAGTTGGTTTAGGATGACCTGCTGAAATTAGCCTTGATTCACAAATACCTTTGCTTGGCTTGGAAAGGAGCTCTTTTTGTCCTGTCGTGCAGAGTGCTCCTCTCAAAGCTGCTCCGTCATGGGGAGAGGTGGTGAGGATGCTGAAATGTCAGGTTGTGCTCAGCCTGACTCTTGTTGCCATCTCCTGCTTGCCCACGAATAGTGATTGATGGCACATGTCAGGTGTCAGGGGACACAAACCAGCCTGGGTGAATATTCAGTGACAAGCATGGGGCCAGGACATTTTGTTGGCATGGCAGCCCAGGAGCATTCCTGTGCAGTCACCAACTGTGACACCTGTTGCAATATCCCTCCTTGGCTCCTGATGTCCCTCCAGTTTTATAGGATACTGATGATGCCACAGCAATACAAGATCCCTCCATCAGCTGACTTTGCCCCTCATCCTGGCAGGACAGCTCTCCTTGCCCGCTCACAGGTGACTCTTTGCATGTAGGAGTACGACATTTGTCCCACACAAAACATGAGAAGAATTGCCTGAGAGGAACAAATTCTGTCCTGCCCAACTCTTCTAGGATGAAACTCAAGGCGAAGAGGTGGCTCTGTCTACCTGTCAGCTTCCACCGCCTGCCACACACATTTTACTGTTGACTCTCCTATTTTTTGTCATGCTCTCTGCTTGTTGTCTGAGACGAGATGAAAGATTTTTAATAGTGATGGCATACAGCTCTAGAGACAAAAGGGTCTATTCTTTTCTTATCTTGGATGTGTTAAAAACACTCTACCTTCATCCTGCTACGTTCAAAAGGAGACAAAAAGTGAAACGAAATGAACAATTTTTCAGCACCATTAATAAAACAACCCCAAATGATATAAAATAGCCTTGTTTCACATGACAAACACTGTACCCATGAGCTTTGGCTTCTCTCATGAAGAGAGAGAGAAAACCTTCAGAACTTTTTCTGGGCTCTCAAACTTCCAGCGTGGTTCGTAGGGGCTGTAATTTAGCCCCAGGCATTTGAGAGTCTACTTTGTGTGTTTTGGCAATGACATGAAAATGCAGAGAGAACTGTACATCTTGCAGTTGTACGCTGAGCTAGGCGATCTGAGGGGCCTGTCTATAATAGAGGAATCATCTTTTCTTCAATGAAGTGCTACTATTGTTATGATCTTCAATAAAGGTTATAATGGACGCATTCATGTGGTGGCTGTTGTTTGTGTGTCATTCTTTCAGCGTACAGCTAAGTGCACAAGAGTCTTTTAAACTCTTCTCTACTCAGATCCAGTAGTGCTAGCATTTTGTGCCAAAGTAGGTTGGTTTTCTCCCTGCAAGCTTCTTTTCCTATTATTTTTGGATAAAGCCAATTGACAGTGAAATACCTCTTTATTGAAAAATGGTATCTTCAAGCCCTTACTGTGGGATCATGGGTTAAAACAGCAGTATAATGCACATTTGGTTGGAGGTGCTGTTGGTTTAAATATCCACCTTTCTAAAATTAGTCATTTTGGCCCATTCTCGGCATGTTAGGAAACTGATATTCATCAGGAGTCAGATGTACTATTCAAGGCTGCATTTGCTTCTGGGTGCCATAATCATATCAATAGCTGTTTTTCATACAAGAAGTCCAAACTGAAGTTAGGCCTTTCATGTAAGTAAACAGCATCCTGAGGCCTTCATAGGGTGACCTGAATAAAGTCATTTTCATGTGTTTGATTACAGCACAGGGCAAGGAAGAGATTTTCAAAGACAAAAGGCAACGACTGTGCTTGGAACGGCAGAAATTTGCATAAACCCACACAGTAATGGTACCAGTAAAGAACATTTTAGCACGCAACACGCATGTGCACTTAACTTGTCACAGTTGCAATCACTAACGTGTGGTCAGATAGCTGGCTCTGAAGGAGGGACAAAGTTTTGAGGAGGGTGAAGATTTAAGGAAGAGTGCTGAGCAAGAATGCAGCCAACAGCACAGGATGAGGATCATGTGGGCCATGAGAGGATGGTAATTTTTCAACCGTACAACATCACTTTTAGAAGAGGAGTAGGGGAGGAAATGTTACCTTAAATCTGCTCTAAAGAACTTACTTGAATCAATAGGCCTACATTTAAATAAGTTTAGATGTAATTATCCATTACAAATTTGGTTTTCTGCCTTGTTAGCCAGAGATCCTAGGTACTTTTATTTAAAATTTGTACCAATCTCAACCTCATTTAACTATACAATGTGAACAGTTTAGGGGAAGAGGGGGGGAAAAAAAAAAAAAAGAAAGAAAGAAAACCACAAAATCTTCCAACATCTTTTCTTTATAGCAAGTTGAAAAGGATGAGCACCTAGCAAGGTTTTTTCTCAAGTTACTTTTTAAAGATTGTTATTATCTTTTCATATTAAAGTTAACATTACCATATGCTGTTGAGCTTTTGTTGATGGCAATGCTTAAACTGGGATGTTGTTTCCTTTGGAGATTCTTACTGCCAGTCATTAATTTACATTTTTTTGAAATCGTACAGCAAGTGCTTTGTTGATGCCTGTTTTCATTTTGTTTCTCTCTCTTTTCAGGTCACACATGAGGAGTTTTTTCAAACAGCAAGTTAAGGCGATGGAATGAAATCAGTGACATCTGCCACTCATGCTCTTTCCCTCCATCCTGTTTACCCATAGCCCCCCTTTTTTCCTTTTCTTTTTGTAATGCTCCCGGTTTTCAACCCATTCAATGGTCACCCTCCATTCTGCCCCCCCACCCCCAGTTTCTCCAGTAATTACTCTGGAGAATGCATTTGAATCTGAATATCTTTCTGTCCTTCATTCTTGGGCCCTTTTTGGCCGTTGGTTTGGGAATGTCTTAATGTTCCCATTTGAACTGAGATGTCTCCCTTCATAAACTTCAGTCGTGTCCATTTTTATTTCGTCTCTGAGGAAATCAAAGATCATGTCATGAAAATGAGGTGTCCAGCACTTAACATGATCCCATGCTGATTGTAACAGGCTTCTAGGAATTGTCCTACTCTGTGCTTTTAGTTCCCTATTGTGGTTGACCATCTCCATAACAATCTAAATAAATGAAATCTAATTAAAAAGAAAAAGGACACAACTGCCTCTTCTCTCCCTTTTTAAAAGCTGAATGAATAACATTGAATCGTCTGCAGTAGGAAATTTATGAGGCTGAGAGTTAGGGTCCTGATCCTGAAATCTTTACTCATGCACTAATCCTCACACACTTGATTTATCCTTTCAGCTTCAGTTCACACAATGACTCATAAAAATAAGTGATGTAGGATCGGGCCCTTCAGAAACTTGCAATGACGCAGTTTTCCCCAGTGTTTTCTTTCATTATTGTGATTTTTAACTACTGACTATGCAAGCAGGGAAAATATACTCAGCACAGAGATCTTTTTCAATCCTTACTCCAGCAAGTAAAGAGAGTAGTAACTTGTCAGAGAAGGATTTGATCAAACAAGCGCACGGGTATACGTTTTAGATTTCTTCAGTAATAGATTTGTCTCTCCTTAGGACCATTGCCAGACAGGATCATTCCATTGTATTACAGCATGGATGTTCCTTATTGCAATGCTTTGAAATATCTATTTAGGACAAGATGCTTCCAAAAAAAAAAAAAAAAAGAAAAGGAAACCTGGATGCCTGTTTGCTAGTATTGCAAACTGTTTGCAATAAAGATCACCACCAAAAAGGAAACAAAGGAAATTCTAGACCATAGTAAAGCTGATCTGTTTAGTATTTGCCCTTAAAACTTAATGTGCACGGTTAGGATCCAGTTAAGTAAAGTGGTCTGTCGCTAAAACTTGGATCGAAGCAGACCTGCTGTAAAGTTTTTTCCTGATGTCATTTTAAAGTGAGAAGAGGAAAGAAGAGAAACAAATTGACACGTAGTGTGATAAATTCCTGCAATGGATTAGAAACAGTGCATTGCTGACACTGAAGTCAGAAGAACAGAACAGTTTGGGAAATGGTTCAGAGATGCTGGCTCTAGTTATTTCTTCCAGTGGAGTAATAAGAATGCTGGAAACTTGCCTTGTGTGTGTGTGTGATCTGGACTCAAGTCCCTCTGGAAATGCATTAAAAAAGGGAGGTCTTGTTGCTAAAGAGTATTGTTTGGAAAATTATACAAAACAACAACCAGCAAAAGAAACCACTTTTGTAGATGATGGGAAATATCAGGAATGGGTAAAGTTATTCACACTAGGCTGAATTCTCGTGTCTGTCTTCCTATCTGAGAGTGAATAAGAAATGAAGAGAATTTGTCCTGTTACTGCTTCCTCAGGTACTCAGCTCAGCAGATCCCAGCAGGACTTTATAAAGGCAAATTTTGTGGATCATTAGAGAGGCAGAAGACTGCTCGTTGACTGGTTAGAATCACATTTATTATGTTTTCTTCTTCTGCTTTGGGCAGTGCATTTTGGAATATTTAGGAGGTTACCCTCCAACATCTGGGAATCATTTTCACACAAAACGATGGGAAGACAACCCTCAATCACACCACTGAATCCCACCCTACTGTTGAAAACAGCACATCTGCATGCGTGTGCCCCACTTACTGCCTGATCAGAGGGAAACCTCCGGAGAGGCTCCCCTCCTTTGCAGACCCTTCTGTCAGGACGGCTCTTCCCCAGGGCTGGAAGCCCACATGAAGGAATCCAGCTTCCCTGGCTCTCTGCCCCCTGAGCAGCTCCCGTTCTACAAGAAAACGAACGTTTCTGCCCCTGTTTCTGTTTGCCCTGACTTGTGAAGAGGTTTTTGGAGGCTCTACCACTGCTGGTGTCCCATTGCTTCCTTCTCACCCCCTCCAGTGCATCACATCCTACTCTATGAAGGGATTAGAAAGAGCTGTTGCTTCGGTTAGATTAAAAGAAGACATTTTGCTCCAAACTAATAACATGTTGCAAAACACGAGGAAGTGGTGGAAAGGAGGAAGAGAGGGCTTTTCCAGAGAAAAATCTGCCTGGTAGGTCTTAATGGAGGTGTAAAACTATACAAGTGTCAAATGTTATTGTTATTATTATTATTATTTATGAATTACCCTGCACTCTGTCTGACACTGTCTGAGATATCATTTTATTGGCACATGCAAAGCAATGTAATTCTTTGGCTTCCTCCCCTGCTCTAAGTGTACCCACAGCCTGAATGGGGTATTTGGGAACCTGTTTCCAGCGTGTGGATCTCAGAGACCAAAATGCACAATGAGAGACCAGAGGTTTGCTTTGAATAGGGGCAGCATGCAAAGCAATATTCCTGGCAAGGGATTTTTAGAGAGGTTTATAACCAGGGAGAGTTTGGCATGTGGGCTACACACCAGAGCACACATGATAATGATGGAGCACTAAGATATCATCACTGTAAAAACAACACATGTTTTCATACATGTAACATGTCAAATAACAAGCACTTCTTTAAAACAATCCTCTGAGCAATTTGTAACCTCTGCTAACATATACCTCTACCTAAATTGAGGGCAGAAGGGAAGGGGGAAAACCAAAGGCCAGTGGCAGGCAGCAAATGAAACTATTGAGAATCAGAATAGGAGAATATCAGAGCAAAAGTAGGGCCATGGTGAGGGGGTCCCATGGGGCTGGGGAGAAGGGGAATACCAGAGTAAAAGGACTCTGTGCTCGTCTGGCTTTCGCATTATCTTCATACATATATTCCCCACACTGCTGCTGAGCTATGGGAAACTGGAGCACTCAGACAACCATGTGCTGCTCATGGGGGATTTTCAACGGGCAGCAGAAACTCCAGTTGTAGAAGGTGGTATTTCAGGGCTCTTGCAGCGGGTCTCTGGCAGAGACAGCCAAGGGTCTGAAGAGCAGTCCCTTCCACCTATGGTCCTATGTCCTGCCTTCTGTAAATTAGAAGGGGTTGCCTGCTCCCTGCTGACCTCAGCATGGTTCCTCTCAGATCTTGTGTTTCTAGCAGCAATGACTTAAGTACTTTTAGTGAAGGAACCGCTCTGATGATCCCTACTTTCCCTATGTTGGCAGTATAGAGGAGCTGTCATCGGGATTCATCTAACCTACTATTGTTCACCCCCTCCCTCTTCAAAATAGTAAGATTTCCTGCTGCTTTCCTGTGAGCTAAATACTAGGGATTTAGGATGAGCAGAGCAGCAAATCATCTGTTGGCTCCTGTTTCCTGTCTCTGTCTCTCTGCAAGCAGCACTTCCTCCAGCACTGATTTATATTTGGTTCCACAGGAAGAGAAGCTGCCAGGGGAGGTTTCAGCCTTTGACACTGCAGTCACCAGAGACCTGGAGCTGAGCTCATGCCTTACAAGAGCAGCTGCATGGATGCCCAAAGAAACCCAGCCTACATCTCTGTCCTCATTCCCACTTTGGTTGAACTTTGGTGTTTTGTGCCCACTGATTGTCCCGATGGATGAGA
This sequence comes from Brachypteracias leptosomus, assembly GCA_013401335.1. Classification (NCBI taxonomy): domain Eukaryota; kingdom Metazoa; phylum Chordata; class Aves; order Coraciiformes; family Brachypteraciidae; genus Brachypteracias; species Brachypteracias leptosomus. Next base: position 185,015 of record VYZX01013295.1, on the reverse strand, counting down.
AGTAAAGCCATGAATGTCACCTGGCAGTGCATCCTGCACCCCTAGCTTGTTCCAGCTGGGAACCCATGGTGTGGGTGAGCACCTGAGGTGCTGCTACAATATAATTGTACCTACAGAGGCGCAACGCTCTAAAACCAAACCCTTTGCTTCTGGCTACAGTGGCTTAATGCAGAGCCCTCTTGAGTTTTCCTCCAGACTATCTTTACCTCCAACACAGATCATGCCAAAGTATCTCTTATGCTGAACTTCCTAACTGACCTGTGCTGTGTGAAAAATCCTCTGAGATTCTCAAGCAGAAGGTGCTTAAGAATATCAGATTGCATTTAGTTGAATGTGGCCTCCTGAATAGAGTGCAGGTGAGCTCAGACTGCATGCCCTAGTTTTAGGAGAAGCCCTGGGCATTTGGGAGGGGCTGTTGCTTTTTCCATCAGTGGTGACTAATAACCTTGCCACCTAAGAAGCAATTTTGATTTGTCCATCCAAGCAGATAACCACAGTGCTATGTATGTTGATCATGCTCTTTTGTTTTGACATTTGAGGTGATGCAAATAGCTGACTGGCAGATTGCTAGCATGCCTGCCCAAGGTTTGGGTGGAGCAGATAGATGATTAACAGGGCTGGGCCAGCTACAGCTCTTGATTTTCATTCAGGGCTTATGTGGCTCCCACCCTGAGGCTATTCCAGGTGACCTGAAAGAGGCTGTGCTGGCCCAGGAGATGTTTGTCAGGTAATGAGCAGCTTTGAGATGATATGAAGCAGCTGCTTCCAGCAGCTCTACAATACAATCTAGGAGCACCTCCATCACTTGCCTTTGGGGTCGTCTTCCCTTCCTGAAGCATCATCTCCCCTGGGTCTCCCACCAGCTATGGGAGGTGCCCCACTGGCTTGGCTGTATAGTACAGGATCATTGAGTAAACAGCCCAAACTGGCTCTTATTCATCTTTTTAATATCTCTCTCCTACATGTCACATTGGTCAGGAAAAGACTCCATTGATTAGCTGAACCTTCAAGCTGAAAACCTTTAAGATTTTGACTTGGGTTTTCAGCCAAGTATTTCACCTAACAGAGCTTTGGCTAGGGTATGTGGATACTTCTGCTTGTCTGGTCCAACAGGTGGCCTTGAAAAAAATAGGTTTCCTAGCTGAACTTTTATTCTAACTTTAAAAAAAAAGAAAAAGTCAGTCTTAACTTGACTCTCTTAGGGTCTGTTTTATTTCAATAGAGAAACAACTTACTAATTAGGGTAAGACTCTTTAAGAAAATATGTTTTCTATTCCACTGATAGTCAGTTACAAGCGATAACACTGTTAAATGTAGTGCCTAATAAATCTGGAAAAACTACCCAATAAATGTAAGTAATAACAATGATTAACAATAAATTAAATGCAGAGAACTAGGAATGTACCACATTATTTTTAACTAGTCTGGTCCATCGGGTTCTTATTATTCAGTTTGTCCTCCACACCTGGAGTTTATTAGAGTGTAATACAAACTAAACAGTCCCTCAGAGAGGCCATTGGAAGGGCTTAGTATAAAACAATATACAAGTTTAATAGTAGTAACTGACCTTTTTTTCTTTTGCAAAAACGTATCTCAGTAACTTGATTCTTAAGGAAATGTAATGCTTTTTTACATAATCCTAATGGGTAATTTTCTTTTTTTTTTTGTTTATTTTAGATTATTTTTATTCACAAGACAACAAGACCTATGGCCATCAATCAGTGATCTCCTATTCTTCCAGGTATAAAATAGTTAATTGAGAGTATTTTTCTTTCTTCACCCGTTTAAAGATCAAGCAAGCAAAAGGGTTAATGTTGTAAGCTCTACAAATTATGGAAGGGTAGGGCTAGAAATGGCTAAACATCACCACAGTCATGCCTGGCTAAAGGTTTCAAGCAGCTTAAAGTTCAGGGTTGTTCGGACTCAAGTGGCTTTTGTTTGGCACAGTGCAGAGATAAGGTTCATTTGCTGCAATATGAATCCAGGCCTGACCTTTAAACACCTCTAAAGTTGGATGAGGGGCGTTGGCTCAAATCAGTGTATTTTTTTTTAATATACACGCATGAGTAACAACCAGATATTCATGATGATGCATGTTGTTTGTAGCTGGAATTTTTGGTTAGTTTTTCTTCAGGTTTTCAATTTAAAATGTTGGAAAATCATCACTGTCTTTTTCTTTCTCTCTTCCTCCTCCCTCCCACTTCTCTTTTGAAACCACAAGCTATGGGCAATAGTAAATCCACAAGACAAAAGATTCTTTTCTAATTTATTTCCCTGAATTTCCATTGTTACGCTTATGCCATCTAATGGACTACAGTGTTTTTCTGTCCTGTTCCCGCTTTTTAAAATAAAATATGGTTTAATATTTCTAAAGTTTTTAAGTGCTTTTAAAACTTAAAAATAGTGGTGGGAAAGAGGCATTTTTGCTACACAATGACCTGTAATATTCTGCGCTCTGTGCTTCCAGTATTGCACTAATGCTGTACACATACCAAACCCATACGTTGTTTCAGACTAAAAATCCCTTTGTTTAGATGCCTTTATGTGCTCTAAACCAGAATTTCAGATATTGACACTGTGAATTAACCCATCAAACCCACAAAAACCAGCTCAGAAACAATTAAGAGAAAGCATTAAGTTCAGTGTTGTTCTAACATATGGAATTTGGAACAAGGACAGGAGTATTTCTTTATAGTCTACATTATCTTCAGACCTACTCATCTTGCAGGATTGACTCCAATTCTTACTCACTCAAATAGTGATGCCAAAAACCACATACAGCTTGCTCACTGTAAGCCTTCATTTTATAATCAAAACCACTTTTATTTTGATTCACTCCCCCTTCATTTTAAGGGCTGAGAAACTATTACTTGTTTCTGCAAAGATCATCTTTGCTTCAAACACAGACTTGTTCAATTGCTTGATCAAATGACCAGGGAAACACTACAAAAATATCTAATATCTTGAAACAAATAAAGGACAAGTACAATTGCCAATGATTTTTCAGGTGGGTTCCCAATTTGGTTTTATTTGGAGGGTTTTTTTCCCCCTAAGTATCTGTAGCAGGAAAAAAAACCTCAGAAAGAATAATATTTCTGGATCCTTTTGCAAATGCAGCCAGGAAAAATGGAATTTGCTGTTGCACTGAGAGGATTTAACTTAATGGATTATAAAGCCATCGGCCAATAAAGTTGGATCCATGGCTCCAGTTCTTTATATGTGATCTGGTCCATATTCCTAAAACATTAGTTTTAAAACTAAAAAGGCACAACAGCCCCCGGGGTGCTGTGCTTCAGTGAAAAGCCAAACCCAAGGTGCCGTCAGGTGGGGAATATGTGCTCAGACAGGTTGTGCTCAGGGGAGCAGGTGGTCAGAGGCAGGACTGCCCTTGGCCTCCCCAAAATTTCAGTTGCCAGCAGGCTTTCTTGGCTAGTGGATATGTTGCTCTGCTTCTGCCTTTCCACCATGTGAAGCATTGTGTTTGCAGAGTATTTGGGGCTGTCCTGGCCATGGGGGAACAGGGGCTCCCCATGATGCATGTGGTGCTCATTGCATCTTGTGGGCTAGGGGACATCATGCAGCTGCAGATGCCTCTTGTCAAAATAATCCAGTCCACTGGTGTCCTTCGTACTGCAGCTTCAGCTGGGACACCCATCGTGGGCCTTACTGACATTAATGAAAAATTCACCAAAACCGGGAGAAGTTTGAAGGCTCCTTGTTGCTTTTGGTATTGCTTCTCCTACCAATGGGGAAAACATGCTGGTTTTGTAGTAACATAGATCTGCTCTCGTTTACACTGATGTACCTTTATTCAAAGAGGAAATCCTGGGTTACTCTGACTTAAGGTCTGCCCCTGGGAGCCATCCTGAGTTGTTTTAACAAATTCATGTTCTCCAGGCTATCATTTATATAACTGGATGTCTGTCCTGCCTGATCCATGCCCTCATCAATATGCTTAGTGTGACTGTTATTTGATTTGATTTATTCTGCTTTCTTTGGAATCACAGATTGATCCCACATAAAAATTCCTGGGGAAATCAGGCAGTTTCTGTGTAGCACTTGATTTTCACTGCGTTGCAGCCCCCTAAAAACTGTAGTCTGAGGGGGAAAGGTACAGAGGCTGAGAATCAAAGCAGAAGGCTTCTACAATAAGCTGAGACTCAAATAAAAATGCATAGACATAGGTAATGATGGCTTGGCGAGGAACTGTTCTTTTTCAATTGAATGTATCGAGCATCCAAACAAACAGTAGATTGTATTTTGGATTTCTTTTTTCTTTTTTTCACATAACGTATCTTTCGGGAGTCAAAGCCCTATACATAATTAAGGAAGTTTCTTTTTTAACCAGATGCATTGTGATGTGTGCTTTCTAAACAAAATAAATAACCATTACAATATGAGAACCGCAGGATCATTTTATCCCTCCCCCTCTCCCTCCACTTTGAATTTTCTCTATGGAAAATCAGACGCCATATCCACTGCCTCCTAAGAGCAGTGCTGTGATCTTGCAGACTCCTTCATCATGGGAGCCCAGGCGCTGGCAAACAGGCAGCAGTGTAGACCATCTCTGGAAGGAACAAAGCCTGCTCAGAGGCGGGAGGGTGGGCTGGAAACCAAGAAGTCAGAGCATCCCTGGGTGCCCTCCTTCCCGGGCTGTGTATCGGCATAGAAATGATTTCTCTTTATTGATTCCTGCCCTCATTCATGTGCATGTCCCATGAGGATGTTTTTGCTGTGCTTATGTTTATGCTTTTATTTGTACAAGGCTTGGGTACCTATTGGAGAAAAGTGATACCTAGGAATGAAATGTCAATATGGTGTGAATGTATTGTCATTTAAGAGGCATAAGCATGATAGGATCTGTCTCAGAGGCAAAATCCTACCCAGGTCCAGGACTGCTTGTGCCCTAAGTGATCCTTGAAATCACTGGCTCTCAGACAGTATTTTAATGGTGCAAGCAACAGGCTCTGATAAAGACAGAGGGTAGCAGGACACAAAACAATGAGGCAAATAAATGCTGCTATAGCCCTAGTGAGGCTAGGAGTGAGTCCAACCATGCCTGTGAGGAAACTGGTTACCTCTGGATTTCTGTGGTTCTGCTCCAGCACAGTCAGTGGGTTTCAGAAATTAATATGACATTTTAAAGGAAGATCCAAAAACTGGAAACAGATTACTGCTGATGTAAATGAAAGAAAAACCTACACAGGTTGAATGGGGACTGCCTTGAGGCAGAGCACTTCTGAAAAACAAGCTATTTGCTCGGGTGTTTTGGTAAATGCTGCTGTCCTTCACATGTCATAGGCTGGGATTCCCTTCTCTGTGTAGGCAATATTGACCTGTATTTTCCTTTCCTGAGGTATTTTCCTGGAGAGCTCCTACCCTATGTTTAAGGAAGACAAATCCATAAAAGTTAAAATTCACCCTGGAGTAAAGACTCTGCTCTTGGACTTGCCAGATGTCTGGCTCCAGTCCAGGCAGCTTGACTTTCAGGATGGGTTTTTGGGAAGGAAATCAGCCTTTAGGACCAAGTAGGTAGGAAGGTTCCTTGCAATGTCTCCCAAAATGTAAGGGTTGGGGGGAACAGACAAGATTATTTCTGGGCTGGGTTCAGGCTGGCTGGCCTGTGCTTCTGACATTTGGGGTGGGCTGTATCAGGAAGGCACTTCTGGTGGGGACTCAACATGCCCACAAATCTTCAGAACACGTGGACATTTTGTCCTACCAGCTGGGGAAGCTGATGAATGCCAGGGAGTAGTCCATCAGATGGAGAGAGGAAGGTCTGCTCTTCCACCATTGCCTTGTTTTTTTCAAGATAGATTTTTCATGTCAGCAGTGTTCCTCCCTTACCAAGCAGGATGTCTGTGTCTCACCATGCTGACACTTTCATCCTTCTCTTGGGCTGCAAACAGCAAGACACCCAGCTACAATTAGATGAGCTGTGGAGAAGTCCTCGGTATTTCACAGATGCAGAACCAGGAAACAATGATGTTCTCAGGACTTCAGCATTTCCCATCCCCAGGCTGGTCCCTTAGTAGGCTGGTGGCTTCAGGTGATCCAGTGAGCTCTGGAGCCCATGTAGCTATAATAGACTTACTAATGATGTCCTTTGTGCTTTTTCTGAACCACATTATTTCAGGGCCTGGGCCACTGTCTCTCTCTGGAAGCTGTATCCAAAGTCAATGCAATGTGGCTGGCATGATCTACCAGGAAATGCTTTGAATCTTTCAATGCTGGAGCAATTGTGGGGGTGAAGACATGTCCCTTCCGATCCTTTCCCCATATTTTTTTCATAAGCATGTCAGGGTGACCTCAGGGCTAGCCTGAGCCAATCTGCTTATTCCTACCAAGGTAGGAGATTCTCAGCTTTAATTTACCAACCTGGAGACTTTTTGAGGGAGAGAGAGATCTTCAGATGAAACACTATACTTCAAGATGATTATTGTTATAGCTAATGGGAAAGCAGTTTATATGAAACACTCTGTTCTCTCTGTGTCCCACACTTCTACAGGACATGCTGGATAACTGGTACCATAAAAGTGTGCTTTTGGCAGGATTCAGATAGCAATAAAGTTATGCACTTTAGATTATAGCTAGGAGAGAGAAGGGGGAGAAAGGAAATTCCTTTGAAAATTATAATTTCAACATGATAAAGTTGGCTGAAGAAATGCGGTAACAGATAAAAATCAGCCTTGGTAAAAGGCTGTGACCATTCAATAAAACAATGAAACATTGAAATGTGCAGAAAGTGTTTTACCATGAATTAAAAGTGCAGAGAGTCCATCACTGCACAGCAGTTAGCTAATGAGAAAAGCAGATGCGTGCATTTAGGAAATGTAAAGAAAACTTAAACCTTGTAAATTTTTATGTATTACCCCTTGCACCAAAATATGAAAACCAGGTAAAAAAAAAAAAAAAGAACCACACCACAAGAAAAAGCCGAAGCAAAAAACACCAAGTGTGCCCACAAAAGAATTAGGAGACCTAGCCAAAGGAGGAACAAAAAATCGTTTAGAAAAACCCACTATTGATACATTGAGAAGAGAAATACTGAGACATAGAAAAATACTAACTTTTGATTCTCCTGTACAGATTTTTTTATTCCCCAGTTATAAACCAGATTTTTTTCCAGTTCCTTTTGGCAAGCTCAATCTGCTGGAAATATTGAATAATGGATATGTTCTATAGGTAGAACATCCTCAGAAGGACATCTAGACATGATGGAGACAGTTTTATCAACTGTCTGTTTAAGTCTACAGGTAAATGTTTGCCCCAGAGTCAACCAAAAGACTAGAGCGGTCTGGAAGAGCAAAACATCTAGGAACCTACATTTTCATAGCTTGTTCATCATTTTAGGAAAATTCCCTTGGAAGTTGCAATACTGGAAAATCCAATCTACAAATATGCCTTCAGGATAGACAAGAGAGTGCTTTTAAATCTAAGGCAGCATTTGGCTAAACTGATTTAAAAGCAAAATACATGTGCTGTGTGGAGTCAATGTTAATACAATCCAGCTTACAAATGTATTGGTATGAGAGACAATTTTGCAGGATATGTTCTTGAAAAATTTATCAAATGCTTTCATTTTTTTGCCTAATCATTAATACCATTGACATCCTTTGTTCATGAAGGAGCAGTCTCTTTGGCTGGTGAACATTTTGAGGGCTGGAGCTGGCTTAAGCAGCTATAATTGAGGTGCAAAGTCTTGATTTGGCAGAGAGGGACATTGTAGAGCTATTCCATGCATTGCTTCTGTTGGTATATTGGCCCTCAACAAGCTGAAGTTTGAGGCCTCATCTGTCCTTGCTGTAGGCAAGACCCTCCCTGAGGTTGGCTGCCCTCCAATGTGCTCAGCAGAGCATGAAGCACCATCCAATTTCAGCCTCTGGCTTGAACACTGCTGCCTGCAATGTCCTTAAATGTTTTACTGGTTAAAAAAATTTGAAATATGCATGGCCAAACTAAGTCTCAGCGCCTTACTACCAAGATCTCCCAGATATTAAAGCATATTCATCTCTGAGGAGCAGTTAGCCTGGATCAAGAGGAGATTGGCTTGAGGAAACTGCAGGACTGGCTGCATGACTCCTTGTTCTTCTGGCTGTGCAGAGTGCTTTCAAACAGTCCTTTCTCTGTAAAGTACCCGTGTCAAATCACAGGATAACTCAGGTTGGAAATGGTCTCAGGATATCTCCAGTCCAAACTCCTGCTCAAAGAAGGTTCACCAATGAGGTTGGAGTAGGTTGCTCAGGGCTTTATCTCACTGCATTCCAAAAAATTCCAAGGATGAGGGCAGCACAGCCTCTCTGGGCATCCCAGAATTTGTTTGTCCTCATAGTGGAAAGTTTCTTCTTTCAACTAATGTCAGTTGTCTCTTGTCATCCTGCACTGGCTCTTACCATTATAAGACCCCTGTTTTATCTTCTCGATAACATCTTCTTAGGTACTAGAGGAGGTTAGACAACATTTGAGGATGTAGATAGATTGATTTGCGACAACTGAAAATATAATCAAAGTCTACTGAGAAAGTCTCTGGAAAGGCATTAAAGCAAACCCGTCCTTTCCAAACGTTCTGCAAGCTTCTTTTTCTGTTTCCCACTCAGAACCATTGGTAGTCAAGCCTGGGTGTCCATCTCTGTGTACTAGCCAGGTGCATACTGATTTACCCACAGTTCATAAGGACATGCTTGGTTCTTCAAGATTCCCTGCAGAGATGCCTGGCTGGGGCCATCTAAGATAACCACAGATGTAAGCCCTTTGTGAATGATCTGCAGATCTGTCTGATCAACTCAATGGAAGAGGATTTGGCTTCCTGGTCATCTTTCAGGGACCACTTAATAGTCCAAGAATTGCAAAGATCTCAACTCAAAAAGCAGGGATCTAGTGTGATCAAGATCTCTTTAAATTTTAAGCAGGCATCTGTAAATCATGTAACTCTGTGGATGTCAAATCTGGCCTAGAGGACATACATCTACTTCCCTTCCTATATAATATACGGTAGCAGTTAACTGTAATGAGTGGCAATATAACTCAAGTGCCAAAGGGATTAGACATAGAGGGTTCAGCATAAAACATGATACTCAGGGTTTNACAGCACTAAAAAAAAAAAAGTTAGTCATACATGATCAGCAAAATGGCCCAAATGATGTCATCCATCAAGATGGACATCGCAATTTGCCAACTATTTTCTCATAAATCAAATCATAGTCCCACAAGGAAGAAGAGCGGCTCATGAAGAGCCAACATGGCAGCAGTTATCGGCAGACTGAGAGAAATGCTCCCTCAAGTATACAGTAATTATTTTTACTCGATGGGAAATAAAGAGGGGAGAGATGGTAGTGTAGAACTGGAGAGTGTCTGCCTCACTTCATTACTATTCCCTAGGCAAGGGGCGCAACATATGCTTTTCATTGTGAAGCCAATAATTTTGAATCTTGGGACAGGTGAAAACTTAAATGACATTTGCAAACCTTGATTTATTTCCCTGCTTAACTCTGGAACATGCTTTAGATTTCGCTCTGTAAGTTTCCATAGATTAGTGACCAGTGTCACTGTATTTGCAATGACCTTTTAGCAAGTCTCCCTTTTTCTGTCAGTTAATTAAATATTTTGGGTACTAATAATGCCTTACTGAAACCATCCCTGCTTTCTTTTTGTGTACACGTATGAAACAACAGGGGGATAGCATGAACATTTTAATTTTTCATTGAGATTCTCTCTTGCATTTTTTTTCCCCTCTCTTTCCCTCGCTCTCTCTGTTTTTCCCCTCCCATGTGCGATTTTACTTGCTGGAAATCTCATTAAAAGTTATTTATGAGCTGCTAGTGATCCCGTAAGGATTACACCTAATTCAGTCTGTAAAGCTTTTGAGTTACATTGCTTCCCAGGAATAGTCCCTACAGCAAGAAGGACCACCTTTCCCATTGTTTGACTTTTGTTATCATTAGTATAAATACTTCATGAGAGGTTCCTTACGAATGCAGAATGGATCATTGACAGGACTTAGGCACCAAGTGCCATTTAGTATGTTAAGATTTTGCTTCCTGATTCTTTGGTTCATCCCATTTTACATGTGAGGAAACTAATGATTCATAAAGGTGACATCATTTGTGCAAGACTCACAGAAAGTGTCAAGAAAAGACTGTTTCCTTGAGAACAGCCAAAGGTTAATAATATTAAGGTCCAGAGTTGTATTTGCTAATCAAATTAAACTTGCTAGTGAAACATCAGAGGGGTTACGGAGCCAAGGCAAACATTCCTCATCTCCTTAGAAGTGAAAAATTCTCTCCTTTCTTAGCCTCTAATTTTATTGCCAGGCTCTATTTTTAGAAATTTTTCAGAGTGACAGTGAAACTATATCTAATGTTCAGAATGTCACATGCAGCATTAGATACTCGGATTTTTCTGGAGGATTTGGAACTTTGTGCTCTTTAGTCTTAGTTCACTTTATCACTTGGGCCAGTTATCATTATAAGAATAATAATAAGAAAATGAATATAGGTTTCTCATTTTCTTCCAACAGATGGAAAGCCTAGGAAAATAGAGAAGTTAAATCACCTGTCCAGGGTATGTAGTTAAGAAGTATGAGGGTTTGGAAAATTAGAGATAATAAATATCATTTCTCTCTAAACCATTCAGCCACCTCTGTGCTGTGCTGTTGGAAATGGAACAGGTAACATTCACTGCAGAAGAGCTTTCCCAGGGACTAGGATCTTGACCACAGACACCTCAGAGTGTTGGGGAACTTGATTCACTTCATTGTGAATAAGCATCTGTTAAATTTTAGCATTTACAGCTTTCAAGCCAAATTGGGCCAGTTCATAGTGCTAGAGACAGTAAACACAGCAAGACATGGTCTCTGCTCCAATGAGAGAGGAGGCAGGAGTAAAGAAGAGTGTTATCCTCTTCTTTTACAAATATCAAGAGGAGAGGCTATAAATACCCTCATCAAGGTGAATGAAGTTGTCTGCTGCAGAGCTGAGAACTGAACCTCCATCTCAAATCCCAGTCCTGACCTGTAGCTACATAAAGCCTGTCCTTCCTTCTACCTCTGCTAATTGATTTAACCAGCCCACCTGGAGAACATCAAGAACCCTCCCAGGTCAGCTGTTCAATAAAGGGAGAAATTTGAAGGGGAAAAAAATAGCTCACTTGGGATGAAGCAGGTTTTGTTTCATCAGCTGTCAGGAAGAGCTGCTGCTTTGTTTTGAAGGAGAGGTAAAGACAGAAAGAAAGTGAGATGAAATCCATGTTAGATTCCAACCAGTCAGGGATAAGTACTCTCCATAATATTTGAGAAATCATGGCAGTCAGGTGAAGTCCCTAGTGACTGGAAAAAGGGTAACGTTGTGCCCATATTTAAAAAGGGTAAAGAGAAGACCCTGGGAACTACCGCCCTGTCAGGATCACCTCTGTGCCTGGGAAGATCATGGAACAGATCCTCCTGGAGGATATCATAAGGCATGGATTTACTAGGGGCAAGTCCTGCCTGATCAGCCTAGTGGCCTTCTACATTGAAGTGACTGCATCAGTCAACAAGGGTAGACTTATGGATGTCATCTATCTGGACTTCTGCAAGGCCTTTGACACTGTCCCCACAACATCCTGCTCTCTAAGTTGGAGAATTATGGATTCGATGGGTGGACCGTTCAGTGATAAGAACCGTCTGGATGGTTGCATCCAGAGAGTGATGGTCAATGGCTCAATGTCCAGATGGAGGAAGGTGACAAGTGGTATCCCTCAGGGGTCTGTGTTGGGACCAGTGTTGTTTGATATCTTCATTAATGATATTGACAGTGGCATTGAGTGCACCCTCAGCAAGTTTGCAGACGATACCAAGCTGAGGGGTGCAGTTGATATGCCAGAGGGCTGGGACGCCATCCAGAGGGACCTGGATAGGCTGGAGAACCTTATGAGGTTCAACAAGGCCAAGTGCAGGGTCCTGCACCTGGGCCAGGGTAACCAGCACTATCAGTCTAGGCTGGGAGAGGATATACTGGAGAGCAGTCCTGTGGAAAGGGACCTGGGGGTGCTGGTGGATGAAAAACTGGGTATGAGTCACCAATGTGCAATCACAGCCCAGAAGGCCAATCGCATCCTGGGCTGCATCAAAAGAACTGTGACCAGCAGACCAAGAGAGGTGATTCTGCCCCTCTACTCTGCCCTGTTGAGACCTCACCTGGAGCACTGCATCCAGTTCTGGATCCCCCAGCACAAGAAGGATGTGGTCATATTGGAGCGTGTCCAGAGGAGGGCCACCAAAATGACCAAGGGAATGGAGCATCTCTCGTATGAAGACAGGCTGAGAGAGTTGGGGCTATTCAGCTCTGGGGGGACCTTATAGTGACCTTTCAGTACCTGAAGGAGGCCTACAGGAAGGCAGGGGAAGGTCTATTCAAAAGGGTTTGTAATGATAGAAGAAGGAGTAATGGTTTTAAGGTAGGAAAGGATAGAATTAGGCTGGATATTAGAAAAAAGTTCTTTAATATGAGGGTGATAGATCAGTGGAATGGGCTGCCCAGAGAGGTGGTGGAGGCCCCAAGCCTGAAGTCATTCAAGGTCAGGCTTGATAGGGCTCTGAGCAACCTGACCTAGGTAGAGATGTCTGTACTTGTGTAGGGAGGTTGGACCACATGACCTCTAGAGGTCCCTTCCGGCCTAAACCATTCTATTATTCTATAAGTAGGAGGTGGACAGAAACTGAGTTGACCTGGTCCATATACCTTGCTTTTGACAGTAGCCCCCCACTTATCTCAGCTGTGCAGTCCTGGAGCTACTCTCTTGCTTGTCCTGCCCTAGGCTGATGTCCAAGAAGTCACTGTGGAGTGCAGAGAACAGTATGTAGCATCTCATAAAAAAATAAAACACAGAAAACTCTTCCTTTCCTAAAAGCAGTAAAAGAGACATGGAGGGGAGAAGACAGAAAGTGTATCCTAATTGGGGATTCACAGACTACGGAAACTATGAAACACTTATACCAAGTCACTCTAGGGAATCGCTAATTAAAGAATAAACATTTTTAAACATGTCTTGAGTTTAATTAATTGTATAACTCAAGAACAAAGATTACATTTCTTCAAAGTTCTCAGTTTTCCTCTCCTGGACTACAAAATCAGCACTAGGTTTCGTAGTTCTCTCATACTGGAGTACCACTTGGCACCATTCCACTTCTAATTGAATTTTCAACTTTTCAAAATAATTTGTCTTAAAAAAACATAAAAATTAGTTATTTTCCTCCAGGCTAGCATGAGCTAGTAAAAAGAGAATATTTCCCTCGTTCTCTCCAGATTGCTTCAAAATCACATATATTTGATTAAGCAAACAAACAAAAACTTTAACTATATCTTTGCAAAAGCCACTGAACATTGCCCATGACAGACTTTATGCTCTATGTTTAAGGACGGCCAAATTTTGTTTGTTTTCATCAGGAGAGAGGCTGTGTTGTCTAATAGTCAAGGCAGGACACTGAGAGTCCATCCTTCCAAGTTCTCTGTGGCTCTTGCCTTTGATTTGCCATGAAGGCCATTTTGGCATTGATTTTGCAAATCCTTAAGTAAGGTACCGAGAAAAGACTTTCAGGTAGTGAAGGCATGGAAGATGCAAGGGTGAGCTGGGGCAGTCCCGGTGTCTCTCCAACAGGAATTATGCCATGGGACACATTAGACCAGTGCCTGTGGTGGTCCTCACTATCATTATAGCTAAAGTCTTATATTATATTATTGTGTTATAGATAAATCTATAAGGGAAAGCTGTCTTACTCCATAAACTTGGCAGGCCATGTAACTACAGCTCTGTTGTGCTGCTCTCTGAGTAACATACAGTGATTGGCAGAAAATAATGGTCTTTATTTGAAGTGAGTTACTGAGTTTTACATAGTTCTTCATTGCTTCCTTGAATGGACACTGGAGATTGTAACTGAAGCACACGAAAACCATCTCAGTCCCTCTCTCCTACTGTCAAGTTTCTCCTGCCCTGGTAGATGCACAGTGAACAGCTTCACCAGCCTTGGGAACAGCCACCAGCAAGCTGAGATAGCTACTAGCAGTGCAAGGAAGTCATCACGCTGAGACAACAGAAGCGGCTTCAAAGGCTGAAGAGGAATTGTCACCTGTGCAAGCTGCCCACCAAGGGCAGTGTCAAGCAGAAACAGACAAAAATTCACTGTTGCTCTAGAAACAGCACCATTAAATCAGAGCTAATGGCATTTCATTTCGGGTAATGCATTTTTAAATGACGGTTTCAAGGACCTGTCAAATGATAAATGTTACTTTGTTTTATGTCGTGTGGCATGAACATTTCACCTCAAAGGGTATTATCAGTTGTACTAACAGCTCCTAGTTGAACCCATGGTGGATACATGGCTGGTTCCATATCACATTAGATATCCTTCTTCTTGGTTCTGAGCATATCTACCGCAAGAAGAAGGAGAGTGCCCCTGCTGCAAAACATCAGTTTAGAGGATTCTACCTACCTCAGAAGCCACTGCTTCAGCTGGGTTGAGGGCTCCCAGAAGCACAAAGTCCTCAAATTATGGTCAGATACGATTATCAGCTGGTAATAGAGAATGTGCCAAGAATATATAGAGGTGTGGAAGCTACTAAAAAGGAGGGAAAAGGATCAAAAAGGAAAATAATTCTCTTTCCAAAAAAGAAAACCCAACAGGTTTACATTTGAAGAACTCCAGCTAGTTCTGCATGCTATGAACATATCTCCCAACTTTCTGAGAGCTTCACATGTGGCCTGAAGCAGATCTGCTGGTTCTAATCCATCCAAGGTCCTAACAAGTCAGGCTGAAATCTGCTTAAATTTTCCCTTTTCTCATTTACTAAGACTCCACAAGACCCTGCTCTCCACAAGATAGAAGAGAATATCTTAATTTCGCTCTCTCTTTTCATGCCCACCTTCAGCACACTCTGATCAAATTGATGTGAACGTTGGGGGTGGCAGTGAGAGAATTTCCTTCAGTATCTACAACCCATCTCCTTTTTCACCAAGTGAAACACAAATGGCAATCTCTTACATTTCATTTATAAAACGGGTTTCCACAGCTATGGAAAGCTGAAGTTGTTATTGTTGTTGCTTTTCATCTGATTTCCACTAGGTCTGCAGTCTCTCCCTGCTGACATGACACCCAAAAATGAATGTGTAATGTGATTGCAGTCAGGCTAGTCAAGGAGAAGAATTTCCACCCAGTGATATGATTTCTCTGCATTTATGTTCCCAACGTCTATTTGCCAATTTTTTATTCAGTGCTATGTTCTGTGGCAACCGTTCTTAGTTTTCTGCCCATTATCACTCCTAAACTTCTTTTATCTCTCTTGGCTTCCTCTTTCCATTAAATATTACTAGCATTGGAATATTTTTTCTTTCAGATCTTGCATTTCTTCTACTTGAATCTAATTTTGTTGTGGTTTTAATATTTGGCTTGACAGAAACACAATTTCCTCCCTTCACAGGATTAAGTTGGTTTTGTTTTATTGATAACTCAGTTCTTTTCCACTATCAATTAACCATTACACATTCTTGTTTGGTACAGCTGCTCAACTACTTTGCATTGGCAATAACTAACAATGAAAATGTACTGGTAAAAAAGCGGAAGAATACTGGCAAAAAAGTCCCATTGCCAAGCAGTTTTCAAAAAATATGGTATTTAAGTTTCAACCCAAGCTTCACATAAATTAAGATGTGCTTAAGGGAAAGCTCGAATATGTAATGTTTTAGTTACTTTAGTTTTTAAAAATGTGGGTTTTTTCATACAAATGTTTCTAGCCTTAAACCACTATTTTGATCAAAGACTTGCAGTTTTCACAGGGCAGAAGAAAGAACTTTGGGTTATAAACACGATTTTCTGTACACAAGTGTACACCTATACATATATACACATATATTTATTCTGTGAACAGTTTTTTGAGCAGCTGTTATAGTGCAGCAGGACCAATTACCCTTCATTTCTGCCTGGGCAGGGGGGTTCTGTGCTCTGTATGTTTTTCCAGTGGCTGTGCCAGTTAATGTGAAAGATTCCTCTGCATTTCTTCTACCTCTGTTTGGATTTTATCAAGCTGAAAAACAATTGTATTCAGCTGCTATTTTGCATGTAAAATAATATTTGCATGGATGACTGCAGGTCAGACTTTTTCTTTTGTTGTAATTTTAATGTTACACGGTAAGCGTGTGTTTCATCACTTCAGTACGTTCTGCTCTCTGAAATACTTTCCATTCACCCAGGGCAGAGGAGAGGGGCCTCGATATCATCATAGAATGTCACTAATGCATTTATTTCTGCAACCAGTCTCTGGTTTTGGGGGTTGGGCTCAGATAGATCCTGATAGATCTGTGATGGTTGTTATCTGGTAAAGATGGGCACTCCTATTCAGGCAATAGGTGTTCACATGTTGGGGTGCAGCAGCTGTAGACATCACCCCAGGCCCCATCCTGGAAGATGTGACTTTTGTACTGTCTCACAAGCAATGGCAAGGCAGTCACAGATCTAGGTATTTTGGGAGAACATGGCAATTTGCATTTGTAGGAGGTTATGGGGAATGCCAGGGACAGCAAGAAGCCCACGGGATGCTGTATGCACTTGAAATGGTGGAGACTCATCTGTGGAGCAGTGACATGGGAATTGTATGGCATAGCCTGAAATGGATTTCTGCCGCAGCTGTAACTGGGAAAGCACAGGCTGGAAGGTCTTCTTCACAGCCATGTGTGCTCAAAGCACTGCACAAGAGGACTGCTCATGTTCATTCCTGTGCAGTGATCAGCAGGACTCATCAGAGTGAAGTGGCTCACATGAGTGAGCACAGCTAGACTGCATCAGCTGCAGAGCAGGGCAGATGCATTTCACCATTGGTTTGTTTTCTGCTCCTCCACATTCTTGCTCTGCTCCACTTCATTCTACCATAGGGGAAAGCCTTAGTCCTTTGGGGCAGCAGCAGTCACAGCTCACATTCTGGGTGCTTAGAGAACTTAGGGATCTCTAGGCACTATTATAAAATCAGGGGAAAAGTAGATTCTTCTGGTTAGTACAAAGATCGTTTTATAGACAGAGTACAAACAAAAGATGGGCAAGGTGTCAAAGGAAAATGGGTGTTTTCAGGTGGGTAACCATTTCTTGATGGCTTTTGTGCCCACAGCAGCTTAGTGCTGGCTGAGGGAAACGAACTTTGCCGTTGCCACCTCCACTTAACTTTGGAGGATCACTGAACTTGGAATCCAGAGCTGGAGTTGGAGCACATCATGTGCCAGGGCTCTGCCTGCTCCAGTAGCAAGAGAGCTCAAGTGCAGAAAGAACAGCAAAGTTCTGTGGAAAAGGTGTAGAGTGGTAGAAACTTCTTAAATCCTTTATTTGCATGACTAATCATCTGGGCCTTCTGCTTGCTCCCCACACAGCTAAGTTTATACTATTTTGCACATCACTGCATTTACATTCAAGTGCAGCAGAGGGGAATATGGGCACTTTCATTTGTTCAGTATATTTATAAAAGGCTCAGGAACGAACATGTGGCATCAGATGAACACCTGGCAATCAAAGCGAGGAGAGCCAGCTGTTGCCTTTGTAATCGGAATTACAAATTCACACCATCCATCCTCTTCCTACCGCACCCGCACCACTCATGAAGGCAGAGGAGTTAGCTCTGGGTGCATATGCTTGAGAAGAACCAGCCAAAAACAACGCTTGCACTATCTGCTAAAAAATGAAACTCCCCTTGCCTTTTCCTCTAAGAAGTGATAGTTTTTGAGCCAGCTGTGCCTGCAACTCTGGTTGCTACAGAATTCTCTCTGTGCCATATAAGTCTTTTCTGCAGGGCATGCAACTTTCAACAACTTTGTAGTTTCCACGTTGAACCCACTTCATTCCTGACTTCTCTCCAGCTGATCTGCACAGCATCCTTCGT
Source organism: Brachypteracias leptosomus (assembly GCA_013401335.1). Taxonomy (NCBI): domain Eukaryota; kingdom Metazoa; phylum Chordata; class Aves; order Coraciiformes; family Brachypteraciidae; genus Brachypteracias; species Brachypteracias leptosomus. The sequence goes on along the minus strand of VYZX01013295.1, from coordinate 167,127 downwards.
GCTCGAGTTCATAGGTCTCTCTTCTTCTCCTCTGGCTTGTTTAGCTGCTGAGTTATTGAAGACCATGGCTAATGAAAGATGCTTGTGTTACCCTCCCTCATACAGTCTGTACTTGAAGGCATCAGTCAGGAATCCTGTGCATCAAAAAAAAAAAAAAAGGAAAGCAGAGGACCAAAGGCATCTTGAACACACATACAACACCTAAATGAAAATAAAGAGTCAAAGCCACCACTTGAGAACGTGTGAGTCAATAAGGTTTTATAAAAGAAGCCCATAAAGTTGTCATGGAAGTTTAACCATTGCATGCATCTGGGGTGAGTGCAATTCATTTGTGCTGGAGGAGGACCTTTAGTCGTGTTCCTTTTATCTCCCATGTTGGGATCCTTTATTTAAAACATATGCGCGTGCACACACACACACACACACACACACACACGTGTATGTACCCAAACAAATGTGAAGAAATTAAGATGGATTGACAGATGGGGTTGTGCTCGCAGTGAAGCACATTTCCAGTGGCAGAGGGCAGAGAGGACCCGCTTCTCTAGTGGCAGCTGATAGACACGAGCAGTTGAGCAGTTCACAGCCTCTCTGTTGTCCCCATCATAAGATTTGTAGGTGGCTCTCAGGCTGACAGGTCAAGGGTTGTGACCTGTTGATTTACCAAAGTATGATCAACTCACACAAATTATCAGTGTCAGAAAGCCCTGACAACTTCAATATGATGACCGATGAGAGCAATTGTTCATGACATGTGAGAGCAGCAGGAGAGCCCTGTTCAGCACAGTGGGAGCAGGGCTAGTGACAGGGCTGTGGGAGAGCTGGAGGCAGCCGTGGTCCCCCACCCACCCCAGAGACCTGGTTCCTCTGGCTGGGACCAAACTAAAGCTTGGGTCCCACTGGGCAAAAGCATCTTCTCAGTGCAGGCAGGTGCAGAAGGAAACGAGAGGGGTTAGAAAGTGTTTCAGGGGATGGCTTGGTTGTTTTCTTTTCTCGCTGCTGTTGCACTCAGTGCAAAGAGATGTTGAGGGATGGGGGCTTTAAATCCAATGGGAAGCGCTGGGGGATTCAGATCTAGGAAAACCCTGGAGCTGGTGGTGTCTGTGCAATTTAATCAAATGGATGTACCAGCTTCTTCGAGTTATCTTTGGGGGCCTTTGTCAAAACCTTTTTTTTTTTTCTCTCTTTTTTTTTTTTTCCTCAGCTTCATTCACATAGGAAGAATTTTGCCTGGGGTGGGATAGGAAAATTATAGCTGCTGGGCATTTTGCCTTGATCCATCAATTCCCCTTAATTGACCATGCTATTCAGATGGGGGCAGAGGATAGTAGAGGCAGTTGAAAGGATGTGAGGACTGCCGAGGGGTTAGGGCAGAGGTGGCAAGAGAGTGTGTGTGTGTGTGTGTGTGTGTGTGTACACTCACATGTGTCTGTAGAGAAGAGGAAGAGAGGCCACACTACAGGAGCACCATAACAGGATTAGTCTCTGAGAAAATCTATTTTTTTAAGAAGCTGTGGTATTCTTGCAGAAAATGCTCTTGCAGGGAAGGTGCCCGCTGCCTGGGGGAGCACAGGAGGTGAGGGGGATGGTTGTGCAGGTATCAGAGAGCATCTGTCAGGGAGGGAGTGCGACCCAAGCCTGGCTCCCATCCTACCATCTCCTACTCCTCTGCCTGGTCCCACGTGAGCGACCTTTTCTTGCAATTAGCAGAAATAAACAAACAAGAACTATTACAACTTCTCCGAGTATTTTATTCACAGTGGGCATATTCTACCCAGCCCATTGCCATGTTTATTTGAATCCATTTATTTCACTTTGGGGAAGGAGATGCACAAAATAGGTATAATGATCAACTAAGCTAAAAATTTTTAATTTCTCACTAAAAATCTTTGGAACATTTATTTTGTAGCCACTAAAGAGGCCACAATACATGGGCTAGCAGAGATGAAAAGTCAAGATTTTTATCATCTATCTTTATCATAGTAACATTTTAGATATTTTTTCTATATATATAAAAAGGGAGAGGAAGGCAATGCTTTAAAATATGTAAGTCTAACCTTGGGTTTAAACCAAACAAAATAGTATTTAAAGAAATATTGAATAAATTATTTATTACCCTGGTCAATGGTTGCAGAAATACAGTTTATATAAACACATTACAATTCCAGCCATTCTAAGTACTAGGTTTAGAAAAAACCCAAACCCCTTAATGCAATTTTAATAACCTAAAAAAAGTCATGCTCTTGTTTCAAGCTGAATAGTTTGCTGTTTCTGAATAATAATCATTCAAGACCTAAATCTAACCACAAGAGTTTAGTGCGCAGATGAAATATACTTGCTGGAAAACCCTTAAGAAATAGATGTTTGATTCAGGATCTGAGTCAGTAAAATAAGATGTGATGGTTTAGTGGGACTGATGTTAAATAATAGAAAATGAGGACAACCAATCTAGAAAGAAGAGGTGTGACTTTTTAGGAGGATTAATTAATAAATCAATAGCTATGTGTATGGATGGAGTACAAACAAGTCAACAACAGATCATTATTCCCTTAAATGAATATGATGAGCAGATCTCTCCAAAAGGAAGTTGAGCTATTTCTGCTGGAGTAAAGAGCATGTGTAAGTGGATGGATGGATGGATGGATGGATGGAGAGATAAGATACAAATGGGGTGCAGAGGAACAAACACACATGCATAAGACTAATAATCTAGCATTTAATTTATTTTTTTTTTTCACTTAAAATCTTATTGTGTTTGCGTGGGTGGGTCACGGCATATGAAATTGTACTAGATTCAGATATCCTACATCAGGAATATTTAAAGATCACCCCCTTTCCACATCACATTCTTATTGCTAGAGATAGTCCTGCCTTTTTCTAAAAAAACCCCCAAAACCCCAAGCCTATTGTCAAAAAGTGCTGATTTCTTGCCATCAAGGCTTTCTGTGGAAAATGTTTATGTTTTTGCATTTTTAATTAAATAGGGTTTTTTAATTGTCGGAACATAAGTTTCAAAACAAAAAAATTCCAGTTTTTCAGTTCAAAACAAGATTGTTTGAAATGTACGTTAATTAGCATACAAAAATAACAATCCCAGTACTAAAATGAAGTGTCTCAGAATGATCAAAACATAAACAGGTTTCTGCAGCCCTGAAGTGATATAATTTTTTTGCTTTACAGGAGTTTTCAGGCTTTTCATTGTTTGTCAAAATGAGCAAAAAAATTTTTTTTTAAATACACAAGAGATTAGGAGAACAATATTTTGCCCAATTTGAGAGTACTGCTCAGAATAAGTAAGAGTATCAGAGCCTGGACAGAATAAATGAATAAATACATTAAAAAATAATAGATCAAAGCAATCTGGTTTTGAGCAAGAAAGCACTTCCAATTTAAGGGTCAGCAGTTTTGACATAGATACACAAATATTCATGTGTGTATTAAAATAAAACCAGTGGGATATATAAATCTATATACATAGGCACATCTACCCTCTCTAATCACTTTATTTGATTTTTGTATTACGCTTTTTTTTTTTTTCCAGGCCAATGTGCTGCACAAATTTCATGTGGAAACTTCATAGATAAAACAATCACCACAAAAACCTGGATTAATGATTAACTGAATCAAGAGTTATAAGCACTCATCAAGGTAATACATGATACAACTTAGCCATTTCCTTTCTCTTTTCAGTTTTTCAAAAGGGGCAAGAGAGCATGAAGAATAAAGCCAGGCATCCTTATTTGGTTGAAATAATAGCCAGTATACCAGAACTTCAGACAAATCCTTCTTGCTTTCTTTCAGTGGCCTTAACCATTTTGATCTCATTTCATCATTGAATGGACCCCTTAACAGAGAGTGACCCCATATTTTAGGACTGAAAACATACACCTTGTTAGTGTGAGTTTATTTTTTTGTTGTTTGAAAAGTGGGCAAATGTAGTCAAAGCTCTCACAAAACATCACAAGAGGCTCTTTCTTCTTTCATGGCACATTGAACATGTAAAGTAATCATTGTTTACAATACAGAGGCAGATAGCAAAGACGTGTTTGTTGTCTCATGCTGTATCTAATTATGCATTAGATTTTGATTTCGGTTGCTTTGCCTTTCCATGTTATTTTAATTTTGAATGATGATCACTGAAGGGAAAAAAAGGGAAAAGAAAAGACGGGGATGTGTCAGCAAGACAGCTGTCCCCCTGCGAGGAGCACGTGTAGGCTGGACCTGGAGCACCACACTTGGCACTGGGCACCTCATTACCGCAGGCAAATTGGAGGAGTCGGAGACGGCTGCAAGTGTGATGAAGGGGCTGCTAGGACTGGCCCGGGGAGGAAGATTAAAAGCCTGAAATATGTATGGACTGGGCAAGTGACGAGGCAGCCCCCCTTCCCGTGCAGGGCTCTGTGCACTGGAGGGAGGGGCATCCCTTCCAGCAAGCCCAGGGGACTCTGCTACGGAGTATGGGGCCATACAAAGCAGAAGGGAGATGCAAGTCCAATCTCAGGAGCTTCTGGTTTTGGTTGTGAAACAACACTGAGCCCTGGAATAGCCTCCCCAAAGAAGCTGCAGAAGGTCCTTCACTTGGGATGTTTAAGCAGCGCTGAGCTAAGCATGATGAAATTCCCAGTGGGAGCAATCCTGGCAATGCCCCAGGTGCATCAGCGTTCCGTCTGCACTCCTGTCTTTTGTTTCTCTCTCCCTCTTTGTTGGCTATTTGCTTATTTACTCATAATGTTCACATAACTTGAAGCTTCCTAATACTATAATCCTAATGCCTTTTACCTGCTCTGAAGGGCCTTTACACCCAGCCAGGGAGCTCTCAAGCCTTCGAGCCCCATCATTTCTGTTCTCGATGCCAAGGGAAAGAAAGCAGCAGCCTGAGACAAGTTTGGGGAAATTAAGTGTGGGGTGATGAGAACAATGTTAACTCACCACTCTGCCTTCCTGTCACTTCTGGAGGAAGATCTTGTCCAAGCAATGTAGAAGTTTGAAAGAGGTTTCCATGTCTGGCTCCAACACTGACTTTTGACCCATAGATAAGACCCAGGACCCTTCCACTGATTTTCCTGGAATCATAGCACTCAAAGTCCTGCCAAGGATGCTGTCAAGCACGGGCAGCACTGACCAGGATGTGTTTAAATACTGCAGTAGTAATCTCAGAATATGTGCTGAGACTGAAACTGGCTTCTGCTGGGCAGAAGAAAGGTACAAATGGATGCTTTTGAGTAAAAAATTGCCTGGAAGGACTTGGGATGTTAAAGATAATTTTTCTCTAAAATCTTCCAACTTTTTTCAACCATCTCTAGTGAGCATATTAGATGAAGAGGATTAGCATAAGAAATCCTGCTCAATGCAAAACTTGTAAATATTGAACAAAACCTGACAATTAGCCAGGAATGAGAAGGCGAAATATAACTACAGAGAAAAAAAGCAGTTAAAAATTAATTGAAATTACCACCAAAATAAGGACATTCACTGATGTAAAACCCAAATATTTTGAGATAGTATAAGGGAGAGATCAGACATCTTCATATAGACGTTGATAAACAGATCGAAAAATAAATGAGCGCTGTGTGTGAGTGAGCCAGGGGCCTTGTTTCCAAAAATGTCAAAGGAAAGACTCGTATAGATGTCAGCAGACAGTGGATCAGGCCCCAGGCCCTAAGTGGACAATCCAGAATATTACAAATCACTCTTGGGATCAAGTTGCATTCGTGTCATCTAATTACAGATAAAACTACAGAGTATTTAACATCTCGTTAATTTAAATACCTGGGGCCATATCATGCCATCAATTTTTAAGAAGATGTCCCCATTGATATCAAAGACAAGTTCACACAATACGGCCCATGTAGCTGAACCTTAAGGGACAAAGCAGACAAAGAGAGGGAGACAGAAATGCAACAAAATATTTCCCTTTCTTCCACTCCCTTTTTCATGCTCCTTCCTTTCTCTATTTCTGGCTTAGTTGCCTGCACATTTTGTTAGCTGGTCCCCAAGCATGATTTCTATAGTTGCCATTCTACAGGGATGATGCTGAACCATGTTCACAAGATGAGGATGCTTATATTCAATTTTTAGCTCCCTTACCAAAATAAGGTCTTCAGCAGTGGGAAGGTTATCATGTTTCTCTTTCAAGCTGTCAGAGGTTGTCAGAAAGATTACAGATTTTAACATTTGTTCAGTTTTGCTTCTGATCCTGACTAGAAAAATGAGAGAAAACTTAGATACTGACATTAGATATGTCAGAGAATATTTTATAATTTTCTTGACAAAAAAAAAGTTCTTTATGAAAACATGTTTTAAATCAGGTTTTTAATACTTTTAAAATAGCTTTCTGATTTTTTTCCAAAACAGTCTCAAGTGAAATGAAACAGAAATAATGTTGCTTTTATTTTTTGAGAGTCAGAATATTTCAAACATCCAGGATTTTGATTTTCACCACTTTTTTTCTGCTTTATTTTCTTGCTGACTACCAAGCAGTACAGGTTTATACTATCACTGTTATGGTAATGGTTGCAGTCTCCCCATCATCTCCTATTTTCCTTTGTACTTTTTCAGTTGCACACCTGACAGAGAGATCTCTTTTAAAAGTTACAAAAACAGTAAGAGGAAGAAAACAGAATCACTGAACGGTTGAGGTTGGAAGGGACCTCTGGAGGTCATCTTGTCCAATCCCCAAACAAAATAAGACAAAATAGGGTTTTTGGAAAGTTATCATTTTTCTTCCATTTCCATAAGAAATGAGAACAGCTCCAATAGATTTCAGAGGGATTAAATTATTTTTGCAGTTATTGTCCAGCTCCTATTAGTAACATTGTGATAACAACAGCACAGGTGCACAAACCCCATAAACTCGGTATCTTTGACTTCAGTGGACCTTTTCATACTTGTAGAAACTTCACTACTAGTGGAAGACCATTTCTTATATTATTTAGTGTAATAGCAATACTGCCTACTGTGTCTGAGCATCCCTTTCAAATTTTTTTTAGATATTTGCCCTTTCCTTTGCCCTTAAAAATGCTCACGAACACACGTCAGATAGTGGCCATGAGTTTTTCTGCTGAGTTCAGTGACTGTTCACAGACATAAAATTAAACCCAGGTTGAAGTACCTTGCTAATCAAACCTTAAAATCAATACAACCACATAGTCTTGATTCAACATTCACTTTAGTTGGAATCAGACACTGAAAAGTGCTGTTTAAGTCTCAGACTATTACAAAAGAAGGAATTTGGTCTTTGTCAAGAAATACAAAAAACTTTTTTGTTATTTAGTTCTACATTTTAGAAGAACAAAATAAAGAAACCTCTATTCGGTGTACTATGTCCTATTCTTGAAGAATCTCTACCTAAAAGCTTGAGGAGGTTAAGATACTGTATGCTTAAACACCCTTTCTCTCCAAAAGAGAATTTATTCCAGGGCCTTCATTAAAGTTGAAGGATTCGGTTCTTATCACATAATAATACAGGTGTCACTAACAAAGTAGTCAATGGAGAAGATGGTGGCAGAAAGGCCACACTGCAAGAAGATGACATTTCTTTTGACTCTCTAGACTTCTGCTTTGCAAGTAAAATTTCCACAGTAACTCAGGTGCTACATTCTTTTTCTTTTTTGATATTAAGAATGTTTCACTAGTACTATGATAAATCTCACTGCCTCTACCAGGTAGTTAGCTGGAATAATCCTTCTCTTGCTATTTTAGGAGAACTTCGTTTTCTCAAGGTGCTGTGCTTCATTGATTTTGGACTTTTATTTTCTGTAAAGACCATAAGGATGAATATGAACCGCAGCCATTCCAAGGGTCAACCAGAACTGCTGGGCTACAATGAGGTGTCAAGTGACTTTGTCGGCCTTGACTGAAGTGTTTTTGATTTTCTCAAATGTTTCTAAAGATGTTTTGGTAACTTTAATCATAAGAATACTTTAAATTTTCATAACATCAACACAAATTCTAAACTAAAGAACAAAATGCATTGATGTAAAGATTCAAAAGCAATTAGTGATTTAGGTGCTTTTAGTTTAGAGTATTAGGATATCCAGCACGTGTTATAGTTTTTAATAAGTGCTTAACACCTCTAGAAATCATACTTCTTTCAGAAGCCACTAGTATTGCTTCCAAATTTGTTAGGAATGTGAAAATTAAATAAACAATGCCATTAAATTTGGAAGAGAAAATACCCAAGGGTAGAAGTCTTCTGATCTTAATTTGTCCTCCAGGACAAAACTACTTACATCCAAAGTTAAATTCTTGGTTAACAATCCCATTCTATTTTGGGTTCAGGTTTTCATTATGCTTCTAAAAAATCCCCTCCCCCCTCCTTCTTTCCTCTTTATAATTCTCCAAGGTTGTGAGAACAGAGTCCCAAATATTTCACAATATTTTGTGAAATCCAGTTTATAAATAGCAATTGGGCTCATGTGCACACAAGAAAGAATCAAAAAGTTGCGTAAATCAGACCAAATCTTTGGAAGCTGATGGAGTCTTTCCATTGACTTCATCAGCTTTGGAGCAGGATCTAACATAGGAGGGTTTACTTTTATTGGACATTTAGGGCTTATTTTGGAACATGTCAGTGGGAGGTAGGACAGAATTAATTTAAACAGAAAGAAAACCAAAGTACCACCAGAAACAGTTCCATAGAGAAAGCGAAGTGTTTAAAGAAATGGGCTTAAGGGTGAGGCCAGGATTACTGTATAGCAGGGGCAGAGACCACAAGAGAGGAAGAGGCTGCTGAAGTAAATACTTGGACAACAGGGAAAAAATCTTAAGTGATGATATAGATAATGCAAGATCTACAGAGAAGGAAAAAACTGCAGAAAGAACATTAAGTGAAAAACTCAGGAAATGGAACAAAGGAAGAAAGGCAGAGATTCAAAGGTCACCTAGGAAAGTTTCTGAGTTGTCTGTATACAAATGTGAGAAGCATAACAAAGGAACCAGGGGAAAGAGAGAGACCAAGAGGTAACTCAGATGGGATTCGATTGATCACTCCTTCCATGAACTTTTCTAAGCACTTATTTTATGGCACTTAAGAGCATGAGCAGCAGCAGTCACATAAAATAGTATCAAGCGTTCTAAAATTACACATGGGATTGCATCATCCGCTGACTGTCCCTCTGTGACAACCTACAGCAATACAGTGGTGGAAAAGGCTGTTCGAGTACCAGAAACTGGGAAGACCTGGAGGAGCTTGTCATTAAGGATCTCTGAGTGGGAGATGTGTTGAGGAGCAGCCTTTGTTCCAACAACCTCCCTCTGGGACCTCCAGCACCCCAGATAGCACAGAACTGTCTATGGAAACATTCTTCTTCCCACCCACTCTCCCTTAAAATAACTGCTTTTGAAGAAGACACACTCCCAGGCTACCTGCTCTGAGTGGACAAATCGATGTCCAGCCATTAGGAAATCTCCTTCAAAGTCTTCACTCCTTCTTCCTCTCCAGATGTCATTAACTATGAAAATGAGGTAATTAAGCAGAGCTGGACTGGATACAGCTGTAGGGGACTGCAGGAGCTCTGTGGCTACTGTATATAAAGAGAGGCACTTATGCCTTGGGACTGTGGTACTAGGAAGTTTGCAGAACTTTGAGGAGAGTCCTCTCCTCTCCTCTCCAGTCTACTCAAATGAGACATTAGCAAGTGAAAAGCCTTAAAAGAGGTGTAGAGAAGTACCGCATTTCAGCGTGACCTCTGCCAGCAGCAGTTATGTAGCTTCCCTGGCCAGAAATAGGGTCACAATCCACAGGAAAGTTTGTGTCTTAATCTTCTTCCAATGGAACCATAAGAGCCCATGTTGCTTAGGATAATTTCTACTCACCTATATGTTGATAGCTGTATTTGAATATGAAGAATGTCCTCTGCCTTCCCCTTTCCAAAGGGAAATGTTTATTATAGGGACACTTCTAAACAGGGTACCTATGCATCTGGCACTGTGGCAGCTCTCTGTTTCAGGAGAAACTGCATTTTGAGCTCATGGTGGAATAGCAGTTGAGTGTGACATACCCCCACAATAACAGGGCTTTCTTAGTTACACTGTTTTTCAGAGTTTCTCTACTGTCTGTTTTTTTCTGGAAGTGGTTGGTGCAAACTCTTAGATAACTTAGATAACTGTGTACTAATAATATAAATAATGCACAGCGACTCCACTGCAATCACATCTTCAGAACTGTGGAGCTTTAGAGGGAAAAGATGTGTTGAACAAATAGGACAGGGAGCATTGTAATACAGAAAAAAGACATACAGCCTGAGGAGCTGTTGCCAGTTCTCTGGCTAACCACTCATGAGTGTTGTAAAGCCCAGGAGAAAAGTTGAGTCAAGCTAGTAACATCGTCCACAAAATGTCAAGACTTTATATATAAACAAGTCTGATTCTCAGCTGCCTTGCTTGCAGTGAAGGATTTTATAAGCGTGATTCTGGTAGGGATAAAGTTTGGGCCAGGATATGTCTCATCTCACAGCGTACTTGTTATTGAAGGATCCATTCAGGAGCTGGACTTAACCTTTTTCTCCATTCTTCCTAAGCATGATATTTCTATGTGAAATACATTATTATGACATTATGAATATGGTCATCCCCCTCTCAGGTCCTTTTTTTGCATCCTGGTTGAAGTCACACCACATTCTCAGCAGCACAGGCAAGTGCAGAAGTCTGCCAAAATACTGCCAAAGGGCTTCAGTAAGCTAGCGTGGTAATTCAGAGGTGGTATATTCCCCCTGCTTCAATACTGCATGACTGTCTGCTTAGAGGTGGAAGAATTTGTGCTGGAGGCAACCTTTGATTGACACACAAAACCAAAATCCTATTGCTTCACCTGGGAGTTTCAGCAGTGCTTACTGTTGGCTTCTGTTTTGTTACCTTTCTCATTAATGGGAGCAGATGTAGTTAATATATAGGACTTTGAAAACAATGTTATTTAAATATTTAAAGTGCTTGTGCCACTTTGGCAAAATTGAAGATGTAGTGACCAAAGTCCTACTTAGAGTATTACATCTTGCTTAGGTAAATTCTTCATGTCCTTTCAATAATATGGTCAATTATTCACTTCCTAGGAATTGAATAGACATTGCTATCTTTCATCCTAAAATGATGTAATCCAGGCAGAAAATAGATACCCACTGTTAAAACAATGGAGATGTGAGGCCTTACCTAGCTCTGAGTTTCTTGCTATGACTTTCTGTTTTACCACAATGAGTAAGGCTGCAATGGGGAGTTGCTGCTGTAACTGCTGGAGCACCACACCAGCTTTGTTTCCTGGCATGGCACTGTCAGGTTGCAAGATGGTGTGGAACGGATGCTTTCTCATATTGCTGTTCAGACCGTGCTGTCACTAGACACGTGTACTCAGCTACAGGAAGATCTCAGGGCTGACTATGATGTGTGATGGAAAACAGTATCAAAAGTGCTCAGCTTTCCCTTGTGTACTGCAGATACCAATCTCTCCACCATAGCCAGTTCTGCTGGAAATTCAGTCTGCGTTATTACATCTATATTAAAGACCTTTAACCTTGGTACCTAATTCTCAGGATGCCAAAAAGAAATCCCTACTTCCTGAAGCACTGGGAGCTCTAAGCACTGCTGATGTGAATCCCAGATTCCCTCAGCCTCTCTAGAAAGCAACAAACTTCCTACTGAAGGCAATCTTTCAGTTTTTACCAAGCTTCTCTGGCTTTTTAAATCTAAGAAACAGAAGTATACTACTTAACGGAGTCAGTCTGCATCTGATAACTGCACCTCCCGTTCTTGGTTGGAGCCAAAATACTTGCAGTAAAGTTTTGCTCTTTTGTTTCCCCAAGAAGTGGTGCATGTATGCCTTAGTTTAGTGATTGTCAATAATTTTGGACCAAAATTGCTGACCTACAGACTGCTCATTCTGAGTATGATAGTCACCTCCAATTTGAAAAAGACTCCTCTGCAGCTAATGTCTTTGATCCTCACTATCTGCAGTTCATGAAAAATAATTTGGGTCCAAGCAACTGGATACTTTTGTTCTAATTTGGTTTGGTCTTGAACTCTACCGAGTCTTCTTTTTCAAATGGACTGTATTTTTAATATTTCCCAGAGCATCTGGAACTTGGGATAGATTTACAAAATGTATATTGATTTATGAATATGCAAATATAGAATTAGATTCCTTATTCACTCTTAAATACTATGTTTTTTAAATCAGAGTGAGAGTCGGTGCTGACATGGATATGCTCATGTGAGCTCTCCACCAGCATAATTAAGAGTTCTTAGTAAATGTGTTGCACACAGTAGTTCAATTTGCAAAAAAATACATTTAAAAGGCACTGTGTTCTTTCTGTACAATATCTTTTTGAGAACAACAATGAATGTATTTGGGAATAGAGGTTTGGCAGTAGTCCACATTGATCTGTGGAATATCATCCCTTGATTTTTTTTGTAACAGGTCCTGGAAGCAAGAAAGCAAAATCTTTTAAATGGGTCAAATACAAAAGAAGCAAGACTCACCCAGCAACCCACCCCAAGGTAAAAAACACATCAGAATAACTGAGATGAGGCGATTCTGACCCCTTGATGTTGGGATATAAACCACAGACAGACTCAGCTAACACGTAAAGCATTTGGAACACAACACAAAGGCTGCTCATATTCGTGATGATTCAGACACACATCAATGAACTCTGATCATATTCACCAAGTGCAGAAACCCAACAGCCATCAGCTGACAGGGACCTTCACATGTCCCACGCCTTGCCTCCAAGAAGTGAGGGAGTTGCTGATACTTTAATGATGAGTCTGGCTAAACACATTTTATGCTCAAGATAAGGATAGGAGCTGAAAGGATCCAATTGATTCAGGTGTTCTTCAAAAACACTTTGTGGCAAGGGAATCTTTCTAGAAGAGGAATGAGAAAGCGAAGGTATTGGATCCACTCCTTTAAAAAGTGGTAGACTAAGGAGGGGAGGGTGGAAAGGGAGGGAGAGGGGGTGGTTCAGGCAGCACTAGCAGAAGTTGTCTTTGGAGCAGAACCTATAAACTGAAGAAATAGAGCATTATATTTCCTCATGGAGTAGGGGAGGAATCATCATTTTGATGGCCTGGGAAAAGGTTTCATGCCTGTAAGTGTTGAGTTTCTACTTGGCAGCTGGTGAACTAGCAGAGCAGTGACCAAATAAGGGAAATCCCATGGCCTGTTCCATGCCCAGCATTGGAGCCTGTGCTTCTGTGTGCATTACCTTCACGAAAAAGCCACCAGTTTCCTGTTTCTGATAGGATGGTGTCCTGCACATCAAACCAGTTGTGAACACTTCAAGTCTCCTTCTTCTAAAGCTGTCTTAACTGAATTGAAATGAATTTTGTTTCTGTTCTTCTTGATGTGTGTATGGCAGGTAGAGATTTGGAGAGACCCTGGGAAAGGAGCTTTGCGTTCTTAATGCCACAGCTCATTTGGCCTGCTGATAATTTCTGTTCACATTTATAAATCCAACAAGAGGTTCTGGGTGGCAACGACACCATTTCCCAGAGACATGGCTTAGCCTGGGGCTGTTACTCCGTTACCTGAGCAAAACGGGCAGTGTGCCTTTGTGTCCCCACCGTGGACTGGCATGGTTTTTTTATACCCCATGCAAGTACAGGAATATTTCTCAACCTATCATCTTTCTTTGTGTGAAATTCTCTCATAATCCTGAAACTTGCTCTTCTCATACATGTATAAGAGTTTGATAATGTATAATATTTCAGTGAAAGTTCATTTTCTTTTGGTTTTTTACTATTGTTTGTTCCAAAAAACTCTTTGTCATCATTTTCACATTCTGTTTCCATTCAAACAGAGAGCAGCTTTACATGGGGAAAGAAAAGGTCAGAGGTTACTTAGAGCACGCCAAAGAAAATAAAAGGGTAGCACATATACAAATGTTTTCATCATTCTGGCCTGATTTTGAAATCTGGGACTGTGTTCAGCTTTCACTAACATCACATCTTAGGGAATGCATCCCACTTACAATTGCTTTCAATACAATTCACGGGCAGCTAGTTCCTTGAGATACTCAATCCTTTACAGATGCTTTATAGGACCACAGTAACCACAGAAAGTCTATGTCCAAGCTCCATGCTATGTTTTCTCACAGAACAGAGCAGATTTGTTACTGATTTCAACAGGAACTGTGCAGACTATCCGAGGGAGTATTTAATTCTTCATAACATTACAGCATGTTGCCGTGAAACCCCTTACTGGGGCAGAACCCCACTCCCACACACTGCAACAGAGATCTGCTGTTGCATACTTCACCTCTGATTAACTGGTGGAGTTTCCCAGATGTCTGGTACCATGTACTGGTATAAATCATGCCACTGCCTCTAAATTTAAGAACTCTCCTTTCAAGGACCAATGACTTTCACAAGCAATAAAGCTGAATGTATTTAAACACCATCTACATACAAGGTCAAATACGTTCAATATCCCCTTTGGCAGTGACTGAACAGTGGTATGTCTGTGTTTAGGGACTGAAAAAGACCTTCGGAAAGATTTGGAGAAGTTCTTTTATTTTAGGAAAAAAGACAAAATATGTTCTCCACAAAACTGATATTTTGAGCTCTCTTATCTCTGCATGCTGGGCTTTTATTTTCTTTCATTTTTCAAAGTGCGACTGCCTGTAGAGGTGCAGGATAATGGCAGGATGCTGGGAAACACTTGCTCTTTCCCTCAGACCTGGGGATATTCCCAGTTCACAAGTTGACCCAGCAAGATCCTGTTTAGGAAGTTGCCAAATTAGTGCACCTGAACCCTATGGCTCCTTATGCTCATTTAAAATGCTTTTTGTTAGATACTGCGGTATTAAATACGAGATCCAGAACAAAGAACTCTTACATAGGTCCTAAGAAATTATATTCTTGAAAGTTGTGCGTGGTCCTAGATTCATATTAAGCTCCTCCTAAGACTTACCATTCTCATGAAATCCAATCTAAAAAAGTTCATACTTCCCATGAGTGGGTCTCATACATAATCACTCATGGTGAATTACTCACCATGCAAATGTACACAAATACATTCCCACCAGTTAATCCAGGGCCACAGATACAGCTGAAAGTATGCCTTGCCGAATGAGGAATATAAAGGAGTGGTGGCTATCTTGCTTAGATTAACTGTACATTCCAGATACAGTTTGGTTTTTGGATTAATATCATTCTGCAAGAAAAAAACGAGCAGGTCATGGAACATCCATGATCTCTCCTTTATTTATTTATTTTCCAAGGTCCCATAGTTTCTGCTTCTTTCATTTGCTGGTATTTTTAGTGTGCTCAGGAATTATTTGGTAAGATATTCAAGATTTCTAGTGGGATTTCTTGATAATGGACAGATTCTTTCTCTTCATAATGATAGCTGAGCTTCTTGAGAGCAAAGAGACACTTTGTTCTTTGTTCTCAAGGAGACAAACTGTTATTTCTTTCCCTGAAGAAGCTTCTAATATGATGGGTGAAATATCAGGAATAATTAGACCAAATGGTGATGTAAATCCCACTAGAAATAATGCATCCGTTATTTCATTTTATGCCTATCGCTCTAGTTTCTGCCTGATTTAAGTCCATGTGAAGAAAGCTGTGGGTATTCCCTTTATAAGAACTACAATAAATTTCTTCATTGAATATTTACTAGTCCTGAGTTGCTTCTTTTTTGTTGGACCATCATTGCACAATTAAAAAATAAGAAGGTAATTTAGCCGTTTCGAGGGCTGGTATTGCTTAATTTCAGGGGAGGGGGGGCTGACAGTTGAAAGGTTAATGTATTTCACTGATTGGGCCCCTGGGGTTCATTTTCTGGAAAAAAAAGCTCTTTCAGTTTTTATTAAGAAAGCCATGTAATGAAAAGGGGAAAAGCATCTCTTACTTGGCGCATGCGAGGCAGTGGCTGTGGGAGCCTGTGTTTCTCTTCCTGGCTCGGCTCGCAGCCACCCCTTTTGCCTTGCTCCCCTGAATCTCAGACAGCAAAGATGTGGTCTAGGTCTGGCATGGGTTTTGCCGTGTCCTGACCCACCAGCACAGTGTTCCTATGGAGGAACAGATCCTGCTGGGAGTGACACTGGGACCGTGTGGTGGTGTTGTCATAGCTCTGGGGGTGAGAGGGGAATGAGGGGTCCTGAACACTGCATGAGTTATGAAAGTCCTAGAAGGAAACTTGCTTGTCAGTGCCCTCCTTGTAGGGTTGGATGCCATGGGTATCCCATAGTGACCCAGCAGGGACCATTGACACACAGCCCATCTCTTTTGGCCCCAGCAGGCAGCACCCCAGCTCCACAATCCAGCCAGGCTGCAGTGTGAAGTGTTGATAGACCAATGCCATGTTGATGATTGGGAGGAACCCCTTCTTCCCACCCATAGCTCAAAGGCTTGTCTCGTCTCTAGCCTCAGATTGGCAATTTAAAATGAGTAGAACACTTTGGGGAACAAGAAATTAAACCACAAGAAAACATTGTCAGCATTTTCCCTAAAGTTTTGCCATTGAGCCCACCCCCAGACCCTTTCCCAGCGATATTCCTCTCTTGTGCTCCTGCTCACCGTTTGTTCCCTACTATGATCTTGAGTGACAATCAACAAGCTGCTTTTCTGAGCTTTAAGCAAACACTGGGAAATACCCTCTTCACACAATTACATGCATTCATGCTAACACAGCCTTATGATTTACACACTCACTGAAAAGCTGATAGCTCCACGGCGTTTCAAGAGATAGCAATGCTTCGTGCCAGCTTGGCATACACATGCTAACTATTAGTAGGGGGAAGAGATGTTGGTCATATAAATTACTTGGTGGTGGTTATTTCTCACTGCAGTTAGCAAGGGAAGTTTCTTGAGCTGAGATCTTATTAGTGAGAGTGCACTAAGTCTTCCCCATTAGGTAAGTTAACATGCAAGTGACATTGCTTGACATTATTAACTTGCTTGATTTTAATGTCTACATCAGAAGATTTTAATCCATTATTAAAAGAATTTTGTAAAACTTCCACAGTGCTGATGTCTCTGGCTGATATTTTTATTATTATGAAATCCCTGAAACTCATCATTTATAGGCACCATGAGGCAGTAAAAAGTACAAAATAGAAATAAAATCATTTGCTTGGGCTGGAAAATTCTGAGCATTGGAGAAAAGGTTAACAAAATAGAACAAAAATGTCTCAGTCTTCAAGCATCTAGAAGAATTGTAAGAATGCCCCTTTATTGTCTTTTTTTGTGCCCCCTATAAAAATTCTTTCCCTCTCAGCCCTTAATGAGATGTTTTTAGCAGTGTTTGTCTCCCAAATTACCATGTGAGATGAGCATTGGAAGGAATGTGGTTTTAGTTTGGGGAGTTGTGCTGGGGCAGGAGCCTGCATGTACACTGCAGAGCGAGGCACGGTCGGGAGCTGCCTCTGCTGCTGGGGACGTCTCTCTGCTGGCTTCTGCTCTGCTTATCAATACCCTTTATAGATTGAAATGACTCAAGAAAAGGGGGAGAAAAAGTCCTGTCTCTCACCGCAATGAAGGATTTGTATTCCTTTATTTTAACAAAACTAAACTACTCAGAAATGAATGAGAAAAATGGCATTTTATTAAAGAGAGAGAAAAAACCCCAATGAGTTAAACATAATACTAACCATGGAAATAGAAGAATGGGCATTTCTACACATGCAGTTGAAAATCGGTTTCAAAATCCATATAGATATCTTGAAGTAAAATACCTTTCTGACTCCTAGCTTGGCTGTACTAGATTCATGGAAATAAAATGCCTTTGTTTTCTGTAGTCTGAGCTGCAGAAAAGGATTGCAGCTACAAGGAGAAATCCCGTATCCTGCTTATCTCTCTTCCTTTAAATGTGATGGACCGCTAAAAATAAATATGTAAAATTCAACATATCCATAATCCTAGAAAAATTGATTGTAGCTAACAGATAATGATGACTTAGTTAATTAATGGAATAAACAGAGGAGGACCAAGATAAAGCTGTGGTAAATTTTGGTAATGAGCCACATTCAAAGAAACCAGATGCCTATGTGCATCATGTAATACAAGTGAGTGGTTTTTTTACAGTTGTTGATGTTAATTTTAGAAACTGTTAAGCACACTGAATCGGATGACTGGAGAGGTGCTCCTTCCCAGTGGTTTGCAGTCGTCCCCTGCTCTCATCTCCATATCCAGGGATCAGAACATAGGACGAAACTCAGTTTTAAAATCAAAACAAAGATATTTCACCTTCTTGTGCGTTCTTGGCTCTCGGACTCAGTGCAGCAGTATTCTCACACAGCTGTAGAAAAGCTTGTTTTTCAAAATGTCATAAACCCATTTTTCTAAAACAGAAATAGTCTGGTTTCTTTTTTGTTTAAAAAAAAAAAAAAGAGAAGCACTCCAGCTTCAAGGTTTTGAAATGAATGTACAGGAAAAATATAGCTTTAGTTCATATTTTTAAATACAGACTAAATGATGTCTGAAGAAATAGTTATTTCAGCTTTAAATATTGGTTGCCAAATGGTAATTATATTGTTTAATTTTAAATCATATGATGCAGTTATACCATCTGACACTGCAAACATTATGCACAAACACTTTTTGTTATCATGAGGGGATGATATTTTTAAATGCATATACCATCTTTAAAAGCAAAGTAAAAAAATCTATATTTATTATAAATATGAACTTTTCCCATCTCCTTTTCTGAAAGTTATGAAGCTCTGGATTGCGTTGCCAGCTCGTTGTGGTGCATAACCCCTAAATTTAACCTTACACTGTAAAATACATTTATATAAACACTTTGCTCTACTGACACAAAGCTATAATTTTTCTTAAGGGTATCGCAGTTAAATTAACTATCATTTCTCTTCTAGGGAACTTCTGATAGGAGAGGAGCTTCACAAGGAACAATCTTTCTGTAAACCTGAAAAAAACAGCAATTAGGTAAGACAGCAACATTACTTAATAATGGTAAACATTAGCTTAAAATAAAACAAAAATCCCCAATAAACTAAAAGGCTGGCATGTTAATAGTGCTTGAAATAGTTTATAACCTGAAACGTAGCTATGCATTATTCTGCCCTTCCCTCCTGGTTATGGAGCTGTTGTTTACAGAGTGCCAAGGGCATTTCTGTCTCATTATCAAATACATAAATAGAAGAATATGCATTTAGTGGGGGATCTGTTTTATTGTCAGTCTTCCCTCCTCCCCCCCCCACCACACGCACTCATGATATTTCTTGATGTTTTCTCCTCCCTTCTGCAGCCTGTATATTTCCAAGAAAACAGTGTAAAAAAGCTTAAAACAAATAACATCTCCAGCCAAGAGGGTACAATTTCTAAAATAGAAGTGACTTACTTTAAGCTTTGGAGAAACATCCACGCTTAAGACCCTTCTCTTCCCCCCCACCCCCTCCTTCATGAAGCATTTTTATGTAAGCTTATAATTTACTTTAAAGGCTATGTTTAATACTTTCCCTTTTTATTTTTAAATGTTCCGGAGGGTATCTTTAACGCTGAGCTGTGCCATGTATTTTTTAGCAACTGGGATCCAGCTCCTGGTTTACTCAGTGCTAAGGCTCCCGCAGCAGGTCAGGGAAGCCGTGAGTGTTGACTCCAGCTGAGGATTTGCCCCACTGAACGCTGCGGCCCCGAGTCAGAGCCTGTTCCCTTTTCTCAGGTCAAACTACCACAGATGCTGTGAATGAAATCCCAGTGTCTTTGGTGGGAGCCTCGCCTGAGGAGGGAGTGCAGAATGTTCAGCTGGACCCAGGGCCCCCCCATCTCAATGGGCTCAGTGCTCGGGGGATGCTGAGTCTGCCCCCAAATCCCCTGCTCCTGAAACATTCAGACTGGTAAATACCTCAGGAAAAAAAAATGTTGAAGAATAGTATTTCTCTGAAGAAAGACTAATGGGATCGGGCCCTAAATTATTATCCTCATGATATCTCATAGATCAAATAATGGAAAATGTGGGAAAATAATTATAAGATATACATATATATGTTTTTAAGTTTAGAAAGTTAATGTCCCACGGGCTTTTTTCTAAGCATATTTTGTGAATATTGAATGCTGTAAACCAAACACAAAGCAAAAGCCTGGTTTCATTTGTTCTTTTTTTTTGGTGAAGGGTAAGGATTTTTTTGAACACTGAAGTTAATTTAGTTTTAGAAAGTTAAAAACTAATGAAAAATCGTTCTCTTTCTGGTGGGTCATATATTTAATTGGTTCACAGTAGGAAACAAACGGAGTCAAGAATATTTTTCTTCATTACCCTGAATGTGTGCTGTGCCTTATTTGTGAAAGAAAAGATAAGGATGCCGTAACATAGTATTTTGGGGAAAAAAATAGAATCAGCTTTGTAAATAAAGACAAATGTGGAAGGAATACATCAATGTGAAAATAGCCTATGGAAAATTTTTATTCCTATTTTAAAAATAATTTGTAGGATAGTTGTTCAGGAGAAATACTGCATGTGTACAGATACACGAACGAAAATGACAATATGCTGGAATTCTTACATTTTCAACTCGAGTCAACAAAATGTTCCTTGTTTGTTTAGGGTTTCTGTGCGTACATTAACCAGATCACATCTCTATTTGTATTTCTCGCTCTTGTTTTCTTAAATGCTTTGCCTGCCTCTCCCTTAATTTTAGCTTGATCCGCACATTTAAAAAAAACAACCAGCAACAACAAAAAAAAAGGGCGGGGTTGTTGTTTTTTTTTTTACGGTTAAACTTGTTAGCCCAGACCTCAGGAATTATAAACAAATGATAAGTGCGGTACTTTATCTAGATGGACACACTCGGCTCTCCCCGAGAGCTGGCGGCGGGCGGTGCTGCTACATTATACTGCACTGCCACCTTCCGTCGCCCAGCCCGGGACCGCCGCTCCCTCCGCTCCCGATGCGCTGCCCCGGCCCCGCCGCTCCTGCCGCTCGGGATGCGCTGCCCCCGCCCCGGCCCCGCCGCTCCCTATCCTGCTGCAAAGCAGCTGCTCGGGAAGGACCAAGGTGTTGAAGGGAAGGAAGGTGGTGATGCTCCTCGGGCGGTGGACCTGGGCTGTGGTCCTTAAGCCAAATCTCAGAGTAAGGAATAGGAGGGAGATTGAGAGCGACAAGGCTCGAAGGGAATAAGCTGCCTACGAGCTCCAAGAGCAGAAATGTGGGGACACTCCAAGCTGCTCTCAGTGCCACACGCTGGCATGAGGGACAAGCAGTGTCAGGAGATGGATTCATAGGTCTTTGAGAGCTTTCATTTCCGTAATTCAGTTTATGCACGGACAGCCCCTTTATGAATCATTTGTTACCAGAATCTGTGCATTAGCTCTATCATGGTTTCGTTGGGTTTTTTTCTTGAAGTAATTCTTATTTGCAGATTTTTTTCAGGTTGGCCTGAAGCTATTTATTCCCCTTAGATAGCGATACAGAAAGTTTGATGGCTGCTATTTATATTCTAAAAGAATTAATGTATTTTGGGTTGTTCCCTTTCAAGAAATCTAAATCCCAGACTGAAGGAGAAGCATCTGGCACAATGGAAATTGTCACAACACAGGCTGCAACTTCAACTGGTGAGTGAAGGCTTTCCTTCGATGCACAGATCACAGAGAGGAGGCTGTTTAAAAGGCCTCTGCGAGGCAACGGCACAGCCATGCTGTTGCAGGCGATGAGGAGCCTCAGTCTGCAGGAACCAAAGGCAAAGAGAAACACACTCCCCTGGTGCCAAACCCATTATATGTAAGGCCAGAGAAACCTTCGCTTATTATTTTTCGGGAGGAAATCCCTTAAACACACCCTTCTCTCCAAACTCGAGGTGGGTGATGCTTATGGGGGCTGCCCAGGTGATGCCTCATCATGGGCAGGCTGCTCTGTGTGTGTAGAGGTTCTCAGCGAGGAGGGGTGCTGGACAAGAAGGTGGCTCCCCATGGGTTGCTATCGTGGCTCCCAGCTGATCCCTCTGATGGCCTCCCTCCAGGTGCTCAGTAAAAGCACATTCCCCCTCACAGTGGCCTTTGCTATTTATTTATTGAGTCCCCTTGGCAGCAGGTCTTTGCTTTCAGGAGGCCGAGCGGAAGGAGAGGGAGAGGAGGGCTGGGGAGGAACGGGAACTCTTCTGCACAGGAGGTGGACCGTGTTTCTTTCATCTTTACCAAAGGGGAAGGAAAAAGCCTCAGGAGGGTATTCCCAGGGAGGAAGTAATTCCCTTTTCTTCCACCCAGCAGGAGAGCACATCCTGCCTTCAAGCTCTCTGCTCCCCAGCTCCCCAGGCCAGCGGGGTTACGTGCTGCCGTCTCCGGCCACACCACCACACAGCGCCCACACACTGGGTGGATTTAAAGATCCTCATGGCCCCTTTGGGGCTTTGACAAGGCTCATTGCCTGCCACAGGCTCTTGAAAGATGGGCTAGGGATGAGTGTTTGTGCTCCCCAGCATGTGTGAGCACATCTCTTTTGGGTAGTGGGGCTTTGCCCAGTGCTGTCACCCTCGTTTTCTGAGCAGGAGAAGGTGGCATCAATATCCCTGTGCCTAAAGGTGGCAAAGCCTGGCAAAAAGCCCTTGTTCCTCATACTGGGGATCTATTCCAGCATCAGGTACCCCTCTGGGTAAAATGGGGGGCAATCTGACCCCCTCTCTCCTAACACGGAGCCCCTACCCTAAGCAGTAGCAAAACCACCCACATCAAATGGGGCTGCAAGTTCACTTCCCACATGAAGGCATTGCTCTACTGCTCAGAGAAACATTATTATTAAGTACTAATTTCAGATGAAAGAACTCATGCCTGGGCAGGCATTTCTCCCAGTGCCAGAAAAACCTTTAATAAATAAATAAACAGTAAAAATAAAGAGATGGCTCCCTTGCCTGTTAGATGTCTACAACCTTGCCTTGGTTTCTACTGTTGGGAACCCAGGATTTTTTTAACACCCAATTAAATTAGTGTAATTGGGATAGAGTTGCAATTTCTTTGCCTCCAGCTGTGAGTCATAATCTGTTTAGCACCTGAGTGTTATTTCACTTTATTTTTAGTACCTAACCCATAGTTTCGAAGAGGAGAAAGCAAACCCACCCATCAGTTAGGATTATGAGAAGGTGTAGATTACTTGTCGTTAATTTAAAAGTGGCATTTAAATGACCATTCAGAGGTGCTTTTAATGCTGTTATTACTTCTTTTTTGGACCTTGTAGGGGATACTTTTGAAAAAAGAAATGCCAACGACCCTGAACTATAAGCCATGCTAATGATACATTGCCATTACTACATCATGGGGAAAAATGCAAAACGAGGAGATTTTCTAGTGAGGGAAAAAGATAATTTTATTGGAAAAAACAATAGTAGTGGGAAAGGAGGAAAAAATGATCATAATCTTGTCCTGTTTGGGCTACCAATTCAGCCTAAAGTACATTTTGAAATGATGAATCAGCTGGAGAGAACAACAAATTCCAGATGTTTTCTGTGTTTGTCTCCGGTATTTACTTCATCATGCTTTAACCAGAGAGGTTATTCCATGGAAATAAATGATATACCAAGTGTGATTGGTGAGGAAAATATACTGATTGTGACAACTTTAAAACAAACTAGCACTGGGCAATTAGCTCAGGATGAAGCAGAAACCAGCCTGAAACTTTGTCCGCAGTTTAGATCCTTGGTTATGACTCAAACTGACCCATCCACCAGCCTTAGACAAATCCCTCTGAATTGTGGTTGATGAAAACTGTGAATAAAAATACTCATGATGGATTGGGAAAGCAAGACCACAACAGTCCTGTGTTTCTGGATTTTGGTGCTGCTGTGTTGGTGGGGAAGAAGAGGGAATCCCCCTGAGCAGAGCCGGGACAGCAAAACACCTGTGTGAACATTCTGTGCTCTTCTGCGTGGTGGTGGACATACGTGGGCCTTGTCTTCACTGGGGTCAATATGTTTGGAGATTGGTGCTGTGGAGCAGAGGGTGTAAGGCCAGGAGGCTGGGCTTGATCCAAGGGGATAGGAGAGGGAGGGCTCTGCTGGCATGGCCAAACTGGTATCCTAGAAGAGACCTTGATGTCAGATCCTCTGATTCATTCCCAACCTAAAAAGGTTTCACCTGAAACAGTATATGGACATCAGAGATGGAGTAAATCCACCTATACCCATATAGTGCTCACTAGTGGGGCATGACTAGTAGTGCCCCTACAACTGACTTGGCAATGACAGGAGGTCCATGCCCCTCCTGATTGTCTGTCTTATACAAATAACAAAATTCACAACTCTTTAGGAAACTTACATAAAGGGATGTTTATTTTGCTGAGCAAGATTGAAAGTCTTTAAAAAAGAACCCCACCTCATCTTATCTATCTATCTGCACTCTCCAGGTTGAGGTTTCCTTTAAAAACAAAATAGCCAAAAGCTAATTGCATGTAAGTTTAGACTTAAGATATTTTTGTGACGCTTAGAAGGTGGGGAACAAAAATGCTGTCACTAAATTGACATCTCTAAAATATCTGCCAAAACAGCTCTTTAAAAAGATATTTGCACCTGTATTTAGTTCCTTCTTGTGAGGAATGTTTACTGCAGTCCGTAGATGTGGTTATGTCATGTTTCCACTGTGTTTTCATTCAGTGCTGC
Organism: Brachypteracias leptosomus; assembly: GCA_013401335.1. Classification (NCBI taxonomy): domain Eukaryota; kingdom Metazoa; phylum Chordata; class Aves; order Coraciiformes; family Brachypteraciidae; genus Brachypteracias; species Brachypteracias leptosomus. Next base: position 142,594 of record VYZX01013295.1, on the reverse strand, counting down.
TCTGTATTTGTGGTTTTCTCATTTGTGACAGTCTAGTAACTGGAGCCATTTGTACCTGAGCAAATAATATCAAATCTGAATACTTTATAAATATTTACAATATTTGGTGTGTCTCCCACTCACATCAAATGCAAAGTATAAAAAGCAAAAACAAACAGAAACAAACAGAACCTGTGTTACGTTATAATAAATATTTACTGTATGTACTATTGACTAAAGAGTCCCATACAGCTATTTAGGAGGCATTGTTTCTGTCAGGCTGTTCTATATTAAAACACTCAAAATGAAGCTGTTTGAGAATAAAAATGTGCATGTTAGGGAGTGATTGATGCCTATTACTTATTTAACTTTTTTGGCAAGGGGAAGTGGTTCTTTTTTTCTCCCTGCACATGTGGGTAGTGAATTAGGCAGAAGACTGGGACTTTCTGGCACAGCTGCAGAATTCATTGGAGTGAGGTCCCGGTGCAAGACTTGCAGGGAACGTGACCCCTTGGGCTCACCGGTTTTAAGCAGAGATCTTGATTGCAAACAATCTGCACTGAAGACAGGGCGGGCGGCAGCAGAGCAGCAGCTGTGCTGCCTTTGTAACAATATCAACCTTAAAGCAGGGAGGGAAAAAATGCAAGGCTCATAGAATCATAGAGTCATTCAGGTTGGAAAGATCATCAAGTCCAACCATTAACCTAACACTGCCAAGTCCACCACTAAATCGTGTCCCTCAGCACCACATCTACACATCTTCTAAATACCTCCAGGGATGATGAGTCAATCACTTCCCCTGGCAGCCTGTTCCAATGCCTGACAATCCTTTCAGTGAAGAAATATTTACTAATATCCAACCCAAACCTTCACTGGTGCAACTTGAGGCCATTTTTGCCTTGTTCTATCACTTGTTACTTAGGAGAACAGACTGATCCCGACCTCACTACAATCTCCTTTCAGGTAGTTGTAGAGAGCGAGAAGGTCTCCCCTGAGCTTGCTTTTCTCCAGGCTAAACAACCCCAGTTCCCTCAGCTGCTCCTCACAAGACTTGTGCTCTGGAGCCTTCACCTGTTTTGTTGTCCTTCTTTGGACACACTCCAGATCCTCAATGTCCTTCTTGGAACGAGGGGACCAAAACTGAACACAGTATTCAAGGTGCAGCCTCACCAGTGCTGAGTACAGGGGGACAATCACTTTCCTATTCCTGCTGGTCACACTACTTCTGATACAGGCCAGAATGCTGTTGGCCTTCTTGGCCACCTGGGCACACTGCTGGCTCATATTCAGGTGGCTGTCAACCCACACTCCCAGGCCCTTTTCTTTGGACAGCTTTCCAGTCACTCTTCTCCAAGCCTGTAGTGCTGCATGGAGTTGTGACCCAAGTGCAGGACCCAGGACTTGGCCTTGTTGAACCTCATCCCATTTGCCTCAGCCCATCAATCCAGCCTGTCCAGGTGCCTCTGTAGAGCCTTCCTACCCTCAACCAGATCAACACTCTTGCCCGACTTGGTGTAGTCTGCAAACTCATTGAGGTTGCCTTCAATGCGCTTGTCCAGATCATTGATAAAGACATTCACAAGACCAGAGAAGCATCGCAGAGCAGGGAGAAGGAAGCTCTTCAAACCACTTAGTTTCTCTGGTTTTGAGGAATAGCTTTACCAAGCCCTGGACACAAGGATCCTTAATGAACAACTGAAGACTTTTCATTCAGTGTGTCATCAAATCCTGCTCATGGAGGGATGCCAGAGTTGCACCTGCAGGATTCGTGTCATGATGGACCTCTGAAGCTTTCTGAATCACTTAATGGAAGGCCTCCCTCCCACTTTCTCTTTACTCCCCTTGCCTCTGCAGTCTATTTTCTCCTTTTGATCCCCTCCTGCATAGAAGCTTTTATCTTTTCTTCTGACCTTGTATTATTTTTTAAGTTACCTGTCCCCAAGCACCTTCAAGCCTTTGACATATTTATTCTTACAAGACTGCCATTTCCCCCTTTTACCCAGACTGATGCATCACAGATCACTTTAAGCCAGGGATGGAGTTTAGGAGATCTGGGTTCAATTTTAACTTGGCTGTGCCCTAGCCACCACAATGGCTTCTTTTTGCTGTGTCCATTCCTTGTCTGTCACATATAAATGGGCTCATATTTGTAGCCATCCATCTGCAAAGACTTACTGGCTTGCTTGACTTTAAAGAATTTTATTGAACTTACAGCCATAAGCAAAGTTCAGTAAGTGGCTGTAATTTTCAACCAATGTTTCACCACAATTCAGCTCCAAGGCCAATGTTTTCTCACTGGTAGAGGCCTGATTCTGCAGAGAGGCTCTAAGCAGTCACAGTGCTCTGCAGTATTTGAGCATCTCCTGAGATGTCAGGAATCAGCAATATTCAGAGGGTTTTTTCCCCAGTTATATCCCTGCAATGCAGCCCTGAGGGTGCTTGGGATTCGGGTTGGAAGGGTCCCTGGGAGGAGTGCCAAGCCATGGAGCACACAGGCAGCTTTGCAGCCTGTGCATGTATTAATTTAAATGGAGGAGCTCACTGTTGCAGGGTGTCGTGAAGGGAGATGGGTCAGAAAAGGGGAATAGATGAAGACACGGAGGGAAGGATCAAGTAAACACGATATTCCAGATGGGCATCCTGCAACCAGTAAGTGCTGGAAAAGCCTGCAGGGGAAGGAGAAATAGTAGGAGAACTCCTGCCCTGTTATTTGTATGTTTTTCCAGAGCATGAGGAGTCCCTGTCAGATGCAGGTATGGATCCTTAGTCTGGTTGTTCTTATATAAATGACCCTAAAAGTTCTGCTCCTTTTTTAGGCTGTGCTGCACAAAACTGCAGATGCGTCTAAACAATTTCCTCAAGCAGGATTTTCCAGGACTATCCCTTTACCCACCTCCTCAGCTTCTTCAAGTTGACTGAAATCCCAATTCTTGCAGCATGAGCTGTTACCAGGTACCCTTTGTGGCATTGCATTGAAATCCATGTTTGAGTAAAATAACTTTATTTTAGAAAAATAAATAGATTTGGTCTCAGTAAAACCTTGTAAAAACATCAAGATTTGGCTTGGTCTATTTGCAAAATACACGGCAGATCCCCTGCCTGAGAACAACTTAAATTGTCAATATAGAAGTTAAAAAGCTCATTTCAATTGGAAATTCCAGCTAAATTGTTCCCAGTTAGCACCAGAAAGGAATGCTTTAGACTAAGACAAAACAGATGCAGTCTGTTAGGTTCCCATTGTAGGAGCAGACTTCCCTTGCAGGGAGGTAGGTAGCTCTGCACAAAAGCCCCCTTGGACTTGTAACCAGCGATAGAGCTGGCTGCCTGTACACCAGCAGTTCTGCTTCTTCCTGGGACTCTTCCAAAGCAGACAGGGCAGGCACGGAATAAAACCAGCCTCCCAAGCACGACCGTCCAGGAGCAGATGAACCCAGCATGCTTCAGACACTGGAAAAAACTCTCCCTCTCACAACTGGCTTGTTCCTTCGCCAGGCGCAGGCTCCAGTGGCCATTGGAAGCAATATGCCGCGATCCACCACCCGGCTGGAAAATCAGAGGCAGCTCTTGGTTGTGCTGGGGCTCTCCCTGGAGCTCTCTGGCAGTAAAAAGAAGCCCCTGAGCATACCTCTTGCAAAGGCTGCCCTGCAACCTCCCAAGCCACAGCAGGTTTTTTCTGCAAGACCTCCACATTAGCCTTCCTCCTCGTCCCCACATTGCCAGGCAATGTAATCACAGTTTCTTTAGCAGAACACGTTGGGTACTGGAGGAAGCAGCTGTTATTAAAGCTCTTTTTTACTTGCATGGAGTACTGGATCGAGCTGTCACAAAACACAGGGAGTAGGAGAAAAAGGAATTAAAGATACTTTACAGTCTCTTCTCCCCTCTCCCCCATATTTGTCACACTCTTGGAAAGGAAAGTTACTCACATGTGGCATCATTACAGATTAACTACTGATGAATTAATTCCTTGTGTGCATACTCCTATATCCCAGAATAAGAGTGTGTTATTCCAAATCTCTTACCTAAAATCATGCAGTTTCAGAGTAAGAGGTTTTAAAGCCAATGGCAAGAGCAATAGTGATAATCCCTCACTGTAGGATGGATCATATATGTTTAATCTAGTTTAAACCATTTGGCATAATGCACTTTGTCTCTTACTAACTCCTTGAACTCATGTGGTCATGCCCGCTTGGGGTATAACCAAGAGAATCCCTAGATGAACACCATCTGGTTTACACCAGTAGGAATATTTTCCCCTCACCTTCTGCAGATTATTTCCTACCTCAACTGGAAATATTTATGAGTCTCCAGAAGTTAATGAGAGCTTCTTTTTGTAGCCACTCCTTGTACGTTGTGTCCATCCTGTGTGTTAGCCTATCCTGTCACCCTGTGTTGGAGTGAGTGCACTCACTGACCCTAAGACTGATCCTTCTAGCCCCTGTCACGGCCACCACCAGTGGGGTGGCAGCAGTGATTAGTGCATGTCTTCAACAAGGTTCATTAAACCAATAAATGCCATTGTCAATGGATGCTAAAACCAAGTCTCTTCTGCAGTCTCCATGCATTGGTAGCTCACTGGTAGAAAGTCTTTCGGTGTCACTCACCCAAGGTAAAACTGCCACCTCCCTACACTATGTGGCATTTTCAAAGCACATGGAGAGTCTTCTCCTGTCCCCAGGGTAGCTGGCTCAGCCAGAAGAATTGTCCTGGACATTGGCACATTCACCAACAGCATGTGTTATCTTATCACATGGATAAAGTGGCCTGTTCAGCAGAAGCAACACACTTGTGACACAGCTGGTGACAGCCATCAGGTGTTGGCAGTGCTGGCTGTGTGCTGGGACCAGGCATTGGAGGACAGAGAGTGGTACCAGCAAGCTGTGGTCCATCTGCCTTGAGCAAAATGAACATGCTGGTTTGTGCAGAAGGACCCATGAAAGGAAAAAAATGAGCAAACTTAGAAGCTGAGGGATGCTGAGGAGCAATATCTGTCAAAGTGAGTCGTGATGATGTATATAGCAGTTGAGAGAGACTTTCAAGAGTGCCAAGAGATCCTAAGGGACCACAGCAGCACAGAGTAACCTGTGTTTGCAGTGATGGCAGGATGAGGAGTAGGAAAGCAGGGCCAGACATGCTCCAAAGTGGGGTGATTCTGGTGCCAACAGGCTCCTATACCACTACCAGGGGCCAAGGGAAATATTGCCTTTATCATTATAATTCTTAAGCCAAGAAAGTAATCTGCATGATTGTCCCAACCTAACCTAGGCCTTGAAAAGGGACTGAGGACTAGCAGCACCAAGGCCATGGTGATGCCTTTTGGGGCTCTTCTGACAGAGAATGGAGTCTGCACCTAACGTATTCCCATTGCATCAGTAGGCACCAGTGCAAGCAACATAAGCAAATAGAAAATACAAATCCTGACTAGAATGTAACACATTTAAGTATATTTTGGGATACATAGTGTTGGAAGATTTGGGGTCCCATGACTCCTAAAACCTTATTGAAAGAAAAAGTTCATTGTTTGAAAAATGTCTTAGGACTGCCCCCTCCTGCTCCTTCACCTCATTGTTTTTGCAAAGGAAGTGATTCCAGAATCTATAAAAATGTGTCACTTTTGTTAAATGGATTGCTTCCCATTTCATGGCGCAAAAACTAGCTGACCCCACTGACAGGCAAAAAACATTTGCAGTAGTAGTGAGTGACTGAGCCCAGAAGGTAGTCAGCAAAGCCTGGATTAGGTCACAGCTGATGCAGAGAAGAGTGCTTCATGGTGATCCATGGTGCTTTAGGCAGGTGGAAGTCCTGCTTGAAGAATTTTTAGGCAAATTTGTAATTTGCAAATGTGTCTTTAAAGATGTATGCTTAAAATAAACCAGTAGCACTGTAGGTCACATTTTACAGGGTGTTCAGCAAGCCCCAAGGGTGAGCCACGCACCCCTTCAGAGAAAGCAGGCTGCAGTTGACCCAAGCCCAGCAAGGGCAGAGAGGAGCCTCCCACTAACTGTGGGCTCCAGTACTCCCTGAAAATGATGCAGAACTGGAAACAGTTTGGGATGCCCTAGCCTGCGTGTGCACTCTAAGCCTACTGTGTGCCTCAGCTACTGTTTCCAAATGCTGCTGTTGTTCTAACTGGCTGTGCTCACCATGCACTTTCATTTTGTTGTTTTAAAACACCCTAGGTAGAAAAAGTCACTTTTAATGAGCACTGTGGGGTTATTTGAGCCACAGAAAGGACAAGTAATAAAGCATTCATTTGCTTTGCAAACAGGAAATTAATTGTACATGTGCATGTGTGTGGGTAAATTTTTCTGGTGCTGTCTTTGTCTGGTGCTGTTGCAAAGTTTGTGTTCAGAGCACATGTGAGTCGTACATTACAGCTGCAGCAGAGAAATGCCAGAAAAATCCTATACTTATACTATGCAAGTGGATCCTGAATACCATATATGAACATGTATTCTTCTGAAGGCATATATTTTTAAAGACATGTTTAAGAGGATAGTAAAATTTCTAAATATCTTTTAATATGTTTTAAGTGATATGCAGATTTGGAAGATTTGGAGCTCCATAAAACCCAAAGTCTTTTTGAAATAAAAAGTTAGTTGTTTGGAAAATATCCTAGGATTGCCATCTCCATGCTTTACCTGTTTTTCAGCCCCATTCTTTTTTGCAAAGGAAGTGATTCCAGAAGACATAGAAATGTGGAGGATACCAAATAGTGTGTAAAAGGTAGTGTGTAGGGCAGGAGCAGGATAAATGTCCCGTGTTGCTGTTACTGCTGAGAGAACAGGCATTCCCCTCAGCCAGGGTGCAGGTTTGGGGGGGAAGTTTTCAGAGATTCTACAAAAATTTTATCTTTTTTGTAGACGTGTTCATTTACCCAGAACATGTTTGCAGGCCTATTTATATATTAGTTCATTAGTCCTGTCTTGAAATAAACAGTTACTTAACCATCAAAATTCACATGACAATTTTATTACGGAGCTCTGCCACTGGAAGGCCTCTTGTCTTCTGGTATCTGGCTGGCTGGAAGATGGACCATTTCTCATCCCAGTGATTAACTGTAGTGGTCCACCATTTCATGAGTGGCCTTGTTTCAGAGTCCTTCCTAAGGAGCTGTGCCCTGGTTTTCACCTCTCTGCATCCCTCCTTGTCCTGTATGTCACGTGTTGGCTCATACAGGGATAGAAAACTACAGCAGAGACATGTCCTGCAGGCAGCAGTTTGCAGAGCCGGGGAGCATATCTGGTACCTGAGATCACCCCAGGACTTGAGCTGCTGGTGCTCCAAGCTGTCCGATTCACCCTCTCACACTGGACCCTTCCTTTGCCTCTTCTCAAGAGAATCAGGATGATGACATTTTCTCATTCATTCCCATTGCCAGCTCAGAGCAGAGAGCAACCAAAATGAACAGCTATGCTGCAGATGTCTCTCACTTCTTAAGAGCTCTTTTCTCTCTCTCTGTCTTTTCTACAGAACTGTGTTTCCCAACCCTTTTTCCCTTGAGACGCCCAGCTGAGCTCCCCCTATAAGTGTTTAAATCCCCTGCTGTCAGCTTGAGCCCTGCTGATTATGTGGGTCGTAGAGAGCCTGCAAAAACTCGGTGCTCTGAGAGTCTCTTTCCCTTTGCACCTTCCCTTCCCTCCTTCCCATTTCCCACTGCATCTTGCCCCTTTTGTCTCCATTTAAACCAAACCTGGCTCGTGAAGAGTAGCACCAGAGCACTCCACAGAGAGCGTGCGAGGGAGGTTTCTCCAAGGATTTGTTGCATTGACTGGCTGCAATGCGCCAGCTCTTAGCCGAAAAAATTCATCATGTCTTTCCTTGCCTTGCCTTTCTCCCATCTCCTGTCTCCCATCTCCTGTCTCCCATCCCCTTCTCCTTATTTCTTTTCTCTCTCTTTTCTTGTTCCTTCCACCCCTACATGGCTCTTGCCCACCGGAGCCATGCTTGCATGTGAAGCCCTGGTGCACAGCTGTGTCCCTGACATACTTTTGCACAACATCCGACAGCGTGTGAGAGGTTAACTTACAGTGGCATGTACAGTATGTGGCCCAGATGTTCTTGCCATCCCCTGAACTTTCTCATGCGATTTGTTCCGTTGCTGATAAAGGTTATGGACTTGCGAGAGGGGGGAAGTGAAGTAATGGATGGGAGGTGAAACAAAGGCTAGCCTTGACCCATGTGAGCTCATCTTACACTCCTGTGTGTTCCTGTTTGAGAACTGGAGATGGGCGAGGGGGAGATGTTTGGTGGGGGTAGCTAAACTACTCTCCTCTGGAGGTAGATGTCTTCCACCTTAGAGGGGGAGCAGAGGAGGATTTCTGCGAGTGAAAGTCACAGTTTCTTCCCAAAGCACCTCACCATCTCTCCTTTGAGCACCATCCTTGCCTGGCCAGTAGAAAGGGGGACTTCGTGCTTCCCAGCTCTCTGCTTTTGTGTGTAGTAACATCTCAAATGATATATTTATAGAGAAAATCCTGTCCGACCACTGAGAAATCAAGTTGCCAAGCTTTAGTATGTCTGAAGAGATTGCTCCTTTTTAATAAGCTCAAGATTTGGCCCAAGCATCGGGGGGAGGAAGAGAGGGTTAGCAGTGATATTGAAAAAGGCATATCTCTAGAACAGAAACCTTCCCTACAAATACCAAAGTAATGAGGTAAAAAAAGAGTTTTCCAATAAAATCCTTATAAGATTTAACAGAGGGGCAAAAATAATATATTTTCCTGTAAACTCACTCTAAAAAAAAGACCAGTCTGTCTTGGCAGAAATTTCCAATATATATTCTTCCTAAAGCAACTATTTTGCAAGGAAAAAAAGTCAGCCCAAACTGTTAAGGTCCGATCAAGCAGGTTATAAGCAAACAAACCAGGTCTTGTATGCGAAAGTATCAAGCAAGCTTAGCAATAGGTGTTGTTAACAGCGCCAGCTATAATACACACACACAGAGTTCAGCATGTATCTCCAGGAAGGTTTTTATGACTGATCAGATATCCTTTTCTCGAGAAGTTCCCTTCCAAGTCATGTGCTATCGCTGTGCAGGGCATAGAAATCTCATCTGGCCCCGCTGCATTCAGCAAGTCAGGGCTAACAATGGGAACCGTGTTCGCCCCGAGGAGGCCACGGCGTTCGCAGGGAAGCCAGGCTCGCTGCACAATGTCAGACACATTTTATGGGCTACATTTTTCAAAACACTGCAGGCGGAAAGAGGGAGCATTATCTGCTAAATACTCCAGGGAGGGCCTTTATGGATTTCTCAAGGGGGCTCAGAACCGCTGATCTGAAAAGATGCTTACGTTTCATTGTGTGCTTTGCTGTGCCTGATTTGCATGCCTGAAAGAGGGGGTAAGAAAATGGACTCTGTGTCAGAACCTGAGACAATAGACAACGGTAGGAAACAGCCTGAAGTTTGTAGGAAAAAAATTTTCCCTCCGTTTTATCTTTGTCAGGATAGAGTTTGGCCTGGGGACTGTAGGATTATGTCTGAGGGTCAAGCCAAGAGGTTTCCACCTCTGTTCTTCTGGGTGACTGGGTGAGGGAGAAGGATAACTTGCATCAAGCTCACTGGGTTTCTGGAATGTGTAAAAGCCCTGACAAACCTTTTTAGTAGGTTATTCTCCTAATTCTCCCATAAATGACATATTAGTGACTTCATTTTAACTTGGACTACCTAAAGCTAAGCAAAGACAGTATTTTTTAGCTTGCATGGATGTTACTGTGTGCTGGTTCACAGAAGCAAACACAAGCTACTGGGCTTGCCAGAAACACAGAGTATCAAGAAACAAGTGTAAAGAAGGATGTTCCTCTTATGTAGCTCAGCATCCTGATTTATACAGACTGCTGAAGGATCAGCACACCTCTTCTCCAGGCCTGTTTCACTGGTGGCTTGCAGGGTGCATGACTAGTTATGAAGATTTTTTTAGGAAGATTTTTACTAGTGTACGCTACCTTTTGGTAGCCAGCATTGAATCCCTTCGACACCACATTGCACTTTGATCCCAAGAGCCTCCTCCCTCTGCTTAATTGATTGTAAAGCCCTGCCTGTTTCTGTTTAACCTAACCTTGAGCAAACAGGTACAGAAGTTTTGGAAAGGCATTCCCTGATGAAAAGAGTACCTGCAGACGATGAGCCTCCTTGATAAGCACATAGTAAAAGAGTTGCCAGTGATAAGAAATCTGTGGGCAGAAATGCCCACAGAGCAGAAGTCAGGACGGAGGTGCAGGAAAGGTGGATCTTTTCTTCTTAAGTCTTTGTTCTGTTTCTTACATGAAAAATGGAAAAGAAAAATGCTATAACTGTATTTAGCAGAGTACTTTGAGACCATGAAGGAAATACAGTGATGGGTGCCAGTACAGGGACATTATAAACATTAATAGTAAGCTTTACAAAGAAATCTCAGGATAATTAGGCAGACATACTTCAATGGGATTTGGGCACCTGTCATGTTTTCCGTACTCAAGGGAAGATATTTTTTCCTTAGAAGAGGGAAAAATGAAACAGTTCTCAAATTGTACCCCCCAAAAAAAAAAAAATCGGTCCAAGGACAATAATAAAATACCTATTATAAAGACAGAAACAATGAGATTCTGAAAAGTCCAGGAGGGAATATAATATATTACAAAGATATGTAAGCAATTGCATTATTTCATTGGTCTTAATCTTTAAGTGTATTTTTAATCATTACTAATTGGTTAATTGGAAATCAGACTTAAATCACAAAGCAAATCTCAGAGGGAAGACTCCTGAGTAGGGGAAGAACATGGTTTTAGTGACTGACTTTCATGACACTGTTGGGTGAGCGTCACATGGGGTCTCAACTAACTTGGGTGCAGTTGATTAGACTCCATCACAGACGCACACACAGCTATACTCAATCTTTGATAAACCTAAATCATCTTTTTCCCAAAATGGTTTTGGAGGTTTACTAAACCAAAACATTCAGTTCTCTCAAACTTCATGTAGTCTGGATAAGGTCCACACGGGAATCCGGCCCCTGGGAGTGTGGAGGTTGGGCAAGCCTGTAGGATGCCTCCTTGCTTCATGATAGGCAGTTTGGAGCCTTGTAAGAGCATCCAAACTTCGTGTGGCTTCCCTGTACTGAGCCTAGACACCAGTCTTTGTGAGGTTTGCACTTTGCTGATTTAAACCTGCCCACCTGCTGATGCTCTGAACCTCCGTCTGTGAAGAGGAATGAAAAGTACCATTTCACTTAAGTCTGCCTCCATGAAGGCAAAATAGGAATTGTTTCATCTTCAGCATTTCATTAAGTCTCATAAGAATTACATAAAACTCCCTCTCTCTTACTTTCCAGGGAGAAATCCTTTGCCTTTGTGTATTTATACTTGCAATGGATGCAGCCCTAAAAATGAGCTTGGATTTATTATTCATTATGTTTATAATAGCACAGATGTGTGCAGAACTGAGCAATGGGGAGCAGCAAATCAGCCAAAACTCTTCTCATTCCTGCTCTTTCTATAACATTTTCTACCTCATTGGGGAATTTAAGCTGTTACAGAGTCTCTGCACAAGAACTGGCAGACCAGAGAGACAAGAAGCAAAGTTAGGTTGTGAGATGTCTACTTAGGTCATTATCTTCTTTGAGGGAAATGCTGGAATAAGAGATTTCAGAATTTAATTTACATTTGACTATTACATGATTTACAGATTATGCTAGAGCCTTAACTTTAGTTTGGTCTCTGGACTTCTTCTTTAGCCAAAATATTTAAGTAAATATCTTCTAATTTTCCCTCAGACCACAAAGACATGAAATATGGCTTTGGGGTTTTTTCCATTTTCAAGTACAGTATTATGTGTTGCCATCATGCTTATTAATAATTTGCTTAAAATTTTCACTATCCCTGTGAATCCTGAATTGTAAGAGAGCACTACATTGAGACCAACACTTCATTTTAAAATACAAACCCCAGGTATGTTTAAACCCTTCCTCCTCCCTGGGAACCAAGAACATGCCTTGACTGTGGAACAGCAGATATTTTATTTCAGCAATTCTTAAATGGAGAAACACCCAACTGATTCAGTAGCACAAGTGTGAAATCTTTTACACAGAGAACAGCCAACTGAGGCCATAATACCGCTGCTCCTGAAGTGTCCATGCCTGAAAACAAGCCCAGCTTGTCATTTATAATCATTTTCTACCCTCTCAATAGGCAAACAACGCATTTGTCAAAATCTTATGCTGATGCTTTCAGATTTAGTTCATTAGGTCTCATTGTGTTGGTGGGGATGGATCACTTCGAACCAAAACCAAACAGCCTCCTTATTTTATATTAATTGTGTGTCAGCAGTAACAGGGAAAATGCGTCTTTTCCTCTCATTTCATTATTTAGTTTCAGGGCATATTGTCAGTTCCAGCCACCAGAAGTAAGCACTCTGTCCCAACTCTACTTATGTGCTTGTTCTGGGGTCCAGTGGATTTGTTTGGTTTAAAGACAGTTCTTGCTTCCATTTCTAAACTCTTTTCTTTGTCTTAATCCTAGAAAAGCCAGCGATCCTACACTTTATGGGATATTTTACCCTAGACACAATCAATGCAGTCATCCCTGGAGAAAAACTGTCCTGGATTTCTTGGCTGCTCTCCCCCCTCATGAAGGATTTTCTGTTGTCTCAGAACTTGTCCATACTGGGAATTCAGTGCTGGGTTTAGCTGCAAAACTCTAGTGTAGATACAATTTGACTCGTCCCACCACATTTCCAGTAAGACACTATTAGCTTTGGAAGTGGGAAGGACAGATCCATTCCTAGTCTGTCCTGATACAAATGAGGGTGTGGTTTAGCTTCAGTAGAGGTGATATGCTATTAACAGACCCTAAAGGAGTCTTCAAATCAAGACATGAGTGGGGAAGGAGGTGGTGACACTGACCCACAAGAAGACATGCAGACTTTATTTTCTGCTGTCTTTCAATTTTTCCAGCTGCTGATAATCCTCTAACTCTCTGAGTTGTGCTCATCCTTTCCTTGTTTTAGTTTCTCAAATGAAGCTGGCACATTGCACCCATTACCCCATTTTCCATCATGGCTTGGGTTACAACTGCAGGTGATATGTTTGTGACTTCCCACCATCGTACAAAGGAGGGCTGCAGACAGGGCAACCTCTCAGAGGGCCTGGTATTGCCAAAAATAAATTCGTAGGTTAAGTCTACAGGCAAAAACTAGTTCACTTTGCTAAGCCAAAAAAAAAAAGAAAGACAAAAACACTCATTCTAGTGATAGATAGCTTGAGGTCTCTGAAGCTAACATGTTTAACAAGGTCTATTAAAAAAGTCACTTAGCATATCAACTATCATATTTCTAATGCATGCACCGCTAAAGGCAATATTAGCTTTTGTGACATGTTGTTGTAACAAAGTGCTGTTCGAGGATGTATCATCTCTTCTGCATACTCAGTAGGGAGGATGGATCATTTGTCAGGAAAAGATCTATCTGAAGGTCTTAGGTCTGACTGAGGGAACCCTCCAGTCAGCACATGCAGCAATTCCCCCTCTCCATACACAAATAATCTTCCAGGGAAGGGCTTACAAATATGTTGGAATCAAGGCATTTAGCAAAAGCAAGATTCTGACTTTTTAGGACAGATGAGACCTTCTTTGGTACTTACCAAAGACATGATTGCTGCTATTTTATCTGCTGAAATGTTCAATCCATACTCAACTCTTCTGGGAAGAAGGTGTTTCATAGTTTAGAAAACATATATGAAAGTTTGGAGGGATATCTATGACTTAAAAAACATACAGTTGTCAATCCAGCAAGCCTGAAACGTCCTGTTGAAAGTACTTTGTCCCATGCTTACATATTAAGGATTCATGGCTTGACTTTCTAAGAAGTGTATTTTCTTCTCTTTGCAGCACAGGGACCAGAAGTTTTCACTTTGTGCAGTGATGCCCTGGTCATCTTCCAAAGTGGCCACAGTGAATTTTGAAACCAGTGATGTACATGAGGAGCTGGAATGATGCCTTCCACCATGCCTGGCCCTGCGTTGGCCAGTAATGAAACTCTAGGTGATTTCTGTGTCCAAACTTTGTCATGCCCTTGGAATAATGGAAACTTTAACTAGATGAGAAAATCATTCATGTTATCATTAGATCGGTCAAACCTCATTGTAGCTGCAGATTGTAACTGCCACCACTCCTCTCACATGATTGAAAGAAGTCAGTTGTGGACTAGTTAGTGGAAACAATGGGAATTTAGCTAAAGCAAAGGCCTTTTGCTGCTGCACAGGTATTTGAATCGAGGGGGTGATGACTTCACTGCCAACAGTTTAGTGGTGGGGAGTGTGTCTGTATTGGAGAAGAAGAGAGACAGAAAGAAACCCTGCAGTGAAAATAGCTTTGCCTACTAATGACACAAATAGTGAGAGCTTTTAGGCCAGATGCTGATGGGAAGGACTTGATTTTGAGCTGATGAGCTACCCTCTCTTCTTTTAATACCCCATCTGTTTAGAGGACTGGGGTTTTAAATGTTCCTTAACAATTTGTTGGTCCTTCCTCCTCCCAAAGCAAACACTATAGGGAATTTTGCCTGGCCATTCAGATCAGAAGCAACAAAAAGGACACACTGATGGTGAGAACTGTGTATGTTTCTACAGATAATATCTGCAATGTAGTTTGACCCAGGATGGCCATTCCTGTATCTGATGTTGTAGTTCTTATCTAAGCAAAGATGTCATTGGCTTTCATTAGTCTCCTTATAAAAATTTTTTGCTTCAGTGGGAATTTTAGTTGGGAAAAGACATCACTGTCAGTCCTTGAAAGTAAGATGATATCCCATGGATCCTGTTTTATAGTTTGTGTTGGATGTTGTCACATTAAACGTGAGAAAAATCTCAGCCACAGTCTATCTGTGTATACATAGGATCTTCACATGACAGTCCTGGAAGATTTATGATTAGACAAAACAGACATTTTCTTAGTGGAAATGAGCTAAGGCAACAAACAAATAAAAAAACTTTTATTAGAGAGGGATACATCTAGCAGGAAGTCTGGGAAACGCTGATTTAATCTACTGTTCTGGAGGGATATTGCCAAATCTTGGATGGAGTGAAATTCATGCTGCTTTAATTCTCTGTTCAAAAATGCACATTCAGTAGCAGGAGTAGAGCAATTATCCTATCTAGCCAAGAGCCAGGTTTAGTTGAATAAACCCTTCAGAGTTCTCAGTTTGTCCAGCAAACAGCTGAAGATATGATGAGCTTATCAGGAAGTGTAACTGAGGGCACGCACACCTCTTAAAACTGCATTTTTTTGGCTTGAAATCTCACAAAAACAGGCTTTTCTTGTGAGATTTGATCTGCTTCCCACGTCAGATTAAGTCAGTAAGATGATAGAGAAACAGTTTGTTTGGGCTGTAGTGGTGTTCTTAATCTCTGAAGAGATGCTCAAAGTATTTTCTCCATTATGACAAGTGTCCAAAACTTAATGTGCTGAGTATCCTGCAGCAGTTTTATAACAGAGGATGATATGTTTTGTCCCAAATCAGGAGGGGAAAAAAAGCTATTGAAGGAACAGAAGCTGCTTGAGTTATTCAGGTATTGAGAAACACAAACTCCATGCCCTGGAACAGTATCACTCATTTACCATCTTGCTACAATTTTACTTCTACAGTCTGAAATCTTTACAACCCCAAAAAAAAAATCATGACTTGCTCAAAATAAATCTCATTTGTCATAGATGGGAGAAGTCACTACTTCTGACCTCATTGGTCAGAAATGACTACATTACCAGAGATACAGAGTTCAGCTGTTGAAAGAAAGCCTCATGACTGAAGAAAACTTCATGCTTTTCCTGGCGGAAACTTCACATGATTCATGGCCAAGAACTAACTAAAGCCTGTAAGGGTTGGTGTCAAGTTGAATGGCAGCCATGCAGGCTCTTCTGTGCATGAACTACCTTTTTGTAATGTATAGTCTTAGCACAATGCCATTCGGTTTCATGACTGAAGCTCCTAGGTGCTGTTACTGTGCATATACTGGTAAGAATTTAAATGCCAAAGCAAACAAATCAATCTGAAAGCAGAAAAGATTGTTTCTACATGCTCTTGTTTTGTATTTGTTCCAAACTAATCAACTGCTATCGACTAGCAATATCAACCTCTTGTATTCACCATCTGATATTGATCTTGGAAATGGCTGGAATTGTTAACTTTTGGCAATGCTTGAAAATTTGAAATGCTGAAAAATGTCAGTGGAATTTATTGCTGTTTTCCCTTCAGCTTGCAGCCAGCTAAAGATTGCTAGCTGTTTCTGAACAGAGGAGGGGAAATAGTTTAGTTTCCCTTCCTCCATGTCTTGCTAAACTGGTTCCAGAAGATCAAGTTTCTTAAGAGAGGAACAGAAAACAGATTACCTTCTTACACTGGATTTTAGATGACCATTTTTTTACATATTTCAGAAAGGAAGAGAGCATGCAGCAATAATCAACCTAGAAGAGTTCATTGCGATAATCTTCTCTGTTCTTCACTGACCTAGTTCCCACTGCAAATAGAACATATATATTAGAAAACTATCTGACTTATGTTCAGAAACTTTTAGTGACAAAAATGAAACAGACACTTTGCTGACTGCTTAAAATTTATATCTGGCTTTAATCTGAAGTCATCTGACCATGGGTATTATCCTCTCTTGCAGTCCATCCCTCTGGCTTAGCAGTCTCAAGCTCACCTGCAGGAGCAGCAGGGCAGGGGAGTTCTTAAAAATTTAGTTATAGGTTTTAATACCCTAAAATAAACTCAGATCAGCCTGGCCATGAGGTTATGTTTTTCCTTTTTAAAAACAATCACCACATACCTACAGTTATCCAAACAACAGCCCATTATATAGTGAACACTCAATGGTCCTTACGAGAGCTACACAAAATGCTGATTTTTTCTGAGGCTTGTAAGAATTTATCATCACTGTCATCCTTAAATTTACTCTTCTATTGGAATTTCCTCCTTGTTTGACAACTGCTTTTTCCTTCCATCTATCACAATTTAGGGTGACTAATCAGGTTAGTCACAAACCCTTCAGAAATATACCCTCCAGGGCACTTTTTATTTTAGCTTGGGGAGGAAAGCATTTCAATTTATAACATTTAACAGAAGCCTCTATGCAATAGCCATGAGGGTTTCTCTTTAGTTCAGATTTGCATATGCAAATTATCCAAACATCAGTTCAGTTCTCCTTTTATACAGATGGATGACATTTAAGGAAATGATCTGGAGATTGGAGGAGGAAAAGGCAGTTCAGGAGATCTGTCTCTGCTTTGCTGCAGCATCTTTGCATGACCTGCAGCACTATAAAGTGACTAGATATTAATAGTGGCTAATTAATTGGTCTGTAAGGCAGATGAAACAATTATTAAGTTTGTTTAAAAATACTACAGTGCAGGGAAAATAAACTGCAAAGAGCAACTTTCATTCAACTTCTGAGACAACACAAATGTAAAGGACGCAGCTATAGTACCTGGGAATTTGGGGATCACTAAATTGTAGAATTCAGATGGGCAGGAACCTCTGACCCAGTTCCTGACAAATGTTTGTCCAATCCATGAACTCCTAAAGTGCAGCCCACAGACTTCTGTGTTTTCATGGAGCACATTTCAGGGGCTGTCTCAGGCAGATCTAAGCAGTAAAAAACCCATTAGCACTAGGCTAAACCAGTAGTGTGTGAAGCCCTACGAGGAGCAATGCTAAGAGTTCACAAACTGGAGAAGCCTACAAATTAGTTGTGTAACTGTAGTGGGTCTGTCTGTGCTGATTTTCCCCATACAGCCCTCATGCTGCAGTACTAGGACCCAGAGAGTGTTGATAACACACACCCTTGTTATGACTATCAGTGCCCACACGGCACCAAAGGTATGGGGGGGGACAAGATCTGGGAGGGGATACAACCCGGACAGCTGACCCTAGCTGACCAATAGGATATTCCATACCATATGACGTCAGCTCAACTATAAAGGGAGGAGGACGGGGGGATTCTGGGAAGACATTTGTCCTCCGAGCAACCGGTACGTGTTCTGGAGCCCTGCTTCCCGGGACAGGCCCGACACCGCCTGCGGATGGGCAGTAGAGAGTAACGACTTTGCTGCTTTTGCTTCGCGGGCGCGCGGCCTTGCTTTCTCTGCTGTTTATTAAACTGCTTCTTATCATAACCCACGGGTTCTTCTTTTCCATCTTACTCTCTCCCCGCTTGCCTTGCTGATGAAGGTTTGGGGTGTGGGGGGGAGTGATAGAGGGACTAGGGGTGGGCACCGGGCACCCAGCCAGGGTAAACCCACCGCAGTAACCTATACTTAAAGGCCATCAATGATATAAAATTTTGCAAACTCCCAAGATAATGCAGTCCTGATTTTTGCTGTTCTAACAGGTAAAATATTTTTCCTAATGTCTAACCTTCACTTGAAGCTCATTATTTCTAATCCTGCCCTTTGTGGCTGTGAGGAATGGCATGCTCCTTTTCTCTTTGCAGATCTCTTTAACATATAAGAGGAGTGAGTACCAAGAAATTGTTCTACAAATACATTTATCATAAGATGAAAAGAGAAAGGTAGCACCAGATGATACCAAGGGGGTGAAGTGTTTAAAGCCTTTTATTGTATCAGTGTTCATTTAAAAGATCAGTTGAGAGCACAAGGCTAACAAGATTGGAAATTGAATTGAAAAAGGATAGGAGTTCAGCACAGAATAAGGAAAGAAGTGAGAAAATTAGATAAGTTTCGTCTTTTATAATTGGCTGAACCTGATGAACTTCATCCTAGAATATTTTGAAAGTGGACTGAAATGATCTTAGATACCTGTGGTTATCTTTGAGAAGCCAGGAAAAGCTAAGCAAAATAGCAGAAAACTGGAAAAGGGCAAATGTGGTGCCTATCTTCATACAGAGCAAGGGGAAACAGAGGAACATAGGAATTACAGACCAACTCACATATATTTTCAGCTAGAGAAAATATCAAGCAATTTAGTTGTTTGGAAGCACCTGGGAAAGGAAAGGAATAACAGGCGGTGTGGGTTTGTCAAGAAAAAATCATGTCATCTTATTTCCTTTAACAGAGGCATAGTGAACATAAACGAAATTTTGATTTTGTTTAGGAATTGACCATGGCTGATAAGGTGATAGACCTTAAAGTGAAGGAAGAATGATTCAGAATAAGCTGATAAGAAAATATTTCAGTAGTGACTCTCATAAAGTAGTAAGTCAGGTTGCCTTGGGAGTTTGTAGACTGTGCATTGGTGGAGATCTCTATGAACAGATAAAAGGGATATCTATCAGAAGTGATTTAGACATTACTGAGATTGTTTCAGGGGAGAAGAATGGATTGGATGGCCTCCAAAGATCCCCTTTTGCCTTATTTTTCTCTGGTTTTCTCCCTTAAACCTCCTCCTCTGTAGACTAAATAAGCCTCATTCTTTCTGTCTCTCCTCAAATCTACTATTCCCAGGCCTCTGATCACTCCTGTTTGTTTCTCCTAAATGCTTTGCAATTTTCACACTTCTTTTTTGCAGTGTGATGTTAAGAATTATCAGGTAGATGCTCTCAAATCCCCAGCATGTGCCACAATTGGGGGAAGGGATGTAGGCTCTTCTGCACAGCCAGTTTTGCCAGCAAAACACCCAACTCATCTTTAGAGCAAAACCTACCACAACCTCACAATTAATAAAAGTGGATTTTTTTTTGTCATATCTCCTTGTTAGTTCCTAGAAAGACACTCCTGCATTTCCTGGTTACCAGGAAGAGATGTTTGAATATTGCAGTACTTCTGGAGATCTCCTATTCTCAGAAATATTTTAAGATAATGTCAGCATTCCTTTCTGCCCCAGTTGCCTGCTTTTTCAGCCTGAAGTGAAAGAAGCCTCACCAATAATAAAGCTAAAAAATAAAGATGGCATGAATTGCTATATTCTTCTCATGGTACAATAATGGAGAAAGGTCCCCATGTTAGGAGGGGGGAATGCATGTCACTGTTTCAATACTTAAGAATCAGAAGTGATTCACTGCACAGAGCAAAATAGCAGCTGTGTTCAGATCTCAGCCATTCACTGGAGAGAAAGAATAGTTTTCACTCATAAAAACGAGTATGTGTCTTTATTCTGTCATGGGATAATGATGCACCTTGGGCCTGATCCAAAGCTCCCTGAAATCCAGAGAAAGACTCATGTTGGCCTCTGTGCACCCTAAACCAAAGAGGAGAATCTTTCCTAGTGGGAAGAGCTTCCCCTTTCTCTTCTTTTGTCTCCACACTGGAGTCCCACACCACTGCTGGCCTGCCCTATAAATAAAGACCACCGACAAATAAAATCTACAAGGCTGGCAAAAGGCTGGCAGCTCTCTGCCATGCCATCCCTGCAGGAGGTGGCAAGTCCTCTAGCAGCTCATGGCCTCAGGGCCATCCACCTGCAGCAGCTCCGCACACACAGCTCCATGGGGCAGATACAGACACTGGTCTGCAGCTTGCTGATCCATCAGAAAACAGTAGTTTCTCTTGAAGGGTCAAAAGCATCATCCCATTCTTGAGGAAAGTGGCAGGAGTGGGAGATAGGGCAGGATTGCCTCTTTTGGTGGCAGACTGCCCTGGATTGACCTAAAATCCACCCTGAGACTGCACTTGCAGTCTGTGTTGAGATTGAAACAAAATCACCTGAACTGCCTTGAAAAGCCCTAATCATAACATCAGAAACCCATGTTGTTTATTGCTGCAGAATTGCCACTGGGAGACCAAGGGTCTGTGGCAGACCTTGCTTGAAATACAGTGCAAGAAACATCCCCCTCAGGTTTTCTTTAAAAAAAAAAAAGAAGAAAAAAAGAAAGCAAGCAAACTGAAGCAAACTGCTCTGCTTGTCTAAGTGAAGAATAAAAAAATGCTGCTTAGATCATTTGAAGAAAAGAGACTAGTTCACTCTTTTCTATTTGGGAGAAAAGAAACCCTATTCCACCAACACTCTTTGATGATTCATAGAGGCACTTCCAACTGCAGTCCTAGATGGTCTAGAAGAGGAAGGCCTCCAGAAAGCTTTAGAGCAATAGCCCTGTGATTGCATTACAACATACCTTTGGCTTTTTTTTCCCTCTCCTTTTTTTCTTTAACTATCCTCTTGCAGGAAAGTCGCAGGAAAGTCACAGGAAAGGAAAGAAAGAAAAGAAGATAAATGAAATGAAGATGCTGCAACAACAGTCTTCTCTCTGCCAACTCTACAAAGAGCCATCTCACCAGATAAAGAACAGTTCTGGAAGGATCCTGCACTCTTCTTCAGCCAGACACATTTGAAAAAACATTTGGACTCCTGCAGAACAGGGAACTTTTTCTGAACAGGTCTCCACACTGTAAAACAATTGATATTCTTCTTTTGGCGTCTTCCCCACATGACAGTGGTTTATAAAGGCAGAAAAGCAGAAGCAAAGATCAGATATGAAAGGGAGCGTTAAATATTTGACTTTCCTGTTAGCTGGGAAAATCAAATATGACACCTCTCACCATACAGGAGGTTGCTTCTAGGTCTCTTTTCTTGTCTTCAGTTTTGGGTTACATCTCATATTAAAAGGTTTGGGGCAAGGAGGTGATGAAATTAGAGGAAAACTTGATCTGGAGGTTCCTGAAACAAATACTGAGGAGGAAGGTTGGTCTTATAGCTGAGACATAATGACAAATTTGCTTGTGATTTTTTGGGTGATAGGCACCTCACTCCTTTCCCTGACTGTTGAGATCCTGAAACAAAAGATGTCCAAAGCTTTCGTGCTTGTCTTCTTATTGTAAACAGTATGTGCAAGCCATGCCTGGAGCAACATCCAGCACTGTCTTGGCTTGCTGTCACATTTGCCTCACTTCCATAGCCTCCACCTTGTCCTTAGTCACGGACTCCTAGGAGGACCCAGACTTGGTAAATCAGGACTCAGCTGAGCAGCCAAAAGGAGGGTGTGCTTGCTGTCCAGTGGTTACTCAATGGCCCATGCTTAGAGAGCCTATTTTGGATGTTAGCGTCAAGGTGTCTGCATCACACAAACCACTGGTGCAACTGGAAATAGTTGTTAACCTGGGACGGAAGTAAAACAATGACCGGAATGGTAGGGGTCATTCTGTGACACTGGGAAGAGAGGCCCAGATGAGACCAGCTACAGGTAGCTTATGGCCTGGAAGGAAAGATCTCCCATTGCATGGTGATCACTCCATCATTTTCCAGTTATTAACCTTTAATGGATAATTCATGTGACATTTGCAGAACTGAAGCTATGTTAGGGAGTTACACAGGCAGCTCCAAAACATGGGATTGTCTCCTCTAATTTGAAAGAGGTGCTGGTTTTCTTTAAATCTGTCCTTCTCTTTCCAGCTCTGTGTGTGTGAGGAAGTGTCTGCAGGGGAAGGTGGGAAGCAGGTACAGCACAGAGTTATTTTCCGCCCTTGAGATGTTGCCAGCACATTTCCTCTGAGGACTTTGGCAAATGTTCCTGCAGGCTCTGTACTGTGAGAACAGGCTCTGCTTCCTCTACTTTATAGCAGCAATGGCCTCTTACTTGGCTGCAGCTAGACTTTTCATTACTGGAAATTATTGCATGGAGATGCTGAAGATGTAAGGAGGATGAAAACATAGGCTCTTGCTACCAGCCTGCATTTCTTATGTTGTGATAGGCATGGGCAAAGGAACTTAGGAATCTGTTGGCTAATTTGGCTTTAAGAATATGCTGATCTCCTCTTGTGCATCCTCATGCCTATGCACCAAACCTTATGTTTAATCCCCAGCTCATACATATAAATATAAATACGTATGTGTGCATCAGTATACAAACACACATGCAGAGAGCAACATATGTTGGAGGCTAGATCCAACATGGTGTGCTGCACAGAAAAATTTCTATTTCCTATGATCATAGATGTTTCAAGGGAGCTTCATTGTGCTCTGCTCTAAGGCCGTGGCAGGGGAGAGGACAGTAAGTATATGTGTCAGACCCACTTGGCCAGAGGAATTAATTTGACTTGTGTGGCCATGGTGAATCACCCTGTCAAGCTTCTCCTCCATGACCATGGCCCTTCTGGTTCTTCTCCCATTCAATGACTAGAAGTGTGTCAGACATACAACCAAGTTCCTATCATCTCCATCCATAGTTATCCACCCAGACCATGGGCTGGTACTGCTTCCCTACTCCTGTGATGGCCCTGCACAGGCTCATCCTGGGAGAGGGAAAGCTGAGTCTTGGTGATGAGAGAGACAAGCAGTGAACCATGCAGATTATCACGTGCTTCCAAGAGTCTTCATGGTTCACCCTCTTGAAAAGGCTGGTCCCTGCTCACCTAGAGATGTCTGAGTCCAGTTCTATGAAATCCAGAGAGAGACATGTCTTAAGTATTCAATGCCAGTAAGAGACTTTCACAATGGTATGACAAGATCATACAGCAGCACTGCTTTGAATTGTAGAAGATCAGTGAGTAGGACTTTCTTAAAAGAGAGATATATACATATATGTGTGTTTTAAACTAGAGGTTAAAGATTTTTCCTTTTTTAACTGTGTAGAAAGATAACAAGATTTTGTTACTTCAAGGGGAGGCTTGCAATTACTTTTTCGCTCTCTCAGTACTGGCAATACCTCATCTTTCTAGGTCACTTGAAAGGAGTCTTGGTAGTGTTTGCTTATGATAATCATTCCTTAGCACAGAAGTCCTGTCTCCCAAATGCTCATTAAACATTTAAATGAAATAGTCCAGCCCAAACAAGAAAAAAGCTGTTAACTTGCTCACACTAGTTGTTCTAATTGAATCTCCCTTAATGTAGGTCAAAGCCCAGGTCTGAACTTTACCTCACTTCATGTTCAAACTGCTAACACAAGGCTGCTGTGACCCAAGCTTTGAGGCTCCCAGTGTCCCCTCCAAGTAGAAGATGAGAAGATGTTTGGCTCAGCTAGAAAGTCCGTCTCCATTCTGTGGTCCAGTTTGAATGGAGATGAGGAAGATACTCCCAAGCACTCCTCAGCCATTTCTGCTTAGTTTGTACCAGGCTCCCACTTCATCATCTGATGCTCCAGCCCTCCCCAACACAGAGCAGACAGACAGAGGAGCTTTGGGCTGGAATCACAAGGTTGCAAAACGCTCGATGCCTTGACCTGTAACACGCGACTGTAAATTCCTCTGCTCTTGTTATGTTTTCCAGGGGTCATGGTCTTTAACAGTTTATTTAGTGGAGGAGGAGGAAAGAAGCCTTTTGTATTGTTGAGCAGCAGACGATAGTTTCCCTTGTCCTGGCAGCTGGCGCTGACACAGGGCTGTTTTTCAGGTGTTACTTTGATGGATGGTGCCCCTGACGCCCATGGAGCAGCAGGGGTGGTGGCAGCCCTCACTTACCTGGCTTTGGTTGAAGAAGAACCTGTGGAGTCTGCCCGAGTGGGACCTGGCGCTGCCTTTCCAGCATTTTCATTACATTTCAGACAGAGACTGAGCTTTGCTCCAGCCTAATTGCCGATGGCAATGGCCTGCTGAAGTGAACTTTTACTGTGATGCAGCGCACGCACAACCCAGCACTTGCAGTGACAGGTCTGCATTAGTACGAAATCCAGCAGCAGATTAAGCGAGGCTGGAGTCCTAGGGCTAAAGACCTTTAGTATTTCCAGAGGGGGGAGGAGCAGATGCTATTTTATTGTGCTGTAAACCGTCTTCGCACAGCAAAGCAACCTGACACTGTGATATCGGTGAGTCACGGCTCCCTGCTTCAGCCTGGGATGTTCCTACATCCATGATTATTTTGGTACTCAGGGCCACCACGGTGCTGAGATAGCTGCTTTGAGTCATGCTCCCAAAGGCAATGCCAGCTCCTCTTTGGCTGTCGGCAGTGAACTCAATGTTCCAAGTACTGGTAAAAATAGCACCAGGATGCTCCAAGTGTCCCTGACACAGCCAGGGCTGAGCTCCCAGGACAGCCAAACCTCCATCTGGGACGGAGAGCGGCCCACACCCAGTTTTTACCATGTGGCACTGCGGTTAAGAGGAGGAGAAGAGGGTTCAGACTTACAATGGTGAAGGCCCCAGGGCTTTCCATGTAAACAATTCACCCTGTTGCCTCAAAAAATGTTGTCTCTTCTGGCAACATCTTTGAGATTACAAGGAGCTATAGCAGAGCCTAAAGTGACTGCTGGCAGCAGTTGTTGTTTTGTGACATCTGTCTAGGAAATACATTGTGTGAAACTAAACGCTAAATAGATGTGAGGAAACGGGAGCATATCCTGAGCATAGCCAGACGTGACCCCCAACCCTGCTTGTGCAGTAACCCACATCCACACATCCCACAGGTTTGCTGTCAGGTCCTGATCCAAGGTCCATTGAAGAGAAGTTATTCAGTGTACTGTTGTAGGTTAGGGACATAAAGGACTTTAGTTTGGGGGTTTTTTTACTGTTTTCACTGTTTTTTCTTCAGGAGAGGATAGTCCTACAGTTTTAAGTTGTTGGCCACAGAGCTAAGGACAAACATTCTGCCTGTCGGGCTCTGACACCACTTTTCAGAGAATTTGTCAAACTGGTTAACCCAGCCAGCTTTGAAAGCTTAATAGAAAAAAATAGGAGGATGAAGATATAGAATTTCCTCTCTGTATATTATGGAAAACAAGGTGACACAAAAGACACAAAAGCAGAATGGGGGTGAAGGCAAACTACTAGACTTTTCCAAGGATCAAAATATTGGTAGGATGAAGGTTTTGTGTGCTTACGTTTCATATGGAAGAACAAAGTGAGAAAAAAAAGTTTCTGGTGCAAACATATAAAAACCTTTCTCTGTTTCCATATATCTTTTTCTGTGTCTCTAACTGCACGTCTTTCCACCTTTTTAATTTTAAAATGCATGTGGGTTAAGCCTAGAATTTCTTGTGGCTAAGAGGAATGGGGTCTGATTGATCGTAATAAGGGACAGTCTAAATGAAGTGCTTGGACTTGCCCCGGGCGCTTCTATCTGCAGGTGCTGGGAGCCCTTGCCAATGCGAATGACTTTTTGGAACACAAGTGATTATTTACTGCTGAACCAAGCCAAAGGCTATGCTTCTCCTTGCAGCTCACAGCCCTCGGCCTCCAACAGGAAATGTATTTAGTTTTCAAATCCCTCTTCAACCAAAAAGAAATTCCAGCAAAATAGCAATAAACATCCAGAGAGTCTCCTCTTCTGTAGGAAAAAAAAAACCAACCACAAGCTTTGGTTTAAAATGAAATATCCTGTGACTAATCTATTCTAAGACCGGGGCAGGGTCAGGTTGATGTGTGTGGGAGTCAGCGAGAGGACCCGGGAGAAGGCTACCCCACCCCACTTGCCACCCACCCCCATTTCAGAAACTCCAAATATCACCAACACAATGTTTTCAAACAATGATTGCAAAAGGATTCACTGTTTGATCCTCCTCTTCTCAGTTTGTCATTGATTTCCCTCATCAAAATAGTTTGTGCAACGAATCCCAGCTGTATTGCTGGCACTTTGCTAGCCAGTAAATACAATCCAAATGTTAATTCTTTGGAGCCGAGAGCTCCGTGCCAAGAAATGAATAATCTGTGTGAGGCTAAACAAACAGTTTATTGATGGGGTGGGGTGGGGTGCAGGTGGGGGGTGGTTGGGCTGAGAAGCAGGCAAGCCCGACCAGAAGGTCATCAAAGCTGCTTCTGTCAGAAGACTCGGTCACATGTGATTTGTTTTCTCTTGCCGTTAATTCAGTTACGTGTTAAACTACTAATATTCCCAGACAACAGTGCAAGTGCTTCCCAGACCAAATGCAGCAGGCAGGAGAAGCAGATGTTTGCACCCTGCCCATCTGAATTTACCCTCTTTGTCTGTTTTGTTGTAGGAGTGCAATGGGTGCACTCAGGTCCAAATCTCCAGCAGCCAGGCAACTTGGTAGGTTCATCTCTCCTTTATATATGTGGAAAAAGACAGTTTGGAAGTTAATAGTGTCCTTTCTCTGGCGGCTGATAGAAGCCTGGTGGGGATATTTTACTGAAGTTTAAACCAACAGATTCCTATTCCCTTTTTAAAATTTTGCATCTTCTGTCTTTTTCTTCCAGGTTATCCAGGAGGTCAAGACCAGAAGCAGGATTAGAGTCTAAACCCTCTGAGTCCCAGGCTAGCTACAGGCCACTTACTGCAAATGCTGCTGGACACTGATCCCAGCTATGTGCTGTAGTAAACCACTTTGAAATTTCTGGGACAAAGCCAAGGCAGGATCCCAGGAATGCTGCCCAGCCATATCTCATCCCTCTTCCAGCCTGCTGCACCATTCACCATTATGACATGCTGTTTGGGCTTTTTTTCTTTTCAAAAGAACTTGGTTGTGCTTGAAGCCCAACCCCAGTAAAATTCAAAGACAAAAATTTGTGTCTTAATTTTAAAAATAAAAGATCTGCTCCAAATTTACAAATGCCACATGGTGGGGGAATTATAGGAACAGATCATTGGGTTTTATTCCAATTTCTCTGAAAGGACAAGTATCTCCACTTGTCCATTCTTCTCCATGGCAAAGAAGGTCCTTCCTGTTGGTGTGCCTACATTGGCAGTACTCCTGTTGGAGATCGAGTCACCTCATGAGCCCAGGTGTGGCTCAGAAGAGATGGAGGGGTTCCCTAGCTGCCAACACAACCCTCAACATCCAGCATCACACAGGCAGGGGAAGGTGAGGGCCCACAGAACTATAGTTTAATAAATAAAAGGCAGGAAAGGTCACCAGTGAGGGGGTTGTGATGACAGGTTATGGAGTTGCATGCACGAGTAAGGTCCGTCGAGGGTTAATCTAACTCAGGTACTGATGCGGGCATTTAGATAGTGGATAACTCATGCTGTCATTAACCTGTCAGCATTACAGCAGGAAGATTATATCTTCACAAGAATATATTGATCTGGAAAGGGACGTGTTAGGCATGACCAAGCTTTTTCTATGCTGTCTTTTACCACCTGCTTTTCCCTTGATCAAACATGCTTAACGTGTGTGGTCAGTGCAAGGAAAGCCATGTTTTCCTCTAGGCTGGAGAGATGTTTCTCTTTGTCCTCTTTCCATTATCTCGGGTGCAATCTAAATATCTGGTTACTTACACAGTCCCTTCCTTTTCATGCTGATGGAGCAGTGAGGACAAAGTTGATGTCTCTGGAGGTCTACCAAAACCTTTTGCAGCTCAAAGGCAGAATAGCTCTGAATGGGAAGCTGAGTGCGTAAGACAGGACTTTACTGGAGCTGCAAAGCATCTTCTCAGCAGATGACTTACTGGCTCAGGGATTGCAGTGTGATGAAACAGACCTCCAAGTTTTAGATCAGGATTGGTTCCTCCAGATATTCAGACCTTGGGAAGGGTTTGCCAAGCTGTGCTGCCTAGAGATGTATTCTAACACCTGGTTTCCTCTACATCCCGCTGTAAAATGGCAGCTTATGGCCTCCTTTTGCGGAGAGGCTGGGCAATAGTGTTCAGAACACAAGGGAAGGACAAGGGTTACTGCCATAAATGTCTTGATATTTAAATACTCTGAAAAGGTAATATCAGGACCAAAACACTGGCAAATCCATCTAGGGTAAATGGTATTTTAAAGGCAACAGGCTTTTTCTGATAGCACAGCACATCCATCCCCAACAGAAATAAGTCACTCATTCCCAGCCTGGGGCAGGTGGACAGCAGCTGGTCCCCAAAACCACAGGACAGTTGTGTTTGCAGTGCTTTTAGGTGACTACCTGAGGACAGGACCATGTGGTAGCCCATGGGAAATCTAGACAGCTGGCAGACATCTAAGGACTAAAAGTGTAGGGATGAGCCAAACTTAACAGCAGGATATCTTGTCCCATTACTGATTAGCACCATGATTTCTGACAACATATCAGTGGCAGCTAAATGTATGATTTTTTCCCCACGTGACCTCATGTAGATTGGCAAAACTTTGCAAAGCAGAGTTTTTCATTATGAGCTCAGCAAAATTCCCTGGCATTAACATGAAAATCCTTATATTGACATTGCTTACACTGGGTACAAAACTGTATTTCTATGAGCTATGCTGATGAAACTTAGAAGGCAGGTAGGACTTTCTTCCATGTTCCTGGTTCTTCAGCTTTGAGTATGGGGAAAAGAAGCTAGTTGAGTTGAGCTGAATGTCTTTTGCTCATTGCTTGTGTGAGAAAATAAAGGTAACTGAAAGTGGAGCTGTTCCCAGTGGCTCTGCACAGGCTGTTGCCCTCCAGACCTGCTCCCGGCTGGGGCCCGTCATGGAAAGGGAGAGGAAGTGGTTGTGCTTTCTTTCCCCGTGCTCACCCTGAAGCACTGCCTGAGATGTGAGAAGCGTTAAAACACTTTCCTCTTTCTTTTTACTATGGCTATCCATTTTGCACAGCCTTGTGCTTCCAGGGTCTGACTGGAGATACCTGGGGAAGCATGAGAGGCCAGAAGTCACCCAAGAATTGTAAAATTTGGCATCCAAATGTTGACAGTGTTTAGAAAAATCCTTTCTCTAAGCCTCCTGAGATGAAATTATTTTCAGTACTGCAGTGGGAACTGGCAGGTCTTGGTTAAGAGGCAGGTGGGGGTTCAATGAGCATGTGTGGCTGGTCCTTAATTCCTAAATCCTCCTGCCTCAAACTGGGAGTCTCTACCATTTGTTGACAGCTGAGTGCAGGAGAGCTGATGGGTGCATACAAGGCATCCGGTACACAAGCACACGTGTGCACACATCATTCAAAAGCTCATAAAAAGTGCCTTCATTTCATTTATCCAAGCAGAACCAGGACTCTGAGTGAATGACAAAGTGACACTTCATCTCCACTTAAACACAACCACAAATTAGGACTCAACAGTAAGATCAGAACAAAAAACTCTGATCTGCATATGACACCCTTGGAGCAAACTCTTCCTCCACAACCTCCCAGCTAAACTGGCCCTTTGTGAAGAGGCAATACTGCCTTAGTAGCACAATCATCTACAATCATGGGCTGTACAATCATGGCTATTCCTTGTGCACTGGCCACACAATAATATAGCACCAAAAAAAAAAAAAAGAGAGAGGAAGAGAAACGAGCGTTCTTAACAAAAGCAGAATAATATGCTAAGGCAAGGCTCTCTGTGATCTGGTGTTTAAAAGCAGGCGGGCATTGAGTTGTCGTTACCAGCCTCCATCATTTGAGGGCACCCTAGTCTTTGATGTTGGCTGCAATTAGCTGCGGGAGTAGTGTAGCAGCCATCTCTCGTGATGGCAAGTCTGTCTTTCATTGAAATGCTCTCTTTCCTCCAACCCTCCAGGTCAATGCTGCTGGGACTTGCTTCTTTACTGATGGCAGGAGCACATGCTGGGCTCGCAGATCACCAGCCTTATTGGTGTGTTGGGGATTGGAGGTGAATTGCCTAAAGGAGGGATGCGCTGGCATGCCAACACTGCTATTGATTAATGCTAATTATCATTTAATTTAACCTCCAATTAGTTTTAATCAATTGTCACATTCTCCCTGAGTATTACTGCGAGGATGATGTACAGTAAGGAGGATAATTGTCTTGAGCTTTTTCTTGCTTCCCAGATGGCTATTTTCTATCCCTTTCTTTTGCTTTTAATAGAGCTGGGTGAATAATTTATTTGCCAAATTTAACTGCTGCTGCTTCTTGTGCCTCTGCACTGTCTGCAATCATAGTTTCAGTCTGTTGCTTGGTCCAAAATTTCTCATCACAGAATATCGGTTCTTGGTCTGTACAATGCTTTGCAGCCATTTGATCCTGGAAATTCAACCAGGGAGGTTTCACTTTAATCAGGCATGTGGTGGGGTCTCATGGCCCTGGCCCCAGTGTTCCTGTCAGTCATAACTCTGGGGATCCAGTTTTGCATTAATTTTCCATAACTGTTTCTTAAAAGAATAGTCACATTCATGTTTTGTTACCCAAATGATTTCCCTGGAAGAGGGAAAGCAGATAGAAAGAACAGTTACCTCTGTCCATCTGTGTGGATCATCTCGAGGTCTTGAATCCAAGCAAGCACCAACTCAACTTCTCACAAGGGACTAACTCCCCACTGTTACAGCACCAGCCCTCTTAACGCTTTCCTATGTGGTCTTCCCACTGGAGCTGGAAAGGTTGGTTTTGTCTGAATATCACTACAACAGCCTGGCCTTTCCATGTTGTATTTGAACGGACGGTTGCAAAATATATTCAGAGGTACTTGTCCAATGTTAATAATAGCTCTATCTGTCCAAGAGAATTACAAAAAAAGTATCAATTCATTAATCACCCCCACTGATTTTGTGTACATCGCTGATGAAACATCAGGCAGCATTCCCTGAAGGTCAATAAATTAGGGCAGTTATCCAAAATTACCTTCTGAGATCTCTCTGAAAGCTAAGGGAAAAGTGAACAGAGCACAGACCCATCTATTCTTGCTGAGGATCAAAAGCAACTCAACAATACCTCGGGGCATCAAAGACAGCTGATAGATCTAACAATAACATCTTGGAGCCCTGATATTCATCTGTAACCTGGACTGCCCATGCAGTGCAGTCTCTGTGCTGTACTCCGTCTGTACCCAGCCCGACACGGGTCAAGGAAGGCTGAGACAGTCAGGTACTCGGGGAATTCGTTTCCCTTCACAACTTTCTCATTAACCATGCCCACACTTGAAGAACAGAAACAACGCAGCCAGATTGCCAGCATCCAGCAATAGCTTGTTTGGACGCCTTTTCTGCGCTTTCCACAGATATCCTGCACCTGCCAGCTGTCCCAATTTCAGGTGGAGCAGTTTCTTCCCCCCAGCCCTGCCACCAGGTATCTGCAGCACTGATCAAAAGCCTTGGTGGATAATACAAGTTCAGTTCAGCTGGTGGGCAGGTCATATCCCTGCCACCAGTGATACAGCTCGTCTTTGAGCATTTGCCATGACCTGAAGCAAGGAAGTGGTGGTGAGTGAAGGTGGCTGTGCCCCTGGCCCCGCTGCCTTCTGCTGGCAAGGCTCTCAGCATAGGTGCCTGATCTCTGAGGGGTTTCCTCCCTTCCCTGCAGAAGATCTGAAAAACCTCATTGCTGTAGGACTGAGAACCTCCCTTGCAATAGAAATCCAGAGGACTCGGATGTCTTGTAGGAAACACATAGTTCACTGCAGGACTATGTCTCCATTAATTTATTTTTTTTACTTTTATTTTAGAAAACAAAAGATCAGCTTATGTGTACAACTGAGCTCTTCCTCCTTCTACTTGACCCATTCTGTCCTCAATGGGTCAAGTTACATGGGCTTAGATGTCCCAAGCAGATAGTTATGACTTGGTTCAACATTATTTCATTATAATCATTTAAGTTACAGGAGAACTTTAGTGAAAAATAAAACTATGGTAAAGCAAATCCATTGCTCCATAGAAACAAAAGCTGACCCTGCGCTCGCCTTTGTGCACAGGCTGTATAACAAACCCGTTGTAAGATTAAAATGAAAAAAGAAGGAAAACCAAAGCTTGTTTTGTTCATATAAACATGGGACTTTCGATTTACTTTTCACAGAGCTTTGACTGGACAACAGAAGAAATGTGAGCTATCTCACAATGTTCCCTTGGCATAACATGGTGCTTTCAGTCTCATTATTATTGCATTATATGTAGCACATCTGTTACTGGTCAGGAGCCAAACTATTTAATTCTATTAGATACATCTATACAGCTAAGTGATAATCTACACCAGGTTTATGGAACAAGCACTTAATTCTTGGCAGGGAGCAGCTCAAGACTTGATACAAGAGCAACAGAATATATGCAGTGTAGTTGTAGATCAGTGTCAGAAACTGGCCAGAAATCATTTCTGCATTCTTCAGCATGCAGGCATTCCAGTGTGGGAAACTATTCATTCAATTTATTGTTCTAACATCTGTAAGTTATTGGACTGAGGGGAGGGGAGAGGAAGAAAAGGAAAACGCTCAGAGGGAAAAACATTTACCTAACAAAATACTAACTCTTTCAGGGGGTTTCATGTCAGCACTCTGTAAATAATAGGAGCCTTTTAATGCACATGTGGTAGCATTTACTTTGTGGAGAGGTACACAGAATCCTGTCTTGTTCAGAAAGTTTTGTGCCCCGATGCTGTTCAAGCATACAGTTTTTGCTGTATGTATTTTGTCTTAATCCATTTTTTATCTTGCTGAACACAACTACCAAAACCCAAGTCACATCACATTGCCTCTGCTTGCAAGCACCCACAGTGCAGGCTGAACCTCAGGATGCTGGGTTGAAGGCAAAAGAAGGACCTGAGCTCCTCAGCTGGAGTGAGACAGCTCTGCTCCCCTCGCAGGGCACTCAGCAGCTCCAATGCTTGCCAGCTGGCAGTTTGGATCCCAGAGCTTTTTCTCTCCCCTTTCTGCAAGTCCCTTCCAGACTTTGTGAGGGAGAAGCCCTAAGCCATGTGTCCTTCCCAGAAAGGCAAGTAAACATGGTTTTACCCCCACTTTGGAGAGGCGGAGGAAGGGCACTGGGAGGTGATGAGTTGCTCAGGGTTGCACAGGATGTCTGCAGCAGAGCTGGAACAAGGGCCAACTCTCTGAACTGTCAACAGTGCCTCTACCTCTATCCACCAGACCATCCTTCCTTCCCTTATGCTGAAGAATTAAAACAAATCTGAAATGAAAAAGAAAAAAAAAAAGATAAGGTCTCCACCTGTAGAGTNTGGTCTCAGTGGAAGTAATCAGATCTATTTCTGAAGGAAGTGATGTCAGGAGATCTGGGTGTTCCAGGAATAGTTATTTCCATATGATCCGGACAGGTTCTTACATACTGTGACACATACGTTGTTGTAATTTAAACAGATCTGGTTCTTTGGACTGAAGGCCATTTATAAGAGCCTCCAGCTGGAGAGGAATTCATTTACTCATGGCCCTTGGGGAGCAGCAGCATCTTTAACTCTCTACTGTCTCCACCAGCACCAGGCATCTGAAATTTCCCTGAACTATCTTATCCCGATCCTGACCCTATCCAGGAACGAACACCTATTGATTTAGGAGGTCCTGCTCTGCTGTGGGTGAAGGTGACTGAGCTCCACTGGGCACTGCAGTCAGCAGACTGGTAATACCAGAGAAATCATCCCTGGTTGTCACTGGTGGTACTTGAGTTCTTATAAGAAAAACCCAGTCCTTGCACTTGAATTTATAAGCTGAATCCAGAAGGATAAAAACAGGGCTCTGAGTGAAGGGAAAAGGCTGTAACACTGTACTATATTTAGGCTCTGAGCTCTGGGAACAAGTGCTGCCTTTCTTTTTCCTGCAGAGTTGTACAATATCTAATACT
The DNA here is from genome assembly GCA_013401335.1 of Brachypteracias leptosomus. Lineage (NCBI taxonomy): Eukaryota > Metazoa > Chordata > Aves > Coraciiformes > Brachypteraciidae > Brachypteracias > Brachypteracias leptosomus. The sequence goes on along the minus strand of VYZX01013295.1, from coordinate 108,419 downwards.
GTAGGGTCCCGGTTCATGACAGAGATCTGACATACGACTATAGTGCCAAAATAATAGCATTAAATACCAGTAATAACATAATGAGGTAATAAATAGTAATAAAACCTTGGAGGGAGGCCAAGTAGAAGGGTCTTCAAAGGCTATGCTGCCCCCTATTACTCTTGATCCTGAATTGTACATGGCCTTCAACCATATGTGAAGTGGAGAAGTGTCAAAGAAACAAGGTTCTTGCTTAATGTGGGCCTGCAGCACCCAGGGGTAGGATAAGGAGGCAGAAAGGTCTGTGCCTTGTTTAGCCCTTACCCCTTTCCCTCCTTCCCAGTATGATGTTCTGACTATCTAGAGCAATGCCAGGTCTCGTCACTGATTTAGGGACTTTCAGAAGTCGTTTTAAAACCATCTCATGGTTCAGCATTGTATCTGCATTTACCAAGTGCTCTCCAAATCAGGGGTGCCCAAAGCAATCCCAGTGACTGGCTTAGGCTTATTAGGTCTCAAACACAGCCCTGACCTGTTTTCTCCCTCCAGTTGAAGGCCCTGGGCAGAGCTGGTCAGGAGGAACTGGTCACTGCCAACAGCAGCAATTTGTACTGCATTTGTCAGTGTGCAGACTTGTAAAAGTTAATTTCCCAGAGCATGGGGTTTTGTTCATTAAAGAAATAACACACACCCCCACAGGGCCTGGGGACACCCTTCAGGAGGCTTACTGAAGGAAGGAGTCACCAGTGGCTGAACCTCTGACTTCCAGCTGTGCTCTTCAAGGTGAGCTTTGGTCTCTGATGAATAAGGATGGAAAGCAGAAAAGGCATATCCTTTATACCAACCAGCTCACTCCCACCACTGGTTCTCTGAGCCACAGTGGGGAGGGATTTATGAGGATCTCAGAAACTTTCTTGGAAATAGGAAAGGAAAAAAAACAAACTCAAATGGTAAGAAAAGTCACATGTGGTTTTTACTGTTTATTTTACATTAGCTTTGATAATTGCCCCAGATTGCTGTGCTTTGTTACAGTGTCCACCAGAGTTATTGGTGCACAAGCTGAACATACATGCTGATATCCAGAGGTTTAGGTGTGCACGGCAGCAGGTCCAGCATCACTCTGCTGCACACAGGGGAGTCACACAAATTAGCAGTAGTAGCAAAGCTCATGTTGAAAATGCTGAAGGCATTTCCAGCTACTCCACCAGAATCACTCTGTTGCTTTTCATGGCACCATTTCTCTCCTTCCTGCTCACAGCTCCTCAGCTATGCCAATAAAGCACCCTGGCATTGTGCTGCTAACTGGGTTTTTGCAGTTCACAGCTTCAAACTTTACAAAGTAAAGGATTTTTTTGGTTTGGCTTGATTTGGTTTGGTTTTGGTCCATGTCATTTCATCAAACCTGATGAGAAGCGGATAGTATGAGCATTGCTTACTAAAGTAAGGTGTTCTCTGCAGGCAAGGAAAATCGTAAATTTATTACAAAAATAAACTTCTTGGGAGTGGTCCATGGTCTCCTAAAAGTCTGCAGTTCATCAGCTTAAAACTACTACTGTGAGTAATACTGATGTGAATACCAGTTTCTGATGCTGGGCTTCAAAGAAAGGACTCTCACCCAACCTTCTGTGCAGTCTTCCTTTTGCATGTTATTTGTGTATATATTTGATAAACAGCTGTCATCCTTAGAAAGTGTCAGCACATAAAAATATTTTGCCTACTATTTTCCTGCCATTGCCTGGTCTTGTCCAGAGTGGAGGACCTAGAACATGATGTTGGAACACTATTGAGAAAGAGTGACAGGGATTTAATTTCCAGTGCTGCTCATCAGATATTTTGTCTTGCACTCTTCCCATGAAAGAGAAAACAATGTAAGTGGAATACTCCAAGGGGAACAGCTTGTTGTAACTCAAGAATAAGCCAGAAAAATGGGTGGAGGATCTAAGCTACAGGTATTTTACCTAGCAGAGCACACCAAGTTCCTGAAGCCCTGGCTTTTTTATCATCGCAAATCCGCCTTTAGGGAACTTAAGGTGTTACTGTCATCTGCTGTTGTCAGTTATAAATCCACTGGGACCATTCGTAAGAGTACAGCCAGTCACTGTAACAAAATGTTCATCTGTCCGTCTACAAATAGAGGATCCAGTTTCTTTCAATAAAATCAGCATGAGACTGTGGAGGAAGCACCAGGGCAGAAAAAGCCAAGCAGAATAGCCCCTGGGGCTACTGCAGATCTGCTGACAGTTCACAGTGCTTGCTGAAGAAACCTCTGGCTAGGAATAGCTCAGTGGCCATGGTGTTGGACAAGGTTTTGAGAGGTTTCAGTTTGATTCCTGGTTTTTCATAATATTTCTGTGCTCCAGTTCCCCGCTTCTGAAAGTGGAGTTGGTAGGGGATTACACATACTTCTTGAATGTGGTGAAGGCAATGGCCCTAGAAATCCCACACAGTTATAGACTCAGTCACACTGCACTGCCTTCTAGAGCCTACAAGTTCTCCACATGCAGTATAAAATAACCATTAAATCATCTGTAATGCAGCCAACTTAACTGTAATTCTATAAGGCGTGGACTGAGGATATGTGGCTAATAGAACTGGTTAGAAAATGTGGGAATCTTTTCAAGGGAAAAATTAAAATAACTTTTACATTTATTTTTCTGAATTTGCTTGTTGGTTTTTAGTTAAATAAGCTTTTCTTTCTTCCTTTAAGCAGCTTTTTTTCTCTCCTTTCTCATTTTGTCATTAGAAAAAGTGAAGGAAGGGAAGAAGGGGATGCAAATGGATAGAGAAGAATAAAACCTTGAAAATCTTCAAACCTTGCTGGTTATTTTTTTGAGATCATTGTAGGGATTTTGTTTTAAAAATGAAAATTCGTGCAAAAACCAGACATTTCTATTTCATGAAATTCATCACTATTTCATCATTGGAAAGTATGGCTGAATTGCAGAGGCCAAATATCCCAAGGCCTTGTCTTCTCTATTTGCATCTAGGGAAATTGAAGTAAAGGACTGAAGTAATGACCCTGAGGCTACAAAATAGGGGCCAGTGTCAGGAGAGACATGTAAACCACAGGAATCCCTGGGTCCTCTCCCAGGTCCAGACCATCACTGCTCATGAGACAGTTCATGAGGTCTTCTACTGTCATACAACTGCACGGTGCCCAAGGAGAGCTTGAAGGGCTCTCCTCTCCCTCTTCTCACACAAAAATGTGTCTCAACATCTCTAAATTATTTTTCAAGCCCCTTTTGCAGCAGCGTGGTGAGGGAGTAGCACAGTGTGGGGCTTGGTGGTAGGTGTAGTAGAGCAGGTAAAGCTCTGCAGGATGCTGGTGCTGGGGACAGGTGGTGGGTGAGGGGACAGAGGACCAATGTGGGGCATGGCCAGGAGTGCGGGCAAGGGCTGCTCATAGATCTACAGACGCCTGAATTAATTGGCTGCTGTTTACAGCTTGGGTTTATCGCTCAGCTTTTAATTAACTGTTTCCGGATTTAATCTCACAAATGTTCTGTCTTCGTCCTTGTTTAATCCGGCAGTCTAATGGCAAGCTTATTTATGCAGATCAATACTGTTTACAAACATGAAAGCCGCCTGTCGGTTTTTGAACTTTAGACGTGATGGCATTGGTTATCAATAGCTGAAGCAGCCCCAGCAGGTGGCATGTCAATACGCAGCCAGTCAATATTCATGGAGCGGCCAAGATTAAAACTTTTTTTAGTGGGAGTGGGAGGGAGCTGCCTGAACTCCTCATCGTATTCATATATGGAGGATTTACTACCCGCTCCCGCCCCTGCTTTCTTTTATTTAGTTGCAGCCATCCAAATGGAGCGCTAATGAGAATAATCAGATTATTCAAGAACATGTGTGGTGATGGGGAAAATAACTGTTCCCACAATCTGCTCTGGACTGTCACCCTCCCTGGGCCAGCTCACCTGCAGAGGTGTTCCCCTCTAGTAAAATATCTTAAGTAGCAACAAGAAAGACCTGACTTGCTTTCTGCACTTAGCTTACCATTGATTTAAACTGAAATTACTGAAGGTATTGGATTATTTTTCACTTGTTCTATTGATTTCAGTAGGCATGGAAGAAACATTCAGGAAATGCTTCCTTGACAACAAAATATGAAAACCCAATGGCCAGTAATTTTTGGTGAGGGGATGCATGGAGAACAGCCCTTGATGTGAATCCACCCCTGCAGCCTCATCTCTCCTTGAACCTGCTCTTCTGCCTGTACCTTGGGCAGCTGTTGGCATAACTGTGAAGGGAGAAAAGTGTGTTTTCCACCTGGGTTGCATAGGTATGAATAACACAGGGTCCCAGTGCTTCAGGGACTGACACATGCTTATCTTATTGCTCTAGATATAGTCTCTGCTAAAGTCAGTGGCCCAATTTTTAACACGCTGGATTAGTCACATGCAAATCTCTGGAAGGGGGTTGAGGGTTGGACTACGTGATACCCAGAGGTCCCTTCCAACCCCCACCATTCTGTGTGATTCTGTGAAAGGGCAGAGCTGAAGGTGTTAGTCAGTCACTAGCCAGGGCTAGTGAGAGTTTTTCTCAAGAGGAATTATAGGTAAAAACAGGGAACGCAGAGCCTCAGCCTGATTTTATACTATGTAACCTTAACCTAAGCAAGGCAAATGAGATCAGTCTTGCCTGTGCCTACTATTTATTTTCAGAGTACTCCCATCATGAGCTGCATTCAGGGACCAAGCCCCTGCTGTGCTGGGAATGGTACAAGCATGGCTAATTGTATGTTTGCCATAAACACAGCTCTTACACAGTTGTTACACCTTACATAAATACATTTCTAATAATCAGCAGACAATAGTATGGGCAAGCCAGAAGCATAACACAAAGCATAAGAATAAATTGCATTTAATTACAAGGAGATTCTAATTAAGCCTGATTTTCTTAGACCAGTGTTAGACTGGAAGTAACTTCATACACATTAATAGAGTTGTAACACATGTGACCCGTGGTATAATGACAATGACTACTCAGAAGTGGATTGTCAGATTGATGCACAGCATGACACTAACTCCATTCCTTAATTTCAAAGGGGCAGAGTAGATCAATTCTATGCAGAACATAAGGGCTCCTATCCTCTCTTACCTTTGTGCCTTGGCTTTAAATTTTTGGCCATTTGCAGCATTTGCTGACATTTTCCAGTCTGTTTATTCTAATATTCATTGTCAATTATGTAATCAGGAACAAGCCTCTTGGGGCAACAGTGTTTGCATTGGTGTCCTGTGGTCTCCTCAGATTGAACACCCTCCGTAGTCTCCCAGGGGGGTATTTTGTCCTCTGTGTTCAGAGAGAATTTTGTGACAATTTAATTTTGACTCTTCCCAAACAGCTTGCAGAAGAGGACATCATGAAGGGGGAAATGTGGGGACATCATGGGAATGCCGGACCAGCGTCAGGCTTTGCGAACCAAGCTGCGTTTGGAAGCAATGAGCACTTGTGTACAGGCAGGCTGGTTAGAAGCTGCTGATGTGTTCTGTAGCAACTTGTGGCACACCGCAGCCTTTGTGAGGCTGGCAGAGTCAGAGCAGCTAATCAATTCTGCTTTATTGTCCTAGCCACAGACCCTCTCCTGCAAAGCGCAGTGCCGTTTTTAATAGTGACATCTTGAGCGCCTTTCAGAGCATGCTTGAAAGCAAATATAGGCCTTTTAATAGGTTATTTTAATGCATTAAACTATGGAGAGGAAGAAGAGAAGGGGAAAAAAAAAATCCCTGGCACATACATCTCTGCAAAAGTTTCAGAGTCTGGAAGAATCTGATCCAGAAACAAAAGCCCTTTGAATCTCTCCCCTTCCCTGCTCCCCCATGCCTGGCTCCCCCTCCCCTTCCTTCCTTCACTTCTCCCTCCTCCCGCTGAGCAGTAACAGTGCCAACTTATCAGATACTTTTAGCTGCCAGCTTCCCAGATACTTTCCTTTGAATGTGACCTGGCAGCAGCTCGCTGCAACTTTTGAACTGCTATATATGTCATATGCTAAGAAGAAGAAGAAGAAGCAGCTGAAGTATAATGACTACTGGAATATGTGATTCAAGACAAAGTCAAAATGCTTTCAGTGGGGAGCGCGAGGCAATTTATTTTAACTCGTAAGGCAACTTTGCTATCCAACGGGAAGGGGGTTGGGGAAGCAAGCAGGATAATCTTTGTATTTTATCTTCACCCAAGGGCTGCGGGTCCATTGCCAACATTCACACGTTTCCCCTCCTGACAGCCCTGAGGTGCCTGCAAGAGTTTGGGGTGAGGAGAGCGAGGGGGAGCAGGGACATGTGCCCGGCTGGCAGGGAGGCATCTGAGAGGCACCACAGGTCCCTGGGGGTGGGAACACTCCCCAGCCAAGGGGGGAAAGGGGAAACTGAGGCAGACTGACTTCTACCGCTTCAACAAGTCTGTAGCAGAAATAACACTAGGGATCATCCACCTGGCTTTCCACTTTCTAGGTCAATGGGATCTCTCTGTTATATGAAGGAAGAAAAAATCCCAGTAATCCAAAATACACATGGAAACAGGCAACCCTCCCACGCCAATACTGGTTCAGGAAGAGGCTATTGTAGAAACCATGGTAATTCCAGATTAATTGGACCTTTTTTTTTTTCTTTTCTTTGGAAATAGATGGATTTTGACATGTTGCTTTAAAATTGCACAAACCAATTCTGGAGAGAAGCATCTGATTTAAAAAAACCCAAACCCCATCGACAAAAAAGCTCCATATTTCATTCAGAAGAAATAGTTTTGATTTTTGAAGCAAAATAGATTTTCTTTTAGGAAGGCAGAAATGAATGGAGAATGCTGACATGGTGCAAAGCACTATGGTTTATGAAAAAGATCTTTCAAGTGTTTGGGCATTTGTGTTTCAACTTCTGCCTGGAAGGAAATGTTTGAATTCCCAAGTTTTTTTGTTTCAGGACAGAGCAGACGCAGTTTTCATAGTCTGTGGGATATCCTGCAGATTGGAAAAGCTGGTTCTTGAACAGCTCTAGCTCTAATATGTTCGATTACTGCAATGTCAGAGATCTTTCTACATGTAGCTAGTTGAGGCTGTTATTAAAGAAGGAATGGGGAGGCTGAGACTAGAGAAAGGTGGATCAAGATGTTTCCTCCAGCTCCTGGGTCATACTGCTGCAGGAAGCCCCCGAGCGCTCCCCACACCTCCGTGTACCCCTCCCTGAAACAGGTAGACTAGTAATTATTTGTTATAAAGTTTATTAGTGTCCTTGGCGCATTTCAGCAGGTGCAGATTAAGACCACCTTGGCCCCAAGGAGTTTGCTGGTACACTGCCACCCTCGCCGGGGCTTGGCAGGAGACTTAATACAATAATTTCACAAAGCGCTTTGAGATCAGGGGATGAAAGCTACTATAGAAGTGCAAAATATAATGATTAATTGCCTTTTCTTGGTGGGAAGTTGCTATCATCTCTTCACTTTCTATGACTGGCAAACCGGAGGGAGTATTTAACTTTTGAAAAAAAAAATCTTTACAAAGTAACAAATTAAGATGCAAATCTGGAGGGGCTTTTTCCCCTCTTCTTCTTTTTTTTCTTTCTCTTTCTCTCTCTCTCTTTTTTTTTTTTTTGCTAATTGGCAGAAAATTAATGACTGTGTTTCTGACTGAGCAGATGCTCCCGTCAAAAAAGGCAGATTTGGAATTTCTCTAACCCTCCTTTTAAAAACACATCAAGAAGGCAGTAGCATGTGGCAGGTCAGAAATTAAGTGAAGGTAACTGTACAGATTGTAAAGAACACAAAGGAGGTTTTGTGTGTGTGTGTGAGAGTGAGTGGGGGGTGCTACTCACCCCCCCCACACACTCCCTTTTGTTTTAACTTCCTTGCATCGGATTTTATGGGGGGGGTTGTTAGGTTTTTTTGTTGTTGTGGCATTTTTGTTGTTTTTTTTTTCTTTAAAAACCAGTATTCCACTGCAGCTCACAATTAGCAGCCAGGCCTCTGGGACCTAATTAACCAATTCAATTAACAAAAAAAGCATACAAGTCACCCTGACATTTGTCAGCCATTAGGAGGGATGTCAGGCTGGCAGGTTCTACTGACACATTAATGATGATTAGCTCATTTGCAGCTCACTTTTACCCCAGGTGTCCACCTGGAGAGACTGGCACGAAACACTCAGCAGACAGGGAGAGGGGCTGGGGTTGGGAAGAGCTTTACCGCAACTGTGGTGACCCTCAAAGGGAGTTTTGACCTTTTATTGAACGTATAATCAATAAGTTTTTTGCCTCAGTTAAGAGAAGCTGCTGTCCCCTCATCTGGCTCCTGCGCTCACTAACCTTCAGAGGAGTGCTCGCCCAAAGAGCTGGGGGACCAGCGCTTGCCCCAGGGGCTGAAAACCCTTGTTTTTCAACTCCTTCAGTGGGAGAGAGGCCTTTAGAAACATTTTTTTTGTCGATAGCGCTGTTTGCTTGCTTACCGCAGCAGGGCTCCTTCACTTGGCTGGGGCTGTTTCTTAGTTCAAGCCAAGCTCTTTGTTCTCAGGATTGATTAACTACAGTACTCTATATAATATAGGCAGATATTTATATAGACATCGCTTCCGTTTCTGCCTCTGATCTCCCTTAATTTAACTCCATTTCCCCAGCAGCTCTGATTTAATAATAAGTGGCTGATTGTTACGGAAATGAAACCAGGAGAAACACAAGCAAAGATCACCTCCAGGGTGGAGGGGTGTTTGACCCTTTGGGGTTTCTCCCTTTTTTTTTTCCAGCACCTGAGAGCAACTTTCCTCTCCTGCCTGGGTGGTTGACTCCAGGTCAGCCAAGACCTGTGGGGGCTCTTGCTGTCCAGGGGAGAGCTGGATTCATCTTCCATCAAGGGTACTGCCCAAAAGGGCTCCCTTAGGCTCAGAGGAGCAAAGACATTGCTGAGATTTGCTCCTGAGGGGACATGCATGGGGCTGGCCAAGGTTCATGGGCAGTTTCCTTGTCCCATAGAGGCTGGAAGGATATTTTAGGTCAGTGAAGCAGGGCACAGTCCTCCAACAGGGTGCAGGAGTCAGTCCCCCCCATGCTGGACCCACAGGGATGCTGCCAACACTTTGCTTCACCTTGTCCAGCTGTCCTGCCTTCACCATCCTCTTCCACCCCCGGCAGCCCAGTCCTGGCTGGGTGCTCACAGTGTTGTTAGACATAAAATGAGAATAAAGGACATGCACAGGAGTCACCAGGAGTCTCTGCAGGGACATTCACAGCTCCCTTCTCATTCAGACTCATCTGACTATGCTTTTCCAGGAGGCCAGAGAGTATCAGTTTCCTTTTCTTTGCCTCTTATTCTTGTCCATTGCACTGTTGGCCAGCCCCAGCCAAAAGCAGACCACAAACCACCATCAAGGAGTGGATTTCTTCCTTGATTTGGTGTTTTGTGAGTTTCCTGCCCATGGGATGAACTCCTTGCATCCAGAGGCAATGACAGCAAAGCACAAATCCCAGGCACACCATCTCTGAGCAGGGAGAAAGCCCAGCCAGCAGTTCAAAGGCAATCGGGTGCTTTCCTTAATTTCAATTAAACCCAAACTGCACTTTTGCATTAACTAATCACTGAGGGGCTGATTCAGCTCCCTCTGCAAAACAGGACCTGTATCAATAGCCAGAGCCAAACACTCCTTCCTGGAAATCTGCAGCTCACAATAGTAAATACAGAGAACCGAGACTATTCACATATTAACAATGCAGCGGCAGCAGCCCTTTATTGTCACACACATTGTTAAACCCACAAAGAGCAACTGGTAGGTTAAATCTATTTTAGCTGGGAAAGCTTGACAAAAATCCTTGCCACCAAGCATTTGATACTGATCACAGTGTCACATCAGGGAACAGCAAGCTCAAAAGAACGAGTCATTTTTTTTATTTCTGAACTTTAGAGGCAACGGCCTCTCCTCTTCGCTGGCTCCCCAGGTCTTAGTCCTCTTAGTAGGAGGTGGGCTTTTTTTTTTTTATTTTTTTTTTCCTTCATGCCACTCAATGAGAGCAAATTCGGGGGAGGGGGGAGGGGAGAAAAAAAAAGCAGGAAACATACAATGCTGTATTGAGGCAACACAGGTGGATGGGGAATGTGAACACAAGCTTCTTTCTTGAGGGAAATCAAATCCAAACCTTGGGATGGCAGCAAAGGGTGCAGCTTGTGAGGCAGCAGGACAGCTCAGTGGCAAACAATCATGGCATAAATCTGCTGTCCTTTCATACAGAAACACCCAACCTAGAGCATCTCTCTGAAAAAAATACCTTGGAATTAACACAAAAAGCTCAACTCACATGAATTTGTTTGAGTTACATCACTACAACCTATTTATTTTTCCCAGGACTTTTCTATGCAATGGGACCAGTGTTTTTACCCCAGTAACAAATCTCCAACTGAAATCATGTTAATTTCCATGGCCTCACAGGCAGACTCCACAAAGGTCCCTGTTCAAAACAACCAACTCTGGGCTTTGAGAAGGACAAATCTCCTGTAAAGAAGATGGGAAAAAATTCTTATACAACATCATTTGTCCCTGTTGGAGGGGTCACTGAATACTGCCAGGAAGGTCTGGTGGGACAAGGAGACATTAGTGTTATCCAATCGGTGGAGTCTGTCTGTTGCCTAGTAGGATATTCTTCTTTAGATGGTGACAAGTGGCTCCCTAAAAGAGTAATTCAAAGCTTCCAAAAGATTTTATAACCCGTGAATTGGTTTTATAGGGACAGTGAAGATAGCTCTGTAAATGTAGATGCCTTTCATGTCGAGGCGCTCCTCTCAGATTTTACAAGTGGACTTTCTCATTAGTAGGAATTATGAGTCACTGGGAGAATAAGGTCCAAGGCTCTCAACACAAGGCTTCACTTTTTTATAACCCACATCCTCCAGAGTAGCAGGATCAGAAGTAGATAGGAGATTACATATTCTGCATTTGCTTGGAAGAGTGGATGAGATTGGATCCCTGCAGATCATTCTATGCATACATAGGTGAAAAGGAGTCTGGATTAAGGTCTTTGAGTGTGAAAGGACCTTAGAAAATACCAATAGACAGGCTATTGAACCATCCAACAAAGGTCATCATGGCTGGTGTGCCAAGCAGGGAAAACTGGAATTAATGAATTTACAAGCTAAAAGAAACTTTTTATCCCAGAGCACTTCAAAAGGATTTGTCAAGAAAAACAAACAAACAAACAAGCAAAAAACAAAGCAAGATGTGCTTCAAAATTAGGGCTACATTAACCCTAATGCACTAGCCCCGAGACCTGCCCAAGCACCATCTTGCTAGATAGTATCACATTAACACCTCAGCCATTTCCTTTCCCACCTGCGTCATTTCTGCTCATTGCATTGTGCCTGATAGGTGCAAGTCAGATGCTAGAGCAATGTCCCCCTGTCTGTCACCCTGCCAGCACAGGGAGTCTGCGACAAAAGCATGACCTGTCTGAGTCCCTAAGATCCTCCCAGAAGGTCCGTCCTTTAGTATGTGCCAAACCACGCATGGAGAGACAAAGTTGTCTGCTGCTTTGCCACATCTCTTCCTCTTGGTTCACCCTGCTGCCTTTATGGTCTAAGGACTTACACACTGACATCATCCTCCAAATAAGCACCATCCACCTCAGGTCGAGTGGCAGGTGCCTTAGAGCTATCCCAGGGCTAAGGAGAAACAACAACTGTGCCTTGACCCCACTGCAAGAAGCTGATATTCGGATGTGGTCCCTACGCTGAGTTTCTCTGTGTTATTGCACTCTGCTGTGAACCTTATGGCTCAATTTTATGGATAAATTTTATGCCATTGAAAGCCAGCCAGACAGTGTGGAGAGGCTTTTTGCTCAGCCATAGCAGGAGTATCTGAAAACACTGACATCTTGTGACAGTTTGGAGTGAGATGACAACAGAAAAAATCTGGAGAGCCTGTGGGGTGTCCATGCCTCTTTAAGGACTGGTGATTTGTTTTAAAGAGGCTTTTACATATTATTGCCATTTTTCACACACCTTCTGCACCACAGTCCATTTGTAGCCCTTGCTGCTGCCAGTGTGAGCAGATTCACATGGTCATTTAAGCCCATTTAAGCCCTGAGTTTCTGCCTACCTTGCTGCTGATCCATACTGTTATTCTTCAAATGAAGGTATGACAGTCTAAGGCTGGAGATGGTGTTTGAGCAGAAAAATCACTCTGGGAAAACCTTGAGCTCCTGTCTACATGAGGTGTGCATGAATGACAACAAGTCTCAGACAAACAGAGGAAAGGTGAGGGTCAGATTTCTTCAAGGCTCATACTCAGCTGTAGCTGTGTGAATGCTCCTCTTCCAACCCAGCACAAAGTCAGACTGGCTGTCACCTCTATTTGGATATGAAATGGCTGCCCACGGATGCTTGTCAGGCTGAGGTGACAGGGGCATGAGGTGGGCTGAGGGGAGTGCGCATACATGGGCTGTCTGATCCCCTTGCCCGCAGCTGTCCTCGATCCTCTGGCACCCATTCTACAGCCCCGCATCCACCCACACCTTCCTTTGTCAACATTTGTGTATGCCCATAAGGTGCCAGCCCTGCTATGGGGACAGTCCCTTTCCCACCTCCTCCTACCCCATCCAGCCTCTTCTGTCCCCCATAGCTCCCTCACCAGCTTGTGACAACTCCCAGCAGTGCTAGGACTTTATGGGCACCTCCTACAGTCCCCCACCCCCACATGGGCACCTCCAGGAGCAGTGCAGGTAACAAGACCCTGTGGTGTAGGAATGGGAGCAGAACCATGGTGTGTGCTACTAAGTCCTCGCCCAAATATTGATCCCAGCTCAAAGGGCCAATTGAGTGGCCACCCTCCAAACTGCTGCAGAAAGAAAAGGTGCTGTCAGGAGAAGCCACACAGAGTCCCTGCACCCAAACCAGGCCATCAGCATCTCCAAGTGTTCATCTCATGTTCAGGTCTTTGCTTTTTGTTGGTACTTGGTTTTTGAGGGTTTATTTATGAAAAGTAAGGACTTTTTAAGCCCCCACCACTGTCACACAAATCAAGGTGGCTTTTCTCCCCTAGCTGTCTTTTCCTTCCACATGGGACAAGTTCACTCTCAATATACCTGGGACCTGCCAACCCCAAATGTTTAAATTCCAGAATCAGGGGATTTGCTTTAAAATTAGAAGATGAAAAAGGAAGTAGAGGTGTTTGTTTACTTACCTGTTTGCTTGGGTGAGTGTCATGTCTTCAAACTTCACTGACAACCACTGTGAGTGATTATTTTTTTGAAAAGAAATGTCAAGATTTTCATATAGTCAAAAGACTCTTGGAACTGGCAATTTAAGGAAAAATCTCTAAGACTCAAGATAAAGCTGTGAAAGCTGGTATTGTTGGGTCTCAGTTTGAAAGCTGTTTCATAACATAGCTACAGAGTAAAAAAACAGTTAAAAGAATATGATAAGGCATTCATTTTTTCCCACTAAGCTGCTATATAAATATCCTTAAAAATAGGATTCTTACCTAATTAGTTCAATTCCTCTTCATTTGCAGGAATATGTTATAAGGAGAATGAAATAAATAGATGCTGAAAATTATGAGAAACTATGTAAAAGGCTTGCTGTGAAAACTGAAAATAAAAAAAAGGTTGTTAAATTTTGAAAAGAAATAGCTGTATGCTGGTTGAGAAACCAGTCAGCATTTTCCAACTACTTTTATTAAAGAGAAACTAGACTGTTTTCAAATTTCTTTCTTTGAAAGAACCTGAGGTGTTACGAATACTCTGCTAAGCAGAGTCCAGGTAAGGCTGATGAACTGCTTTAACCAGCCTCTGTTTCCAAAATTAAAGTTCTGTGGGCAGAAGAGGTCGTCAGGGTGGCTTGCTTTTTCCTTATTGAAGTCGTGTTTGGGCTTCACAGATTTTAAAGCCAGAAGGGACTATTATGATTTCCTTGCCTGACCTCCTGCATAACACAGACTGCAGAACCTCACCCAATAATTTTCGCATCAAACCCATAACTTCTGTTTGATCTAGAGCATATCTTTTACATCAAGACTGGATATCTTCTTAAAGACTTCAAAAGTGATGGGGAATCTACCAAGCTCCTAGATAAGATAGTTTGAATTTGTCTAAGTTCAGCTTTCAATCACTGGATCTCATTATGCCTTTTTCTGCTAGATTAAAGACCCTTCTTCCATCAGAAATCTCTTCCCCATGTAGGTACTTGAAGACCTTGAGAGGGTGATAAGAGAGGACGATATTTCTTGAATGGGCGAAGAGAATGTGTCATCTTAACAAAGATAAAAACTTATCCATGGATATTCTTTATTTTCCCCCCAGTTTAAAGCTGGTAAAAGGTGAAACCAGTAGACTACTCTAGTGAGTCAAGATTACTTCCAAGAATAAGGGCTACAGTGTCAGGCTGCAACTCACTCGTAAGGTGTATTACTGTGGACTTGAAAATGTCTGTCAATTAAATTGCACTTCATTTTGCCCGGTAGCAACGTTATATGGTAGGATGCACCATCTGCCCACATGATCAGAGATTGTGTTTTTAACAGGCATTTACAGTTTTAATCCACTCAGGAATGATTCATTTCATAATTTTTTATCCCTTCTTTTCCAAACACAAGTACAAGAATAGCTTCACCTCAGGCTACGTCTGTTTTAGAAATGTTTACTACAGTCCCAGCAAAAACACTCTATTTTTTTTGTGTGAATCTACATGAAGGGCTAATTTTTGCTGTAGGCAAATTGTGAAATTACATAGACATTTCTTAAAACAAAACCGCAACAAAATACAGCACCTCCATTCCCAAAGAACCTCTTTCCTGGCCATCTGAAACAGACTTACTGCTGGAAAATGGGAGGGTGGGGAATGAAGCAGAAGAAAGAATTATTTTCTTGAAGGTCGATGTCTCCTACTTCTCTTCATGGAAGTCTTTTTTTCCCCCCTCTCTTTGGACTACTGAAAAGAAGCTGCAGTATTTGCTTGGCCAAGGAGTTTACAGGAACACTACACTATATTGCATATTGTTTATCCAAGGTAGATATTGCCATAAAGTGTATTTAGCTGGAGTGGCCCACAGCTTTGCATGGAGGAACAAAGGAAATTACTAATGGTTAGTGTTAAGCTGCGTGCTCCTGGGATTCACATTATAAACTCTGTCCTGCATCCTTTTTGACAGCACACACCATTCATTTCCACACATACTGGCTGACTTGAATTGTCTGTAAACATGACTGTCCAACACTGATGCCATTGACTTTTCTTCATCCTCAGCTGTGTGCATTGCTGTCCTTTTCCTTTGAGCAGAATTGCGTTTGCATTTAGTATTGAGGAGAACACATGGTCTTATCTCTGTCATTTACCTAGAAATGTACATTTGTGCACCTGCATAGGTGGTTGCACCGATGAAGATGTGGCTGCTCTGGGTCACAGTGGGAGTCACTAATACCAGGCTGCAAAAGCTCCAGCCACCTTGTGTGTGATGGTGCAATGATCTGCCCTTCCCTGGCAGGGTACAAAGCCAGAGAGATAAAGCACCTTGGGTCACCGAGCTGAAGGCTCTCAATTTCATATCTGGTGCTTTTCCAAAGGGAATGTCAAACTGCATGTTAAAAATGGCTTTAAGACTAAGGAAAAATTCATATTTTTTAAAAATTCCATTAATTAGATCTTGACAGCCAAAGGTGGTGATGAACAAGAGCCAGGGGTTCTGCAGGATCAAATCCTCAAAACAATAGATGGATATGACAACAAGAACAAGTCCTGCTCAGAGTAAATTATTTCTTATGGATGAAAAAAAAATATGTTTTTTTGACATTATGTTTCACTTCTTTTCATTGTCTGCATATTAGGAACAAGGATGAAAATAGCTAATGGAATTTTTGGCCCAGCTTAGTGGTATTCTGGATAAAGATCAAATTCTGGATGTTTTAGTAGAATTGGCTTTATCAACACTGCAAGGTGCTCCAGCTTCTCCTGTGGGTTTAGCCACAGGCTCGTTGAGCAGTAGAGGTCTGGCTTTCAACCAACATCATCCAAGGAACTGAAAGGATCTGAAGAACCCGGGAAGGTTATGTGCATATAGATGGGTCTGTTTTAGTAAGGCAGGCAGGGCACACAGTTTACCTTTTGGAGCCAACGTCTTCCAATACAAACTAAACTTTCCAGTGCTCAGCTGGGAGTTAGCCCACAGGACCCAGTTTCAAAAGCACTGCTGGATCAGGAACTAGACAAGCCCCAGTTCAGGCTGCAAGTGTAGAGCAGAAGAGACTGTTTACTTCTTGACACACTTCATGACCCTGCCTTTTCCATGCTGGATGGCCACGCTGTACTGTACATACTCCAGTCACAAGAATGTCTAAATAGCTCTTTAGCCCAGTTAAACACCACTGTCTTTGGTCATACTCAGGCTCTCTTAAGCAAGAGATATTAAATTGTCATAGGGTAAATATATCTTTTTAAGCAAAGGCTCTTGTAAAGGCCGATTATCATCCCAAGAGGTTGCATCAGCTCCCCATAGGCACTGCAGCCTGTCTCCTCGTACACAGGTGACTGCTAACGCTGCTTAAAGAAATGAAAAACCTATTTAAAAGCAGGTATCTTTGCACTTGCCAGAGGATGTTTTGTTGAATGTGTTTGTGTAAGTATGAATTTTCTTACTCTCTTTTGACAAATATAAGGTTTGCCACACACCCTCACTCCAAATGACACCTGTGAGAGTGCAGGGTTTATATATATATATATAACATCTCCTCACATTGCCTCCACTGCCACAATTTCTTAATGGAAAAGAAAATGTTGATTTCCATTGGCAAGTAAAAGCAATGTAATTGTCTTCCCTTTGTGCTCCACAATTTCCCAGTCCCTACATTATTAATCTTCACAGACCAATTCAAGGAGCAGTTACATCATATAACACTTACCCAAAATGCAACATGCTATTCTGTGCAGATGCTCAGTACAACCAGATCTTTATAACAGATAAAGATCACCAGATATTGCCTCTACTGGCTGATGCTTCGGTAGCTACCAGAAATCTGCATAATGACCTCCCATCATTACAAACACTGAATTGGAACCAGGCTGATTTGGTGGCATTAGGACAGACCCATACACTGCATTAAAGAGCAGCCAGTACTCACATCATCCTTTAACTCACGCTTTTATTCAAATTTACATTTAAGGCCATCTCACGTTTCCAACTCCTCATCTGATCTTTTCCATGTTATTTATGAAGCCATTTCTCCACTGGGGCTGTCCTCCAGTGTCATGGAAAGAACATTCTCCAAGGTGACAGAGCTGCACAGACAGACAACTGAGAAAAACTTGGAGTTTGAAAATCAAATCAAAAATCCTATGCCCTAGAAAGGGGACATTTTTAATCTCCCTCTAGGCTAGTAGAGCTTCTGTTTCTCTAGGAAATGGAAAATTAAAATGTTTTAGCCAAAACTCAAAATGATTTGCAACAAAAGTGTCATTGCTCTTGGGAACCATATTTAAGGTGTTTAGTATTTCAAAAATTTAATATCACTGGACTATCTTCTGAACTAGATGATCTAGCAAAGGCTGGGTTCTTCGCTCAGTCCTTTCTATTAAAAATGTGCAGATTTCAAGTGTCAGAAATGTATTTTTTTGCCTTATGTTCTGCAGCAGGACTTCTTAGTGAGAAAAAACTCTGGCTTCTTGATCAGAACTTGAAAATGACAGTAGATGTGAGAGCTGCTGTATGTTTTTTGAAAGTAGATGCAAGCTCACTGCACCCAGTCTCCAAGCTGAGCAAAAGCTATGTGTTATCTTGGTCTCCCAACAGAGCTGGTATCACCACCTCTGCAAATTTGTTGGAGGCAAGCCCATAACACAGAGTTGAGACAATGATGGAGTTAGGGAAAGTTTTTCCCCAATAGTATATCATACATAACATGAAACAAATGGAAATTATCAAAGATCATCCTGATGAGCAAAAGAGGGAAAAGGGCAACTGCAGCTGGTTCCTCTGTGTTATCTTCCCATGCACCATCAGCTAGTGGACTGACATAAAACACACCTGGGACAGGTCCCAGCCTCAGGCAGGTGCTGCTCATCTAGGACAAGGCACAACTCCAGAGAAGGCATATAGGAGAGCCTGGTAGAAAGCTGAGCTACTGCTGGAGAAGGCTTCAGAGTATAATGCTTCTGAAGGTGAGGAGATTTGGGCTTTGAAGTTGTTGGGTTTAGGACTTCCTGGTGCAGACTTGGCTGAAATCATGCTAGGTTGTGTCCTGAGCTGGTGGTCTTAGGTCCTGAGCAGACATCTTGCCCCTAACCGGGCAAGGAATTCCACAGATTAGGAAATGACATGTGGTTTAACGATGGCTATGATTTCTCCTTTTTCTGCTGGACTTGGTTGTTCTGTTGCTCCTACTATGGAGGAAAGTCTTGCTAAGGGTCTTACAGCAGAGTGCCTGCGATGCTCTCTGCCACGAGCAGGTAACCTTTGTGACACTTTAGTAGTCTATTGCTGCCTACCAAAACTCCAGGAGGTATTAATGTGAGTGTAGAGACACACAGTCATCTCTGATGCTTTGAGTAACCAGCCTGGCAAACCCACTGCCATCCTCTGGGGCTCTGTACTTCCCTCCCTTGCGCATAGCAGCTCTGTGTTGATGAAATCAACTGCTCTGCATGTATTTGCACCAACTGAAGTCAGGAAGCTGACTATGTCTGAGTTGAGCACTGTCTATCCTGCACCCCATTAGCACACTGACATCCTGGATCAGCCCCACATCCTTCCCAGTCACTGGTTGTTGGCAGAGGTCCCGCTCTGTGGTCCTCACTTCAGTTCAGCCCAGACCTGCTCTATCAACCCCCTAATGGGGTTTATAGCAACAGAAATGAGTGGAGAGCTGACAACCATAGAATCATTTAGGTTGAAAAGGACCTCTAGGTTCATCAACTCCAAGCTTTGTCCAACATCTCTCTGATCCCTAGACCATGTCTTGAAGTGCCATATCTACTCGTGTCTTAATTGGTTCCCACTGGCAGAGCAGCATCCTGATCACAGCTAGGAAGATGGCATCTGGGTGACTGTCACAGCCTCTCTGCTCTCCCAAAAGCTTTGTCTTAAAGGGCTGGACTCCTCACCATATCCTAGTGTCCCCTTGGAGGCACTCTGCACAGCTGCCAGAAATCTTCCCAAGCACTCAAAACTGTTGCTCAGTTTGGTTTACCTGTATATGAAATACAACGAGCAGAAGTAGTTGCACACTTCACAGACAAGCTGTGAGCTCTCCTTAATGAATGTGCATGAAGGACCCAGGGTGGATGTATAGAAAATAAGAAATAAATAAACCCATGCAGTCTCAGAGCATTGCTAAAGGAAGCTGAGCAGGCGATGAAAACAGGTTTTAATAGATCCTGACCAAACCTCTCTATGTTGCAGGCCTCTGAGCAAAATCAGGTCTGCCTCCTCCATGTGTGAGGAGACTTGGAGGGACAATTAAAACTGCAAAGTCTTTAAATTTCAATTTTTCTTTGTTTGACTTTTTTTTTGAGCATGAGGGTTTTTAAGATGTGTAATCCAGGGCACATCTGAGTCATAGTACCTGTGCTGTACTGTGATTTGGTGATCTAGTACCAATATCCCGGGTGGTAAAATAAAATTTTCACAAAGACAAATGTGAGCTGAAGCTGCTACAGGCTCCCTCTACCAGCTGTGTGGACAAAAAAGAAATAAATAAACCAAAACTCACCCAGCTAAACTAAATGCAGCAAGTGAGCAGAAGTGCCTCCGTGTGAGTCAGCCTCTGTGCTTTAAGAGCCAAATTAGCAGGGTTTTGTGAACAATGTTCTGACAAGTCAGGTGAATTTTATTCCTTGCTTTCAGCTTCTCCAGTGAATTTTATGCAGCTCTCCAGAGACACTCAAGCTCAGAGAGCTCTTTCCAAAAATGTCATCTTTGCTCTCTCTGTTACATCCCTCTCCTTGTCAAACTTCCACTGCTCTAGTCCCCATCTGTTTTAAATGGGCTTTTGCTGTTCATTTTTGTGTTTTAGTGACTGCACATAGGCAAAAGTTTTTCTTTGAGTCAGTCCTGAAACAGCCGTGAAGTTAAATTGCTTCCCTTTGGCAAAAGTAGAGGGACACAGAAATGTAGGAATCTCCTGAAATGATGGAATAAACCAATAGGATGGATCTGTGGGATGCTGGTGCTATGGGTGTCTGTTGGGTGAGATGTTGCTCCAAATCCGCATCCCTTGTGGTGCCTCGGAGGGATGGGGCATAATTTTCAATAATTTCTGAGGTTTGGACAACACTGGAAGAACAAGTAGTAACAAAGAGAGGGTGTGGGGTTTGTTTTGGCTCCCCATGACCCTGTCACATATAGGATTTGAGGCCCAAAGTGGGTGAAGAAAAGGGCTCTGCTTGGAGGGTCTGATCTATCCAGGAGCTACTGAATATGTCTTCCTGACCATCATAGACATAGCAGTTGCTCAGGCTGGTCTCTGTTCTCAACATACCTGCCCCTCCAGGGCAGGACTGTTTCCCACTGGTCTCCCCTGGCTTCACCTGTGAACCATGGTGTGAATCAATGCCATGTGTGATGCTGAGGACACCTGCCAGCCCAGTCTGCAGAGACCTAATGACCCTGTGGTGGCAGGGGGCTGGTGGGTGCTCCTGACTCAGGAAGGATTTGAATGACTGACCCAGAGGAAAAAGGCTCAGTATCCTGTTACTAATCCCTTCACCCAGTCTCCTCCCTCTTTTTTTTTTCTCCTTAAAGGGCATTTGCTGCATCAGCTGCCAGAATATCTCAATTGCATCATGTCAACAGATCCATCTCAGCCTGATGTTTTATGCTAGGAAAGGCTGGGCTTAACTCTTCCATTAAACAATTAAAGCCATGCACACCAAACTCAAAACAGGCTCTGTTATAAAAGAACAATAAATATTGATGACTTGAGGCAAGTCTGGCTTTTATGACGTTTGATGACAACTGGTATCACTTACAAAAATTACATCATAAAGAAAAAGCTATGAAATTGCATGTCATCAGACAACATTAAATGTCAGAAGAAATATATTTATCTTTTGTTTTCAGATCCAAATTCAGTTCAAACATATAAATGAAACCTGAGGCCATTCTAATATTTATCAGGCACCATTACAAAAAGTCCTGGGATGTTTTTGTTTGCTAACTTGCTCATTGCCAAGGGTGGCATGTTGTTTACGTTCCTGTTCTTTCAAGCCAATTTGTGCCTAGTAGAGCATCCTCTAAATTGAAACATCTCCTTCCTCTTTACCCCACCCACCTTATTTTTGTCTATTCTCCTCCTCTGGAGGAATCATGGGCTGCCAGCTTGTTGAAAACCTCAGGGTCATCAATGGCAATACTGGGCCTGGGGATGAGATTCACAGAGGTCTGGTATTAGCAATAAACCATGGATTTATTGAAGATGTTTGGAGATGAAAACCCTTTGTCTCCTGTTTTTTCCTAAGCTAAATAAAATTAGGATTGTCTGAACCACTGTACCACAGTTCTGTGGTTCAAACAAAACAAACCCTTCCTCTGAATGGGAACCTCAAGACCCTATGTATAGCCAAGGATGTTAAAATAAATGCTATTATTAAGCAGTGGTAGAATTTTCAGCTATCCTGAGTGCTTTAATATCTATTGCTATACACATTTAAAAAAATGCACACAGAAGCCTTAAAATACATCTCTCAGTTATGAGGTCCTTTTCCTGGTCAAATTCCAAAAATGCTTTCTTAGCTTTGCACGAAGTGATAGATCAGGTGAGACATTTCACACAGAGTTCACTACAAGGTTTGTCAGGTTTCAGTTTTGATAATTGAGAGCAGTGTAAAAAAAGTTACCATTTTGGGGGGAATAGGTGGAAGAAAGTAGAAATGGCACTCAGCAAACATCTAGGAGGGTGCAAATGTCACTTCTCTTTGACACAGCACCCAACAGCAATCAGGATATCTTAGGGCAACCTACATCCCTATGACATCTGAAAATGACCGAGCTGCTTCAGCAGAAGAGTCTTGCTACTGCTTTCATTGTTACCAGTGTCCCCTGGTGTTTAATGTAGGGGAGAAAAAACCCTGCTCAATTTTTTTGACTCAACCATACTAGATGAATGTGTTCCTGATTCTCCTGTGGCCTATATGCAAAAGATGCAGTTGTCCACTGCTTCTCCAAGGTAAACTGTACCCTGAACCTTCAGCATCTTTTCAGACATCAGCCATAACTCTGGATTTAAGTACTTGGAAGACTGGGTAAACCCTGCTCTGTATCTTTATTGTAAGCTAAGCCCACTGAAGATTGCAGTGTTTTTCTTTTAGATGTCTGCTAGAAGAGGTTAGGGGAGTTCTTTATGACTCTGGGGGATCTAAACCCAGACAATAAAACTATGCAAATGTGCATTTCTGGAACAATTTTGAAGTAAAAGTTTCAGTCAGGGTTGTAGTTGTTGAGTTTTTGGCTCATCCCTCCTGAGCCAAAATAGGAAGGGAGAAATGTTTTTGGTTTTGTGTTGTCGGTTGTTTTGCTTGTTTGTTTGTTTGTTTGGGGGTTTTTTTCCTCCTGAATGGTGCACAGACTGTCAGTTCATGGGAGCTGAATAATCATTGCTGGGTGTTAGGTCTCAGATTTTCTGACAATTTTAAAGCAAGAAAGGGGCAGCTGCAGTTGTTTTACACTAAGGGATTTCAAAGAATCATCATATGCTTTTTCTTGTGGTTGAAATGCTTAAAATATTCCTGTTCCTAAAGCAAGCTGAATTTACACACATCTATATGTATATATAAACAAACAGACACTAAGGCTCTAAGTCTGCTGGGGAAAAAAATTGTAGCAGTCAAGGTAGGAATACATCTAAGTTATTCTAGGGGACTATGAAAGCATCAAAAAGTAAATACAACCTATAAAAAAATAAAAATCAAAATCAGGCATTCATAAGGAGTGGAAGATATTCCTTTGGCTTTGCTCATTTGCATGTCAATGCCCCAATGCCAGCACAGAGCTGCTTCATAGCAGCACTGGTGTCTAAGCCCAGGGGAACAATGTAAGAGGTCATATCAGCACATTTGTAGGTTCACTGATTTCTTTTCAGCGTGCTCTGGAAAACAAAACAAAAGTGGGGAGACAGAAGCTGTATCCTACGTGGTGATTTGTCGCTGACCTTTCAGGTCCTCAGCACAAGCATGGTGGTTGGGTTTCCAGCCCCATATGCTTTAAGTTGCACAACTTGGTGGAAGGAGAAACCCTTGAATTCCACTGTGAGCTCTGCTGTTGTAATACATGGCTGTAGCTTCACGATTAGAGCAGCACCTATCTAGGTATGCTTTGACTACCAGCTTTTCCATGCCTGAACTTAAAGGTCAGGTTGTCTTTGGCTGAAATAGGAGCAGTCAGCTTTAATTATCACTCTGTCAACTTCTGTAAAGCCTTTTATCTGAGTGTTCCAGGGCATTTTAAGGATGTTAAGGGGGCAAATTTGGCTCTGTTACACATACATAGCTTCCTTCAAGGAAGCTCTATTTGTTGCTCTGATTTGAACCAATTAATGAACTTTCATACTATCACATCAGCAAACGCTGCCTCCAGCAGCTGGATGACATGAAAAGCAAACTAGATATGGAGGGTGAGAAATAGGAAAGATGCTGAGTCTGCAGATGGGGAGAGTAAGCAAGCCTGATGAGAAGCTCGGGAGAGTAAGCAAGCCTGATGAGAAGCTCCTGCTTCAGTAATTACATAGGTGAAGTACTCTTCTGAAATGCTGCTGTATCTTTTTCATTTTACATAGTGCTCCTTAACTTTTCCTTGGCACTTGTCACCAGCTCATGATCATAGCCCTGATTTTTGTGGTTCATGATTTCAAGTGGGTAGTGTTCCCTGCAGGCTTAACTCTGGACTAGTGCCTTCATTAGATGGTTAAGAAGTTGGAAATTGCAGCTCCAAGGCTCAATTTTCTCTATGGAGTGAGCTCCAAGTTGTCTCACCAGGCTTAAGATGACTGCTTAAGCAAGTCCAGCTGTTGTCATGGGCTAAACATGAATAGCTACTCTGAATTAGCTCTCCCACTACAGCTACAACTAATTCTATTTATTCATTTTTTAAATGCCTGGGAACTTATGCTAGGACCGCACCACACTGTAGTACCAAAGTAACAACAGGAGACTGGTGGAGAAATCCAAAATCTCTAAAACTAAAAATAAATTCAGCAGCTGGAGGATACCGGGAGGGAAAGTAAGAGCTGCCAATATATGCAGCATTTTTTGGCCTATCACTGTGTGCCAATTTTAGCTTGTCAACCATTGCTGGCAGTAGACAGAGAATGTGAGTAATTTTCATTAATTACCATTTCCCTGCCAATGTAGATAACCAGAACTTTCTTCCACCTCACTGATATGCAGTGTGACTTTTCTTTTCTTTTTTTTTCTCAGTTGCAAAACTTTGAATTATCTTTTTTCTCAGGAACTTTCATCAGACCTTAAGCCTGTTATTTTCTTTTCTGGATTGAAATTGTGTCTCATTGATTTCAGTTCTGTTTTACACTCACATGCACCTTCTTGGACATTGAACACTGAACAGCCTTTGCATAGTTTCAGCTGTTCTTGGAGGACGCTAAAACCTTGTCTTCTCTGTACTTTTTTTTTTTTTTTAAATTGTTATCTATAGACCGTTTCAGAGCCAGGCAGAGAATCCAGAATGCCCAAATTTCCTTCCATTGCCTTGGACATGGGATATGTGTGCAGAAAGCTGGAATGAGAGGGGACAAAACTACCCAGCTGGGGAAAATGACATTGTTATTAATGAGGCTGTTTGTGGGAGTAAATAAAGCTTTTTAGTAAACCCCCTAGAAAGCAAATGCTGCTATTAGTCTACCTAATGTTTGGTAGTTACCCTTTCAAATGGTGATCTTTACCTTCCATGCTGTAGCCGTGACTAAGTATCTAAGCAAGGTCTGCAAGGAGAGGCAAAACCATTTGGCTTAATGTAAGGTAACTTACTTCCTTCCTGCTACTGCCTTGCTTGTGCTTTTAGACTAGCAGTACTGCAATGACGCTGATCCTTTGTCATTAGCAAGACCTTAATTATTTTGTTCATGAGTTAGGAGGTGATTTTGAAGTCTACGGGGTTTTTGCTCAGAATTACTCTCTGATTCAGTGGTTGATTTCTTTCTTAGAATGTTTATTCACGGTTGAACAAGTAATGGCTGAGAAAGTTTGAGGAAAAGTGAGGGCTAATTTAAACCATCAATTCAAGATGGTTGGTGTACTCAGAATCATTTGTTTACTGTTTTTGTTAACCTAAACAACTTTATTTCCAGCTCAAATGGCAAAAATGCTAGAGTCTTCCACAGAAAAGAGCTCAGTCACTTCATCACCTTCTGTGAGGCTGAGTTTTCTTCTCTTTAAAGGATAGCATCTGCTCTGCCTACTACCTTAAGGCTCACTTGCTCAACTAATCCCAGCAGTTCTGTGACTTAGACTCTGACTTAAAATATTCATCCCACCACCTGTGTTGGTATAGATCAACCTGTTTCACACCTTTTTGCACTGAAACCAGCAAAGAGTTTAGAACCAAACCACGGTTTATCTTAATGGTGGGAAGACAGTGTTTAGAGAAAAGGCTTTTGATGGAAAAAACAAGTTATTATCTAGCTTTCCTTCAATTATTCTAAACATATCTAGTTTCTTCATACATCCCAGAGGATGTCAGTAGTCTAGTTTGAGTCTTTTCTTCTCTATATCACCTCAGCATTTATGGGGGAAAAAAAATAGTATTGCAGATTAGATGGAGTGGAAATAATTTTTTTAAAAAGTAATAGCTTTGACATGCTTCTGTCATGCCTCTTTCATGTTAGTCGAGGTGGTTCTTAAGCAGTTCTTAAGCTTTTATTAGGTTTACCTGCAGCTTTGTTTGTCTAGTCTGTTATGAAATAAAATCTGATTCGTACAACACTTATATCCAAGTCATGACACCATGGAACATGCATTAAGCTCCTGATGAATGTCCTACCTGTTAAGGTGCCCAGATCAACCATTTCATAACTGCTGGGGTTCAAAGAACTATTTCCATTCTTCACATCAGGTTCCTGTTTCTGAATCAGGGTCTGAGTGTTCCTTCAGGTCATTTCTATACGTTGAATCTCTGCTCTTATGCCGTCATCCTAGGGGAGTTGTATCTTCACTAATTTTGCCATGGGACCCTGAAGCCTTTTGGGTTTTCTTGCCTTCAGGCTGTACCACAATGAAAACTAGCCAGTCTTGTTCTTGTAACTCACTGTCAACATTTCTGAAAGTCTATGAAGAACTCTGCTAATTGTGCTTACGTATTTGCTTCCACATGATTACGTTCAGCTGTTTAGCTGAACTCTAGGAACTGTCAAGCCTCATTAACTAATCATACCTTCAGTGAAAAAATTGGGTCTGACAGCTTCATGGACACAAATGCCCTCTAGTGACTGGTGATCGCTGTAAGGAGCTGTACTTTGTGTAGAGACTGTTTGTTCTCTGGTAAACATCTTGTATGTCTGTCTTGAAATGTTACTGAGCTGGACCTTTGTCTGCTTATGGTGCTGGTCTGTCATGAGAAACTTTAATAAAGTTTGTTTTTTGAGAAAACATTCAATCTTTATTCTTTCCTTTTAGGTCCATGCTTACAATAAAGCTACTTTATGTGAGAAACCCCACTGACACTGCCATTCAGCTTTTCCTTCCTTCTCTAGCAGAGGCAGATAATAGCTGTCACTTTTCCCTGATAAACCTTGATGCAATGTTTGCCCTGTCCCCAGGTCTGGAGAAGCCCATCCGCAACCAATGTTACTTGGTCTAATTGTATTTCTGCACAGTTGGAGTAACTTTGCTCTCTCTAAGGAGCAAGAGAACTGAGAACGGGAGGATTGGGACTCCTTGGTTGTGAAGTCATTTTTACAAGTAGATATTTTATTTTTAAAAACCAACAACAACAAAAGTACTTGGATCCCTAATTCCTGGTTTCTGCTTATGGGCAGTTCAGGGATTCAAGGAGCACTGTTGCAGAGATATTACAAGATGCCAGCTGCCTTGGGGACCCTCTTTCCTTTATCTGGATAGTGCCAATTCCTCTGGAGAAGACCCTAGCACTGCTACTCATTGACCTGTGGATGGATAGGTCTCTGCTCCCAATCCATGCTCTCCTTAGTGTAGACAAAGCCATTGAAGTTGCATATAACCAGAGCTTTGAATCTAGATCTCATCCAAGTTCTCATCAGATGGAGAGGTGTCTTTCTGCCACTTCAATGGGAGATGCAGGTTTTGTCCACTGGCAAAAGGCATTAAGGACACAAATGGATTTGTTGCAGACTTAAACCAGGTGTCCTGAAACCTTACAGTGTTGCTCT
Organism: Brachypteracias leptosomus; assembly: GCA_013401335.1. NCBI lineage: Eukaryota > Metazoa > Chordata > Aves > Coraciiformes > Brachypteraciidae > Brachypteracias > Brachypteracias leptosomus. Next base: position 81,132 of record VYZX01013295.1, on the reverse strand, counting down.
CTTCCTCTTGGCTACTGATCCCCAGCTTGGGCCTTCTATGGTTCCTATGAACTCTATCTCGTTCTGAGGTGGTTTCACCTGACTCCTGGAAGTCCTTTCTCCAGTAGTTCTTCATCCCTTATCTTTGTGTCTGTGCAGGCTTTCTGGGGCTTCTGGCTCTTTGTTGCTGGCAGCCCCTGATGAGGTCCCACGCGCGCAGCCGCTGCTGATTTGCATGCGTGTGCACTGCTGCCAGCAAGCTGCTGCTTGGCCGCCTGCACTGACCCTTCTTGCTTGGGTTTGGGTTTTGTTTCTTTTAATGCTGCTAATCCCCAAATCTTATGTAGGACGAATATAGGACAGCTAAAGAGTGATTCTTTTTTTTAGTGAGAAAGCCTTGCAAATGTCTGTAGTCAGCATGTGGGTGCTATCTGGAGGGAGGGGGGGAAAAGCAGCTGATATTGACTATGTCTCCTGGTGACTGAAGGGTTCACATTAGTCTGACTTGTTTGGGGCTCATTTATATTAGGGTATTTGCAACATTTGCTATACAAACATCTTCTGTGTGCTTTTATGCACATGTATGTCTCTTTTCCATGTTGCTCGTAGAAGGATTTCTCATTGCAATTCATATGGCTGTCACTTTTGGGTGTCATTGCCTCCTGCCATGCTAATTAAACCAAAAGGGGGGAGGGGGTAAATAGCCATACAAATAAAAAATGCAGGCTTGTCATACTTAACAAAGGCATCAGTGCTGAAACAGAGGTTTTCTACACCACAACTACTTCCTTGTTACTCCTAGCCAAGGGAAAATGCAACTAATGTTGTGGCTTTTAGTGATTAAGTGGTTAATGATTTAATGAACTAAAAAAATCTCATTTGTTGCATCCCTTGGACTCAGAAAAAACCTCAAAGAGCTGATTTTCTGTGTACCTCAGTCCAATATTGCTACCTGCTGGGATATGAACACAATCTCTAAATAAATTGCAAGTGGCCTTGGGCAAATGGAAGAGTTTCGCTTTGATCTTGCTAGAGAGAATGAAGTCAAATGTTCAATCAATCAATCAAATTCATAACTTCTAGCTACAATCGGCCTGACAACAGCCTATTATTTATTTTTAAAATCATATATTTCATTATTGCAAAACACACAGTCTCTCGTGGGGGGAAAAGACTAAATTATTGATAAGCCTTATATGTGACTGAGTTTGTTGTTTTTGACATGCTTGTCACTAACTATTGTCAGGAAGAATTTACTAAGATGTTTAGTCTGAAAAGTTGGCCAGGAATGTGTGTTGTGCCACATTTAAACTGGGTAGACGAAACTTTAATAGCTTCTTTCTTCTTGGATTCCTAGTTGGTAAAGACAGCTGAAGGCAGACTGGGCTTTCTAGTGTGAAAACAATGCATCAGAACAAGTGTTCTTTGTTTTAATTGCTGCAAACCAGATGATTCAGGCTCTGAAATTATCCATGAGGTGGGGATATGAAACTTTTAATTGATTTGTGTTTTTCTGGAAATAGCAATTCTCAGCCTGCAAAATACTTATGTAAACAGAAAAGGGAGAACAATTAACCCCACACCTCAAGAGCCTGTTTTCACTAGTGTTTGTCAAAAGCATCTGAAGAGTGGGTAACAGAAGAGTGTATCAGAGAAGTCTGTAAGGAGACTTACTTCTCATAGTCATCCTATTATACAAAAGCATTTAGAGACATGTTATAACGGTTATTTTTTCCAACCCAGCTGGAGTTTGTGAGGAAATTGTGCAGACACCTAGATGCAGCTCCCATGTGGCTCATGGGGTGCTCGGTAATGGATAGATATTTTCTAGGATAACCATGACCTTTCCACTCCCCTATTGCTATTTATGTGACCCTTATGGGTCTTACATGCCTGTAAATAAAATAGGTACTGGTACTTGAGAGACCTAGGTCCCTGGATATGTCTGAGAGTGCTTGCGGCAATACCTGAGCACCACAGGAAAGAAAGAGGTGAAATTCTGGCCCTTTTGAAGACAATGGATGTTTTTTATAATGGACTTCTTAAGGTCAGGATTTTGTTCGCCTGTGCCTTTAGTCATTACTGGGCAGAGCAAGGAATCAAGGTGAGTTCTATGACCCCAGTCCAGCTAATAGGGCCACCAGTTTGTACCCTTAATGCAACAAAAGGAAAAATAACAACCACCACAGAGGAACTGAGGAGTGGTGAATCTAATCACTATTCAAAACATCTACATATGTATAGACATACATGTTCTTGATGCACCTCTTGTCTGTATCCAAAACCAAGTCATAAGTAAGGACTTAAGCATTTGAGTGATTAGCATGTAAAGCATTCAAAGCCTCACAAAGATGCTGCATAATGTGTTTGTCAATACATAAGAGATGCAGCTTCCTCTGTACCCTGTATAAACAATTAATGAAACTACAGCGGTCTGAATTTTTTTTCGAAACAGAAATTGTTATCAACTTTTGCCTTGCAGATTGCCTGAACACAGAAGATTTAATTTGTTCCTTCTTGTTGATACAACTCTCGAATAGAATTGAGGGAGGTAGATTAGTAATACTGCCCTGGCTTTGCTGGAGGGAAAGGCAAGGATGGCTCCTGCAGCCTGGATTCAAACCCAGAACCTTTAGGTCTTACGCTCTGTTCTTTGCTGTGGTGTCTTTCCATCCATTCTTAGTGGTGCAGGCTGAAATTATCCCTTCCAATCTGCAACATGAATCTCAGCCATTCCTTGGATCTGCTGCTTATTCTGCACCCATTCCTCAAGTAGAAGCTTGGTGCATAAAAATGGTGCAGAATACACAAAGAGTATCCAAATAATAAAGGAGATCTGTTGTTTTACGTACAATTCCTGTACTCTTAAGTCATAGATAAGTAGAGGCTAATTATTTGAACCTATTCCTGTTGTTATCTTTTAGCTTTGTAAAGTGGAGTCTGTATTTGTAACAAGAAATTTTTTGAGCAAGTCTAGTTTTAAAAAAAAAAGAAAACAAAAAAAATCTTCTGAGGTTAAGGTGGGCTACTGAAATACTTACAGGTACTTCATTTCAAGCAGGACTTCAGGATTAAGTTCTGATCCATGGGTATAATGAAAGAAAAATCTGCAGAAGTGTCTAAAACTAGCATCTCACACAATCATAGGACTTGACAGAGAATTCTGAAGATCATTTTAATGGGAAGTTGATGCTATGACAAAATCAGTGACTGGAAAAAACTTGCTTTCCTTCTAAATGCTGGTCCTCTCTCTGCAGAGCCTAAATAAGACATTGTATTTCAGCTTAGTACAGCACTGATCTAATTTTGTGTTGGTTTTGGCATGTCTTGATTCAAAATGAAACATTTCAGGCCAGCAAAAAAAAGAAAAATAAAATGTTGCCATAATCTCCAAAACGTTGGTTTAGTCAGATATTGAAATTAAACATTTTACTACTTCTGACTGTGTTTGTTCCTGAACATCTTGTTCCATGAGCTTTTTGATGATATTTCAACATCTTATACTGATTTCACGATAGTGGAGCATCCCATGGATTAGAAGTTCCAAGAGAAGGTGAAGGAAAAGATGAGCAAAAAAATTGATTTAAGCAAACTTCAGTGATCCAGATCCTCTAGGGTCTCTCTGCAAGCCCTGACAAAAAGAGGCACTACCAGGAGATTATTTGTCCCATAGGACTGAAGAGGTTGAGCATGGGTTATCTTTCTCCATGGGAATGGAGATTACTATATCCATCTTTGTTAATGGTAAATGGAAGCAACATTATTAGATTAGAGTAGAAGCCTTGTACAGAAGGACAAGAAGCAATATTTAGAAAGGAAGTTTTGGGCTGGATGGAAGAAAAGCCATTTTCACAGCAAGCATCTTCAACCCGACATTCAGATGATTTTGGGTGGGAATATCACGTGACAGCATTGAAAACATTGGGTGACTGTTCACTTTGAAAGAAAAAGGGGGAGTCAAATCCTCTTGCAGGAGATATTGCCTGGGAGATGGCTGAATTACTGAAGCAAAAGCAGCCTGCTTTGAGCAGAATATCTGAGGTGGCTCCTTGGCACATCTCAGTACCACCACAGACTGTCAGGGTAATTGCAGGTAATTTGCTGCATTTTTGTCTGAGTACCATATCAGTGTTGGCCAAAAAAGTCTTGAGGTTCTCTTAACTTGGAAGAGCACCCTGCAGTTTAAAAGCAGAAATGGTCACATCTGGGGACTTTATGAAAAAGGATCCTTTTAAAAGTAATATTTGTAATTCTTAAATCTTAATTTCCCATTTTAGCTGCTGTTCTTTCACAGTTTGTCAGAAGCCATGGTGCAAAATATCTACTAGCCTTTTCAGACCCCTCTGTTCAGACCTGTCAGAAAAGCATCATAGGTGCAACAGGCAGCCATTGCTGCAGTGCTGCACTAATAAATCTGGTGGCTTTTGGAAACTTCCCTTCCTGGTGCTTACTTAGAAACCCTGAGCATGAACTCGTACTGTTTGTCTGGTTTATGTCACATACGATAGTCTTATTTGCACCTAGGCTTGGATCCAAACTGTGAATGCCTTTTAAACCTCACACCAATTCACACTTATTGCAAAACCTGGAAAATTAAGACTTTCCTGGGCTTTACTCTTGTGGCATCATTACACCATGTAATTATAGACTGTAATGTTATTTTATTATGAGAGTTTAGTGAGATGAGCAGTTTGGGACACTTAATACCTAACGTGCAGTTCAGCTTGGCTTTGATTTCCGCTATGAGATTTATTATCACAGGGAATACACATTCCACTTGACACTGCCATGTGCCCATGTAAGCTGAGTATGCAGACTTTTTTAGGGCTAGAAAGATTTATTTGTTCTTTTTAATGTCTGGAACTAAATTTTTGTATGGAAGGATCGTGTTGCCTAAGTATACTATGATCCTTCCAGGTATAAGAGTGGGATAGAATAATTTGCTTTATTTCTGTCTTTCTCAACTATCTGAGAAATATTTCAAAGATCTTTTCTGCCCAGGTTTCCATTGGGCTATAAGTGACCATTGTCTGTTTTCAGAAGTTCACAAGTTATATCAAAATGTATGACAAATACATCTTTCCTCTTAGCACACACACAGGCTCAGATCATTGTGGGAGGGCAGTGCCGGTGTTGTGTATTTTGCCAGATGCTTAGCTGTTGTGATAATGAGGGCTATTAAGGAAGCAGGGATATTAGATGTAGCAATCTATGATAGTGGGGGATTGTGCTTGATGACTCAGAAAGGTCTCCTCGGCTACTGTGCTCCTGTGTTTAAGAGAGTGTTTGTTACCTGCCAAGCAGCCTCTGACTTACATTCTCAAAGCACTGCAAAGTGTCAACACCAAATTAATTTCTTTGTGTGTTGGTTGTGATCTCAGATGGTCCGTCCTGATACTTGGTGGTTGTGAAAGGGCGATAAATTCAGCTCTTAGGTTGTTTTGGGTTTTTTGGCTCTAGTGAACATCAGAGGAAATCTTTCCCTTTCACTCAACTGTGCTATTGAGAAAAGCAAGGAAATGGCTCAGTTATATAACTAGAACAAGTTAGAAGTGTTTTAAAAGGAAAAATGACACTTGTAAACTGGATTGTCCTGTAATTTCTCTTAACCGGGTATATTTTGCTGTTAACTGTAATCATGTAATCTTAAGCAAGCCACATACTGTCTTTTTGCCAACTTACTCATTTGGAAATGAACACACAGCATGTAATTCTGCTGCTGTAGATGGATCAGCCACAAGACCTCCAGAGCCAATAATTATTAATCACTTCTGTCTGAATTAAGATGGTATCTTAATATCTCTGCACCAGTTCACAACAGGAGCAGATGTGGAAAGTTAACTACACATCCATGTGCAGAGGACTATTTAACACAGGTAACTCACACAGAGCAGGTTTCTGCTGCTATTACATGGGTGAGAATTTTTTCTTGGACTTCAGAGTTTCAGACCACAGCTCTGGGAGCCCTTAGCAAGAGATTGTTTAGAAAGAACTTTGATAGCCTGGTATACCTACTGCCATTGGGTTTTTGGAATGTTATAGTCGGACGTTTTCCTGACAATCTGATATAGGCCGCTGTGTTGGTTTTGGTTTCCTCTTCTAGTAATTTAATAAAGCATTTCATGATCTTGAAAGCTGGCGTTCAATGACACTTTTTTGCCCAGACAGACAAATGTTTATCTTATATACTTACCATATTCAGGCACTCCTGAAGGAACCTGAAGTGGCATATGACCATTTTCTTCAGGATTTTGCATATGAGAGACTTTCAATTTGAATGCTGGCATTGTAAGATACCACAAAAGAGTGTCTCTAGCAAGTAGAAACCATACAGACAACCTGATATTGTCTCCAAGTGCAAAACAGAAGTAAACAAACCAGAGAGTGTAGGATGTCTCTGTTCCTTTCTCTGTCTTTAGCTATGTCCTTACTGTGAAGGCTTTTCTGATCTAATTTCCTCCAGTTCTTGAGATACCTGTCATCTACATCGTGTCCTTTATCAACATGTAATCATAGGAAATTATCTGTTTACTCAAAAACATAATTATTGCAGCATTTAATGTTCACCCCTGTAAAAGCCTGACCACAATACTCTGGGAAAGCAGAGCTTTATCCCTAAAAAGAAGCTAATTCATTCCAGGGGTGTAGTTGCAATGGGACTCTCTGACCTAACAAAAGGACAAAAATTAACCAAGAAGAGGTTAATCCACTACACATGGGCTGGAAGAAAGGCCCACAGGCTAGATTTGCTGACAGCTGGTCCAGGCTAGCACAAAGTAGTGGGTACTTCAGGATGTGTAGGTTCCCAGCACAGGTCCAGCCATCCCTGCCTGTGACAGCAGCACCAAGTGTCACGGGCTCAGGGTTTGCCAGCACGGACAGTGCTGGGCTCCTGCACTGGCAGCAGGTCCAGAGTCTACCTGGAGCCAGATCCAGCACTGACCCTTATTTTGGTTTTCGATGCACCTATTAATCCAGGTGTGATATTCCCCTCTGAAGCTCCCTTGGAAACCTGACTATGCAGCACTGTTGCCTGTGCTGGTGCATTTCCCATTGATAAGCAGAAGACCTTGGTTTTTGCTGTGCTGTGATGTTGCTTGGATCTGTTCCGCTCACAGGAAGAGCAGCATCTGAGAACAGCACCACTCACCAATGTCCACCCTGATCCTGGCACTGTCTATCCATCAATTTTAAATTCACTATATTGGTGAGGGACATGATTTCACAGGGGCAGTGGTAAAGATTAACTTCATGCTTGACTTTCCTAGAATGGCACTAATGACAGCTGATGGTCAATTTCTGTTAGTCTCATTGAGTTATTTTAGTCTAACTTCTTAAATCATAAAGTGCTTATATTCCCATTTTTATCCTCATGGTAGCACAAACTGCATCTCATCTTCTGGATATAAGACATGGTTATCTATAAATGCATGGGAGAGAGTGGATTATGCAAATATGCTTATTACTCTGTTATGGTGCTGGCAGTGGTTGGTTTATGTTTTTTTTAAATCTGAGCTCATTAACACTTGAGGCAACATAGTTTTTTGTGGTTTTTTTTTCCCTGCAGTCTCAAGACTAAATCATAGGGGGGAAAAAAGGAAAAAAATGTTGCCACTTCTATTTTGTCTGGGGGGGAGACATAAAAAGAGAGGCTGCAAATTTTTGACCAAGCTCCCCCTTAAATCCCCTCAGCTCCCCTCCTATCAACCCTTCTTTTCTCACTCCTGAGCTAAAAGTATCAACCAGGAGCAAATGTACAATGTTTCTGTAGTTGTTTCCATAGAAATTAGGCACTTCTGCTACACCTTAATTGCTTATGTTGCAGATCATGTCATAAGTCATTCTGACAAAAAGGCCAGGGAACCTTAATATTTTTGTTTACAGTATGTTAAACAGATGTTTTTTTCAGTGTAGAGATAAGACTACATTAAATATGATTTTATAAATAGAGGCTCTCACAGCTCAGCTCCTCTTGGGACTGCTCTGATTTGCTTGTTGGATGATTATAATGGGTTTTTAATTACACCTGTGAGCCAAGGTGTATATCAGAACTAAATTACAAAGCACCTTATAGTTGAGATTTTTCCAGTGTACAATGAGCTGAAAAAGGCTTTTTGTCCATAAGGACAAAGAAATAATTTTTCACATTATTAAAATTACAGAAGCTTTCTGGGCAAACATAGTGATAACACAGAAGATTAAGACAGACAAACTTTTTATTTGTTTATTTTTGTATTATTCATTTATTTTGGAAGGTCCTTAGCAATTTTTCCCAAGCAAACTTAACTCCTTGTGAACAGCTGAATGAGCCTCTGGTGTTTTTCATACTTGGTGAAGCTTACAGCAGGTTACTTCATTATGATTCTGTTTCTAGGATTTTTCTTCATAAAAATTAAGAGCAATTAAAAAAAAAACAACAAACAAACAGAAAAATCCACCCAGAACTAAAAAACTTGTGTTTAAAAGAATGAGGACAAGTGATTTTCATCCTTGAAAGAAAAACGTTTAAAATAATTCAATCTTTTCTGAGTCATTTGCAGCTGCCCCTTAGGTTAAGAGGTACCTCCATCTGCCACGAGGAGCTGGACAACTTGAATCATAAAAAAGTGGTTATTTTGGTCATAAATGGATGCTCAGTGAAGTAACAGGAGCCAAATAATTCCATATAAACACATGATTGGGGTAATATTCAGGACAGACTCATTTAGTAGAGGCTCTTAAATATGTTATTTCAGATCTAAATGCCAGGCTGATCCAAGGCCTGCTGAGGCCTGTGGAAACAGGCCCAGTTTCAAAGTTTTGTTTTGATTATTACTAGATCCAATATCTGCTGAATTTACCTGGAGCATGGGGTAAAGTTCCGGAAACCACTGATGTGAATTAGGTTTCCAGCTTTAGAAGGTATTGAAAAATTTTCAAACATTTTGTGTTTTGATGCTTTTTTTCCCAAGAATTGCTGGGTATTTCCAGCCTTTGAAGCACATAACAGTTTGCTCGAGGTTCTTGTCTCAGGTATCTTTCAGAGAGTGAACTTGCTGTGCTTACAAAGGTATTACTTGGTGGACCAGCTGTGAATGTGCCATTTGAGACAGGCCATATTTGAAGCAGCTCATAGGCATGTTGTTTGTGAACTTTTATTTTTCTGAGTGGAATAAGAGAGGAATAAGCTGAATGTTGAAAGACAGTGATGGAAAAGTAACACAAAAGCAAGGGATAGGAGGAAAGGCCAGGCATAAGAGGATAAGAAGAGGTGAGTGGGTGAGATGATGGAAGAAATGAAGACAAAATAAGGATGGATAGTCAGGCAGCTGGTGCTAAGTGACTGGTATTAGGATGTGCTTCCAGAGGAGACTTTATTAGCTGTTCTGCTTCAATTATGCAGAAAGCAACTGACTGAAGCTACTGGCTTGGACGCTGGTTTCACCCAACACAAATGTTAATGATGTTTTGAACATAGCACTTCCCACTTTCATAGAGAAAAATGGTATGTGATCCAACTAGGTTCTAATTGGCCAGCAAATGGTGGTGGTGTCCATTATTGTGGCCCTAGTTTAAGCAAAATTCAGAGGATTCACTCATCTGAGGTGTCATCATGCCATGCAGAAGCTCCTTTTAGTACCAGGTCAGAGACCAGCAAAAAGAGTTTCTAAATCCTCTTCAGAGTAACCTTCTCTGTTGCAAATATCAAAATAGTGGCTGAATCCTGTTTGATTTATATGTGGCAAACTAGGGCTGGCATGGCTGCAAATCTCAGTCTCATTGGGTTATGAAGTAATACTTATCATTATAGGACCATGAACGCAGAGTGCGGAAGGCCAGATCTGTAACAGATATGAATTTTCTACACATTATTCCATTAAAGCAATTCTTTATCACAGGGATGTCTAGCATTTCTTGCCAGATACTGACAACTGGGACTCTTTCCAAGTGTTCTCCCCATTGCTCTGTTGACTTTCACCAGTATGGGTTAACTTGAACAGCCCCTCTCAAGTGAGCAGAGCCGGGCTGCCAGTTTATGACTTTTTTTATTTTTACAGGGTAAGCATCAGTGCAGTAACTGAGCAATTTCCCTGATGTTGCAGACCTGAAATGTACCCAGGTAGCATGTTTATCACAGCTAGTTTTCTTTCCTAAATCAAATTACCTTTGATCTCCAAACCCTTCCATTATTATTCAAGACCAGAAAGGTTGATTCTCAAAAATAAAGGCACAACCATGTTCAAGGAGCTGGCCATGTCCTCTGCTTCTCCTCCCTTTCTGTGGTACTTGAGCCCCCATTGTCACACACTTTAAAGGCCTCCAAATGACAAGTGAGTGTGCTTGCAGTAAACAGAGACATACAGTAGGGATGTGGCAACTGTAGTACACAGCATTATAACAAGTAGCTCTCCAGTTGCTGTCAACCTTGACAAGTATCCTATTGAAATGCAGATGCCGCCTCCTTGCACCGAATGCAGCAAATGGTTCCGCCAGAGTCCGTTCCTTTGGCTCTAATGAGGAAGAGGGGAAGGGATGTGCTTTTGATGATGCATAATCATCTCAGGTTGTCTGTGCCTCGGGGTAGGGCCACATCATGCAGGTGCTTTGCATGTTATTCTCTTACAAAATTTAATATTTGGCCTGTCCTACCCAAAACCCAGACAGGAAAATGAAGGGGGTATCTGGAGCTAGGATTTGTCCCTTTTTTTTTTGACTTTGTAGCAGTAAGTGGGATTGACCTCAGTCTTGTCAGAAGACAAAATTTTAAAAGCTTTTACCTACAGGTGGAAGATGTTAATAAGTACTTCTGGCATTCTAATATCCTTCCACTTAAGCATTATTAATAAAATCTCCCTTCTCCCTTTAATCACCAGAGCTAAACATTTCTGAGCTTTGCCGTCATTTGAAAAGAAACAAACACGCAACAAATCGCACTTGACTAATTTTGTTAAATTCTACAGGAAAGCAAATGTGAAGTCAAGTCTCTAGAGGTCAAGTCTTTGGCAAGAAGAATTTATAAGCGGAGTACGTATCTATTTGTTCTCTGATTATTTGCTCTACTGACAGTAGATGAAGAAAAGACGAAGCAGAAGATTTGTGCTAATTTAGAAAAATGTTTGAAAACGTTGGCCGTGCAAATCCAAATGTATTAGTTAAATGTTATTGAATAATAATGAGAACAGGCGTGTATTGACCGAAGGACTTTGGAACTATGCAAAATTAATTTGTATTTATTTAACCCTGCCTTTCAATGGATCTTTGTTCATGCTTCTGCTGCTTGGATTTCCTTGCAAGAGCTGATCTCTTTTTATAGCACTTCTTTATTTTAGTAACCAGCCTAAGTGCCTCGGTTCCTTAACAAAGCTTGAACAAGAAACGAAGTAAATATACAAAGCAGAGGCTTGCTTCTCAGAGGTGCTATTGTTTGTACAATGGTAGAGCGCCAGCAACTCTGCTGAAGCCTGGGCCACCTCTTGCTGGATGTGCACTAACCCTAAACCTTCCCAGACAAATAGCTGCAAGAAAAGAAGTCTGTTATCTCTGACTTGCAAGCAGTGAGTTGAAGTGGGGAGCAAGCAGGAAACTTGTCCAGGTCTCTAGTAGCAGTGATCTGGGCTTCCCCAAGTTGCATCCCCTTGCCCTGAACACATTTCTCTCCTCTTGTTCTATATGGAGCTCTCAGCCTGAGGCCTTTTTATTACAAAAAGAATGCTTCATCAGATTAAAATGACTAAGGAAGTGAGTCATAGGGAAGGAGATATGAGAAGGGCTTGCAAGTAAAGGGTAGCTATTGAAAGTGAAAAATCAAGAACTTGACAATCTTTGTTGCAAAGATGACCTCCTTGTCTCACAAGCACCAAGCAGGAGGTGAGTGAGACAAAGGCATCGTATTCCTCACTTTTCCAGCACCTGGGGTGCCTTCCTGATGTTTATGCAGCCCCATACAGCTGTGCCCATGAGTGCAGTAGTGGTCAGTTCTGTGTGGTACTGCTCTTTAGTGAAGGACACATGTTTGAACACTGTGCTTCTGGAAGCCATTGTGGAGCGTGGCCAAGTGCCATTTTGCAGACTATGTGGCTGCAAAGTTGCCCTCACTTCTTCTGCACCACATATACAGGGCAGCAAGCTAATTTTGTCCCGGCACATACTCTGTGGGACAGCCTCAGAAGGCCATATAGTCCTTCTCACACGCTGAGGTGGGATTCAGCATTCCTGGGTCCTGATGGACCTCTTACTGAGCTCTTCCCTAACAGCTTCATCAAGGACATCCTACAGCTTCCTGTGGCCCCAGGAGGCTGGTGGTCTAAACTCAAAATATCTTTAGTACCAGGGGAACGCAGAGGAGTGTTACTCATCCCTCTTTCATAACAGACATTTATATGTGGAAAATTTTACCCTCTCTGCCTCTTTCTTTTGTGCTAGACTAAGAAAACCCATGTTTTTTTTGTCTCTGGGCAGGGCTGGCGAGTCTCAGCCCATATATACACTAGTGTATCCAGAGCATCACTGGGGAGTCTCTGAGATCAAGTGCTTCCACTTGCCATCTCTCCATCACTGCATAGCCCATGTCCCCTGTGTATCTTTGTTGGGCCCCTCAAAAAGGTCAGGACCCCGTCATCCTTCTTATTTTGGGAAATGCCATGAAGGACTCTTGGAGATGTCAGTAAAAATGTTTCCCAGACTCCATATAGTTGAAAACCAGAGATTAGGCAACATTTGTCAAAATGAACAGAGAAGGCAGAATGTCACATTCCTTTTCTTTATGGGCGTGGAAGTGTTAAAGGCTTTCAAGCTTTGCTGAGGACAAGTTAAATGAAGTCCTCAGTGTGTTCATAATGGTTTCACCGTTGCCCACATGTACATGCGTTATCTGTAGCAACTCAATACTTTGCTGAGAGCCTTGGGAAGTGTGAGAATGAAACAGACTCTTTTTAATCTCATTTATTTCCTCAGGCCATCTGGATTTAGTAAACACTCAAGTCATCTGACAGGACAAAGTTGAACCTCAGCACTAACAGGTTCATATGTTCATTAAGAGCCAGGACTGCCTGCACTCCAAATACTGTCTCCAGCATTGGCTCACTATGAAGCCTTAATAGCTTTTCTGCGGCTTATGTGTCTTAAAGCGGGCCCAGCTATGACTTCTTGTCTCATGGGGTGTTGTGAATGTTTATTACTTATTTCTGAGAGTGGACAGCATTACTGAAAAAAACCAGCGGTCTTATTTGAGGCTCATTAAAATCATGCGAATTTGTCTTGTGCAAAGTCATCCTCAGGAATTACCCATTGAAGTTGCTTTACACCTTCTTGTGTAAGAATGGCAGAGCTGAGCCTCTAAAATGCTTTTCAAATGAATCTGCTCACAACATGGTCAGGAGAATCGTACAACTGGCTTCAGAAGCATGGGATGTGGTCCAACGTAAAAGAATCAGCGCTCTGGGAGTTTGAATGAAATGTAGTAACTAATAAATGAAAAGTACTTTTGTTTATCCCTGCTGGCAAGAAGCCTGTCCGTAGTGGGAACACCAGTGCCCAAGTATTTTCTTTATCCATTTGGATTTATATGATGCTAAAACGGGAGCCTGGCCAAAGCATGAGGTGCCCCTGCCACAAAAACCAAGGACAAAGTAGCAGCTTAGCTCTGAGAGCCGTTCGTGGAATCCATGTGAAACAGCTCCTAGCTCCATGAGATGCCTCCCTTCACAGTGGTCTACAACCACAGCTCGCTCTGTATTGTCCCTAGTTGTGTCTGCCCAGCACAGACTCCCACTAAAGATACTGCTGCGTTGTTGACCTCCATGCAACACTGAGTATGTTGGATGTATTTGGATATAAATTGTACCAAATGTGATATTTTATGCTCTCTTAGTCCTTAAAGACCCTGCACTGGGAGGACTCTCGGGTGGTTTAGTCAGCTTAGCTCTTTTACTGCCTTGAAGCATCCAAGCCACCAGCATGTGTGTGACTCTATAGCGGTGTCAGGAAGGGGATGAGTAAACTGTAAGTCATGTTTCTAGGGTTTAAAAGGAAAGGTTTTAACCTTGATTTATTTTGATGGGTTGGTAGCAGAAGGAAGGTTAAAGTGCTATTCTTCCAGCATTGCCAAGCTATTAAATGCTTACCCTGTTCTATAGCCCTACTGTGAACCATGTGTAGTTTTATCGAAATATATGTTGATGGTATGTGTCTATGAGAAGGGGGCTATTCCTCTTTATTGTTCCTGATCTAGAAAACCAAGGATGTAAATATTCTACTTAGGCTTCATAATGTACTTCAGCATTAGATGGTGGAGTAAGAAAGAGCTGTTAGATGCGACGCCTTTTCCTGAGCTTTACATTCAAGATACTAGGTAAAATGGTAAAATTTGATTTAATTATTGTATGCTTGTAAAGCTGCTGAAGGGAAATTTGAGGAATCATTTCGCTAAGTCACATCTTAAATATTTGCTTATTTTTTGTGTAAGCATCTTTATTATGAAACCCTCCAGAGCTAAAACCTGTGTAAACCGATTTATTCATGTCAGGTGTATAATAATAGATGATACAGCATAACACAATGTGACAATACAAGAAACTCTATCTGCAACTTCATGGAGGGGCTTTTAAAATCACAGAACAAATGCTCCCACCTATCACAAGACTTCTTGGTTGGCTAGTTCATGTCTTCCACTGGAGTGGGAGTGTGTGGTTTCATCCAAGCTGGTAAATCTGAGCCCCAGTTTGACACCACTTCAGTCTGAGGTTGAAACGTTTGAATTTCACCCATATGCAAAGTGGATGGGAAGTGTGGGGGGAAGAGGCTTTTAGCTAGTTAGAGCTTTACACTGTTCTTGGTATGATGCCTCCTGATGGGAAGCAGTCTAATAAAGCTTCCATTTTCAAGTTGAGATAAAAGCATTACCTATCCAATAGATCTGTGTGTAGACACTAATGCCTCTCTGCTTTGTTTTCACATATTATATGTACAACTGGCATTAATTGTTGCATTTTTCTTATGTTTTTCCAGTACGTTTTTAATCTCTGCAGGCTGTATTGATTTTTTTCCTGTGTTGCTTCTGCACTTGCCACCAGGACCTCCTTGTAGATAAGGTGTTTCAATTCAGTGTGTGATATTTCTTGGGAAAACACTCAAACACTTTTTTTTAAAATGTGTTTTTTTTCTTCTCTCTCCCCTTTTACGATGTATTAAAAGGAAGATGCTGGAAAAGAATTCAGAGCACAAAGCAGGGACTTGCAATGCCCTTTCTCTTTCAGCAAACTCTTTTATTCTGCTGTGAGGAATGAAATGCTTCTGTTACAGCAAACACAGACTTGTGTTTTACAGCAAAAGCTTTTTAAAAGGTTATACACAAGCTGTACACAGGGTTGAGCTTGGTAGCGAGAGTGTTTCTGTGTTGCTAATATTGAGAAGAAGAGACCACTTATTCTGAAGTCACAGTTGTTATGAAAGGGACCAGTCTTTTTAGTTCTTCTGTCACCTCTTTAATACAGAGCTGAGGGGATTCTGTCTGGAGAGAAAAGAGTTAAGGTGAACCATTAGGCTGCCACAGAATTAGTCTTGGAGGCTAAGAAGAGGGTGTCCTTGGTCATTCCTTTTGCATGATGGATGATGATGGGGAACAACAAAGTTTGACACGGGGTGGGCAAATCCAGTGACTGCAGATAGATAATCACAGTATTTTCTAGATTGTTAAGGCTCATAATGCATTCCTTTAAAAAAAAGAAAGAAAAGAAAAAGTAATTCTTCATTATCTCAGCATGTACAAACACCAGACATGGAATGGTCTGAAAATGCTGGGGAGATGGACTCTACTACCATCTCCAGGTGAGCAGTGCTGCCAGAGATGAGTTGCAGTATATAGTGATCACCAATGTTGTGCAGATGTGATTTAAGTCCCTACAACTCACCTCCCCCTGTCCCACCATGCCAGACAATCTCAGTGGTTCTTCCAGAAGGCAGCTTTTTTCAGCATGCTGCCTATCTACTGCCAGCCTCCACCTATGCCCTCACCTCCCTAACTCAGCTGTTTTGATGATCTTAAAGGTCTTTTCCAACCTAAATGAGTCTATGACCACAACTAACATTGGCACAGCAATCTGTCACCTTCCAGCACATCTAAGTTTGTGCCATAAACTCTAGCTACAAACCAACACTTGTCATGCAGGTCAGACAGAAGGGCAGAGGCATTGTTGTCCCCCATCCTGGCTTTGACAAGCAGCTGCTGTGGCAGCCCTGGTCTGCGGGAATGGGAGCCACAGTTGTTCAGTGACAGGTCCTGGTGAATCCAAACCACAGTGAAGCCCTCCTCAATTACTCACGAATGGAGTGCTTTCATCTAGCTTGAGAGGCAGGAACTTTTTCTGCCCTATGAGCTCCACTGGCGATGCTGGACACGCAGTGTTGCTGCCCTTTCCCTTTTCCCGGTATGGACCACATGATCCTGCTGTCCGGAGAGTATTCTGCTTATTCCTGGATACAGCATAAACATTCTAACCAGTATTTAGCAGTTAGCAAAAGGCACTTGGAGCATCACACTGGGCAGTCCCCACAGCCCACATACATGATATGTGAGCTGGCAACGGTCTGCCTTGGCCACGCATCATTATCTGGGCCCTTCAGATCCACTGCTGCTCATTAGGTACCTTCCTTTATCACAGTGATGTCCACTTATGCACCCTCAGAAGTGCCAGGGACCTCTCAGCTGATGTTGCCAGGGTGATGACACACACGAAAAACCCATGCAGACCAGAGATGATTTTGGCAGACAGCTACTTGCTAATTCATCCCCAGCTTGATGCTGCTCTTGGGAATGGAGGACAGGGAAGCACAAGCTCTTCTTGTTACCAGATGCACTAGGGTTTCAAACCTGTTTCTCTTCTCTATCCTCCCTTCTTTGTGCCCTGTGTTTGGGTGGGTTTACCTGCTTACAGACCCCCCCACAATGAATGGAGGGGTGATTGCACTGCATCCCTCATTCTTCCCAGTACTTAGGTGGTGAGATCACTGCTCTGGCTCAGATCTCACAGTAAGCTGGAGTAGAAGCGACTCCCCTTCAAAGCTCAGAGTTCAAAACCAGACCAGTATTTCCCATAGCACTTTATTGCCTGGGAAGCCCTATCTCAGCTGTGCTGCACGTACCATCAGCCAGGGATGCTCCAGCACCCAGCCTCTCTTGAGCAGGAAGAGGTGGAGGAGATGAACTTCCCATTGAACATCAGGACAAGGGAAAGAGCAGCAGTCTGAGTATCTCCCAACACGTGGAGTGAAAGAAAATGCCATGAGTAGGTCAAAGAGTCTAGACTCTGTTGTCACAGGCTGTACCTCAGGCAAAACACAGCTGAAGGAAAAATCAGAAACCTTCCAGCCCAGTTAACTTGGATCTTAGGCAGAGCGAGCAATTCTACAGTAGAACTATCCATTTCCATCTGACGTTCCTAAATACAACAGTGATCAATTTAAAAAAGAATTTAATATTAAAAATTCAACCACCTTAATCAGAAATAAGCCCTGATTCAACACAGATGTACAAAAAAATGTTTTGAATTTTAGGTCTACACCCCAGCCCCAGAGAGCTGAACGCTGAATAGTCACTGCTCTGAAATGCATGCTGGCTCTTGGAAAGTTCTGCAAAAGGTGAAATGTGCTGTGGTTTGTTTTGCTTCCAGACTGATCTAACTAACTGTTCGAACTTTCAAAGAAACTGTGTAGGAGTCTGACATTTAAAAAAGGGGAAAAAAAGAAGGTAGGGGAGGAAGATGAATCTTCCCAGAGAAGATTTTTATTTTTTCTCCCACCTCCCCTGAAGGAGAGTGCTTCTTGAGCACTGCTGGGCTGGCGTTTGCTCCCGGCGGGCAGAATATTGCTCAGTGTGTTTCCCAGTAGTGCAAAAGAGAAGCGTATGTAGATGGGTGTGCTGATGTCAGGCTTGCTTTGCTGGGTAGTTTGGAGGGAGGAAATCATTCAAGAGATCAGATCTACCTGCATCGCGAGATGACACAGTTAACAATAAGAAATACTTGTAAAGATTTTTATGGGCCATGAGAGATTTAAGGCTGGAAAATACCGAGTGTGCTACAGACTAGTCATCTGCCCAGGAGCCAGACAAATCTCTACTCTTTTAATCAGTATAACCTGGAATTTACCAGATTAAACTGGGATGCATTTTCAGTGTTTTGTTCCCCCTTTGTGGTAGGCAAGATTTCCATGCATGCATACATATATAGATATGTAATAGAATCATATACTGTATATACGGTTCTGATACATGCAAGTATTGTCTCTATGTGTTTAGATGTTTCTTTTTTATTTTGAGATACATTATGGTTGCAAATCAGCTGTTTGGAAGCACGAGTAAAAATTTTCCACATCATACACTGAAGCCACAAAGAGCTGTCCCTGCTGCATCTTTACGTGGTATGAGGTTTCTTGAAATATAGCACAAGCCAGGACAAAACCAATTTTTTCCTCAGAAAACCATCACCAGACAATACAGATTCTTAAGAGAAGGATTTTTCCCCTACCATACTGGCATATACAGACTCATGTAAGTGATCTGGACTTAAATGTATAAAAGCTCCCGAGGTCTAAAGGTTTGATAAACGAATGGCAAAATTCCCTGTAATCCCACCGAGGGAGTATCTGTGGGTTTTTTGGTACCGCTTTGCTCCCAGGGCCCTCGCAGATGCTCAGGGAAGCTGGGAGTCCATGCTGAGTGCCAGAGCGATGCTGTTAATGATCAGGAAGAATTTAGCTCTCAGAAGTTGAAATAAATGCCTTGTTCAGGCTGAGCATGGTAGATGTTACTCAGGCTTGTGGCAGCAGGATGTGGAAATAACCTATTAGGTTAAGTCCTCTGCTTTGCCAGCGTCGGATTTGGACTCTTGTCCTGCGAAATGTTAGTCACACAGATTTTTCTTACTTATGTGATGCTTCCCACTAAAGTAGAAACAAACCCTGATGTTATTCCTTCCTCTGAGCTTCCCCCTACATCCTGTCTTTTGTTTCTGACGGAGGTTAGGAATGCTGGGGATTTGGGATCTGGGTTTCAGCACTAAGACTTAAACTGCAAATAGTGCCATACTGGTGAGATGAGAGACAATAAATATCAAGTGGAGATTTAAAAATATATTTCCAGTGGTTTTGGTAAAAAATGCATTCCTAAGACAGTGTAAAATTATATAACTATTTGTCGAACTTATTTAACTAAACCAATATACTGGAATTATTGGACAAATTCAAATAAAAATATCTCTTCTTCAAATAATTTTGATTCTAACCTTTTTTTTGCATGCAAGAAACCTGTGAATCTCCTGATTTCTTTTTCCTTTTTTTATAGTAAGAACGCTTAACCAAAATTTTAAAAGAAACTTAATTTACATGAAGTAAAAGAAAATATGTTCTGTAAAAAAAGACAGTAACAGGATCTCTTTTCATTCCTTTTTGATGAGGTTGTCTCTCAGAAATTTTAAGGTTATATTTTATTAAAATTATTTCAGTACTTACATCTTACATATTCCGGTTGCATTTTAAAATATTTCATATTATCTTAGTGGCATATTTTCTTTTCTCAAGACTGACAGTCTTTCAGTACTGCATGTTCTTAATGTTGGGGCTTCTTACGTCTGGTTTGTAGTTTTAAAAAAATGTGTGAACTGATTTGCACCGAATTCCCTCATAACAGCAAGAGTTTATAGTAAAAAGGGATTGTAAAGTGAGGGGGAAGTCAGGAAGAATTAAAATAATGGCAGAATAATTCTTGTAATCACTCAGGATAGGATAAGCATGAAATGCAGCTATAATATGAATGATAATCTGAAGGGGGAAGTAACAGCTGAAAGACTGAAAGAATTTCAATTAAAATATACTAAGCTTAACTGATTGTGCAGATAAAGCACACCGATACAGCAATGATGGACACTACATAAATGCCAATGCAGATTCTGAAAGCACAGCAAACAGTTTAATTAAAAAAGAATTTCAATACAATTATTGTTTTAGCCTGACAAACAACTACGGCAGAAAGTCATATTTCATCGTACGAGCTCCCAACGCATGAAACATTTCATTGTAGGTTATTTATGAACCCTGGTTTTGTTTCAGACCTCATAATGGACAGTTGAAACATGCAGCAATGAATATACCCTTGTATTGGTCCTTTGTTCTGGAATTTTATCTAAAGATATAATTGCAGGGAAGGCAGTTCCATCCGATGGGAGACCCCCCTTTGGCGCGGAGGCTGAGCGCGTCTCAGTGCTTTGGTTATGTTTCAGTGCCCTCTCGTGGCTCACACACCATGGGGACACAGGGGACAGGCAACCCCACACAGGGGACACTGCCACCCAAGGATGCCCTCACACAGCAACCCCCTCTACATTGGCTTTCCGTGCTTTCGGCAGGGCTGGTCATGTCAGCCCTATACGGCAACCCTATGTGGGCATCGCCACCATCCCCATGGGGCCACACAGGATGGTGAGGGACAGCGAGGCTGGGACCACCAATTCTGGGAGGTCCAAGCCTTGCTGGCACAGACCATCACTGTGGTCTGTGGGGGATGCTTGCTGTTGACCCCATTTCTGCCCAGTCTCTCGCTGTGCAATGACTCATGTTCCTGTCATGTACCTGGGCATCAAAGGATGCTGCAGCCGAGCAGTACCTGCCTGCATGGGGTTTCTGTAACAGTCGGGGGTTATGGACTGTGTGATGGCCACTTCAATACTCGGTTGTGTATTTCAGAGTTCCCCTGTGATCTATACATACACGCCATTTAAAATGTATTTCATGTCTGTTTTTTCTCCTCTAACATTTTTTTTCACCAGCTGCTTCTGTCTGCCTCTTCCTTTCCTCCCAAACCAAGTAGTGCCTCTCACCAGCTCCCGTGCTTGGAGCTGGTATGAGAAGCAGCAGGCTGAGGAACAGGCTGGTTAGGGGCAGCTGCCCAGGGAGCATCCCATGCACATCACTGTCTACAACTTTCTTTCAGAAATTAAGTTTCTTGTTCCAACCTAGTCTCAAAACCTGCTGACAGTCACACTGATTTGTACCGAACCATGTGGTACATGTGCTCTGATACAGAGAAACCTATCTAATTCTCAATCAAAGTCACTTATTTAAGCCTGGTTGGGAGTCAAGCTGTGACCATTACATTCAGATCACTTATGACACAAACTAGATTTAAACACATATCTCAAGAAGCATAAACCTGTGTCTTCTGACTTTACTACAGTTATAGATGATGGTAAAAGTCAAAACCACCTCCATAATTACCCATCTATTTCTCATCGTGTTTTCTGTAGTGCCGATCACCATAAAACCTAAGACATGGAGTTTGAAAGTTAAATAAATGATGTGAAACTTAGATCTCTGTTTCAGCTAGGCATTTTTTTCAGCATCAGAACTGAGTGCAGGCTGTAAGTCTTGTCTGTGCACTGTGTCTTTTATTGCCTCCCTGTTTGTACGGTGCAGCTTGGGAATTTGAAGACAGAGGAGGGTGTATAAATTGCACAGCTCTGTACTGCACATGAAACCAATCCCTGCTGTAATGCTCTTGAAGGTAAGAGAGCTGTAAATGAGAAGGACTTTTGCTCCATGTTTAGTACAACCATTTCACTGAGCAGTGTGTTGCACAGCCCCTGAAGCCTTGCACTGAGAAAGAGACAGCAGACGGAGAATGCTTGTTGTTTTTTAGAAAAATTGAAATGAACAAGAGTTGTCTTTCTTTCCTCTATTTTTCAGGTCTCTGTGACACTGTGTAGACGTTACTTTTCATTTTGAGGGACACAGCAAATCAAAGCCAGCCCAGATCTGGATAGAATTTTTCCTCTGTTAGCAATGCTCTCTAAAAGTGTGGGAATTTCATAGAATCATAGAATTGTCAGGGTTGGAAGGGACCTTAAAGATCATCTAGTTCCTACCCCCCTGCCATGGGCAGGGTCACCTCCTACTAGATCAGGTTGCTCAGAGCCCCATCCAGCCTGGCCTTAAAAATTTCCAGGGATGGGGCTTCCACCACCTCTCTGGGCAACCTGTTCCAGTGTCTCACCACCTTCATGGCGAAGAACTTCTTCCGAACGTCTAATCTGAATCTACCCACCTCTAGTTTTGATCCATTCTCCCTAGTCCTACCCCTACCCGGCATCCTAAAAAGTCCCTTGCCAGTAAGATGCTGTTGTATCACTAGTTTTATCTTCTGCTGATACTGAACTGATATTCCTGATGTGAGAAGGTTTCTTATAAAGGTGTTTTTGCAAAGAGAAGGAGAGGTACTGGGACTCCCTATGTCTGTGCTGGTTCTAACTGATCAGGGGTTATGTTGGTGGAACTGAGGCAGGGTTGAGGCATGCTTAGGTGGTTCCTGACAGCAACAGTGACTTGCAGGTAGCTGCCACTTCTGCCTGGTTTCCCAAGGGGAAAAAATTCCTCATGAGTTGCCTGAGGGAGAGGTCCCTGGTCCTGTGTTTGTGACCCGCATCTACCTCTGCTCTCCTGTGATGCTCAGTGACAAGGTTCAGGTGACTCCACATAAACAAGTGCCAGACTCACTACTTATACTGCTGGTCATCGTCTATGGAAAGGAATGATGTCCTTTCTTCCCTGTCCTTTATGTTGGGGTTATGTGGGCTCAGCATGGGCCAGGTTTTCCCTCAGAGGGCATCAGCAGAGTCTTCACCTCCGGATGTAGAAACTGAGATTTTGGGTTAATGTCATGAGCAAAGACTTGCTAGCACCTTCACCATGCTGCTCTCTGTCAGAAGTACAAAACTGCATGACTGGTTTGCTCCTGGAGACAGACTCCCAAGGGAGCTGCTGGTGAGTTTGGGGCCACAACAGAGATGCAGACTGGATTGGGAGTTAGGTCCTGGCAGCAACTATCTTTGTCACAACAAGAGCTGCTGACCAGAACTGGTGAAGGGGTCAAACAACAGCTTTGAGGACCATTGGCAGGGTCCATGGCTTAAAGGTCTGCTCTGGTTCAAGTCAGAAGAGCGGAATCAGCACTGTCAGCCCTTCTGTTTCCACAAGAAATATATTCGGTCTTTGAAGAGGGCAGAGGGGTGCATATGGGGCCAAGGAAGCAGGCTAAACTTCTAATGGGACCATCCAACAAACCTGGCCAGATAGCTCTGCTGCATCCATTAATAATAATACTATGCACGCACAGGCCTCAGTCCTGTATTTTGTGAATCATAAACCAGGAGGAGATACTCTTTCATGTATGTACTAGAATACCTTCTTTTCAGCCCTCAATATTTCAAATACCTCTAGTGTTGAGTCTCAAGTGGATGTGGCTTTGTGAATAAAATCCCAAAGGGCCAAGGGCTAAGAGATGCTGAGCACCCATTTCAATAGGTCTTCCTAGTGCAGACCAGACAAACTTGCAGGTCATGCCACTCAAATGTCAAGTGTGTGCCCAGTGGTGGGAAGAGCAGGGACTTTGTGACCACAGCCCATTCCTGTGGCTATGAGTTGAAGTGCAGATGCACCGTTGCTCTGCCAGTCCCCTGCAGCTCCCTTCACACAAATCAAGCTGGTGAGAAAGAGCTTCTTTATTTGCCCAGATTGGAGTGAAGTCTGTGTTGCCATGACCTTGCTTTTCTGTGATTCCTATTCTAGTGAGCCCTAGCTTGTTGCTCACTGACATTTCTTTGAATACAACTGTTATTTACCGAACAAGAGGTGAACGCTGAGAAATGTTTCTGGAAGCCAGCAGAAAAGGCCAGGTTAATGGTTACTTGTGTGCTAACACAGACCCTGACCCATGCAGTGCAGCCAGAGTGGTGGAGAGTGTTGCTATCATCTGCTCACACAGTGCAGGATGGCACAACACAGAGACTACCCAGAGCAGTGCTGTCTCCTCACTTTACCTCATCTCTCATTAACAGCAGCCTCTACAGCAAGAGACACTTCTTTCGAAACTTAAAAAGTGAGTGTGAATGCTGTTCAAAAGCCTGCTTGTTAGAAGACTAGAAACGAGTGGCAGCCTGAGCTGGAGAGATATTGAAGACTTAAAATACATATATATGAATCATATATACCAGCCTATAAGCCGAGGTGTATAGAAACTGACCTTTCTGTTTCATCACCATGGAGTAAGCAAACTGCATAATTTGCTCCATCCCACGAGTGCTTGTCCCCTCTCTGCTGTCTGTCCTAATGTCACACGCTGCAGCTGCATTTGGCAGCCTCCCTCCCTCATTCTTCCCTTCTATTCCTTCTCTTTCAGCCAGCACAGCAGGACACCCACCCTTCTATCTCCACTGTTTCTTCACCAAAAATATGTCCCAGTTCATTCGTGTGCAGGGATGAGTCCTGATCAGCTGGGATGAGGCAACACAGATGGAAAACATAGGACTACCTTGTGGGAGGGCAGCCAAAACAGTCCCAGTTTTACTGTATGTCTATTTTAGAGATTTAGATGGCTGGATGGCTATCAGAAAAGAAAGAGTTCCTGCTATTGGTGGAGGAAAACAAAGCTGTATCTGAGAGATGAATGTAAGCATCTGCTTCTCAAAAAAGCGTGAGAATGTAGATCTCAAACCTGGGATAATACATGTTCAAGTACTCAGCTTTGAGTCCAGGCTCAATATCATCACATTTTCACAGTTTTGTCTGAGGATGTATCTGCTCCAGCCTGAAGAAAGTCCTCAAAAGTAAACAGTTTTACATTTGCTAGCTGAATTGCACAAAAAGTTAATGTTCTCCAAGCTGAAGATCTACGTTTAGTTTGTCCTTGAGTTAGGCAATCTCCATCAGAAAAAGTGTGTTCTTTGCTTTCAGAAGCAAACAATTATCCTACATGAAACTGATGCATAAAATAAGCTAAGAAAGCACCCTCCTGTGACTACAGGAGCCTGCTAGAAATCCTGAGTAAGCAGCACTAGAAATCTATTACTTCATGGAGGCTGGAAAAGATTTGCTTCATATTTTTAGCCCAGTTGACAGTTTTGCTAACCTCTCTCCCTTTTGAACATTTTTCATGTAAATATTTTTCAATAGTAAGTATGTAGAAACAGTGTGGCATATGAGCAGCAAAATTTAAGAGAAATATGACACTGGCAATGCTGGAACTGAGACCTACCATAAAATACCAGCTCTGCAGCCTGATATCCTTCTGCCCTCTGGTGGGTTTCCACACTGAAAGACTTCAAAGTTCCCCTATGTACAAATAAATTTTATATCCCCTGGACTGCACACACATTCTTCATACATAATGACAACACACAGTCCATCTCAATCCACTCAGCTAGGAACTCTGTCCCCTTAAATGTGCCAATGAGTGCGTGCACCTCAGTGGTGTCTCTGAGCTTCAGCTCCATGGTGCCTTTTGTAGACAAACTCTGAAGGGCCCGGGTACCACTCAGCCTAGCTGATTTCATTTCAATGTAATACTGAGATCTAGTCATAAAACAGGAATGTGAGCTCTTCACTTCTTCCTCACTGCTGATTTCAGGCATTCACTGAGGTATAACCATCCTTCTTCTCACACACCCAGAAGCTAATGGGCAGTTATTTCATCAGCCTTTTTCTCATTGTTCCAAAAGATGGGTTTTTTTCCTATAAGTTTCCAGATAAAGGTGAAATTGTGACTACTGAGAATTACAGATTATAGAAAGGTCAGCCTGCAAGAACACTCTCACCTGCATGCCCTGAATCCTATGCAAACTCTTTCCTAAGCCTGAAGAGCAGGAAGAATGGTAAAGACTGACTCTAATAGAAATTTTGAACATGTACTAAACCACCAGGTGTAAGGGAGCTTTAGGTGATGGGATTAGGGAAAAGCATCATTTGTGGGGAAATTATGTCATAACTGGAAAAATCATCCCTGACCTTTCCTTTGCACTGAGGTCCAGCATTGCAGGGATATCGGTGCTGGAAAGAGCTGTGCCGGGGGCTCTGGTGTCTCCACCGTGCAGTCTCTGAGAGCTGGCTACAGGAGATTCTGGGATTGCTAGGGCAGGGGAAAGATTAACAAAACCCAAGAAAATTTGTGTGATATTTGCTGATTTATGATAGACTGAGTTGTAGGATGATTCAGCTGTGAGTAAACCTCTGTCTTTTCCCTGCTGTAACTTCAAATTACCTTCACTTCTCCTCTCTCCCTTCCTGTGCTTCTCATTTGGATGGAGGTTAGGTGACCTGGCATCCTTTATTCATGAAAGAAGCCCCGTAATATATGTACGTTTGTTCTATGTTCATGGGGTTAATTTAGTTTTGGCAAAAAGTGCAGAGAAGCAGCCCTGAAGACAGAAATCCTCCGTTTTCCTTCCCAGAAACAGACCGTGTCATTCATGCTGCAGTCACTGTCCTGCAGGCTTGTCTCCTGTCTTGCCTTGAATGGCATGGGGTATTTCAGCTGCTGGGATGGTCCTTGGCCTTGCTGAGAGCAGCATAATGGTGCTAGCCCAGTGGCAGCCTTTACAGCTTCCCTTAACTCCTCTTAGCTCTAAATTTGATTGGGAGAAACAAATTTATCTCTGGGGAACCACAAAGAATCACAAGCTGATGGCTCATGTCCGTCCCTTCTTGCTGCCCAGCTGTAACTCATGGGCAGAGAACTTGCTGGCTTCAGTACAAAACATAAAGGTTGTTTAAAAACCAGAAAGCCATTCCTCTTATAGTGGGAACTGTCCCCTGTTTAATTGTGAAATTTAACACCATCAGAAAATTCCTGTTTATCCCACTTGAGCTATTATGCAACTTCTCAGAAAGAAACCACATTTGTCACTGGGGGATAATAAGTCTTATTTATAGAGTAGTCCATGCATGAAATCCTCTGGGCAACTAACAAAATATAGTCTGACTTAAAAAAAAAAAAAGTCTGAAAAAACATCTCTGCATAGTCCAATAAATGCCAAGAGGGGTGAAATAATTTCTTAATGTTTTTAGACCAAATGTGGTCAAAAATAAATGAGTGTCAAAGGGACATTTAACAGACTTTTTCTGCAGTTACATTGCTGTCCTCCTCAAAACAGTTGGTAGCTATGTGGGATGATCAGAAAAAGAAGAAAGAATGTCACTGAAGAGGTGACTATGTCTTGACCCTCAGCTCACCACAGCTCCCCTTCTGTCTCTAAGCATCTTTCATCTAAAACTACTGTAAAAATCTAAGATGGAGGTGGTTGTGCTGAGCACCAAGGGACATTAATTTTACCCTCAGATGAAGCAAATTAGGAGAAAAAGCCTTCTGTTTAAAATACTTCCTGGTAAAGACTCAAGGCTCCATTCCAAGGGAGGATATTTTGGGTTGTCCCTTCAACCCATGTGAGCAGGGCAGTGTTCCTCCTCCAGAGGGGCTGAAATCGCAAGGGGATCTGAGGGCTGCTGTGCCACCCTTGAAGATCTGCTCATCTCCTGTGTCAAGGGGGATGTTGCTGGGCATTAAGCAGACACAGCACCAGGGAAAATGTGTAAAGAAGGAAAATAATATCCAGCCACTTTTTCCGCCTGGCTACAATATGTGTGAAGTCAAGGGAGAAGACTGGGAACCAGAGCCAGGGTTGGTCTCCATGCCAAGGCTCTCACCCTTACTTGCTTTTTAAGGAGAATTAGAGCAAATTCGGGATGCTATTGAAAACCAGATGATAATTTATGCAGGTACAATATATCTCAGAATATCTTCCTTCCAACTATATTTCCTGTATGTTGCAGCTTTTATTTTAATTATTGCATTCCAAATGACTTGCCTTTCAGTCAGCAAGACTGAAAGATCTTGAAAGACCCCAGAAGTAATTTATGAGCAATTATCTGATTTTCATTTTTAGCAGTCTGTACTGTTCCGATTTCTGTCACCTTGGAAAATTCTTCGCCACAGTCTAGATAATTTAACTAATAGGAGGGACACTCATTTTAAAAGGGGGCTTTCTAATGACAGGCCCTGCTGAGCCTGCTGACACTGGTGCAGGTAGTTGGAATTATTATGGTGATTCTCAGCATTTTCATTAATCTCTTTTGCATTCTCTGGGGTTTCTGAGCTGAAACTTGCCAGGCAAGGTCTTAGCAAAGTAATAATTTTTCTTCTCTTTCCTTAGGGTCTTTTTTCGTATTGTGAGAATCTATTAAATAAGGTAAAAGTAGTTCACAAAATTACAAATGAAGACGGTGACAACAGACTTAAGGTATATATAAGGAGTGCAATGAGTTTCTGCTGGAGCAGTGAATTCCCTCTTTCCTATACCTTCCACTGGAAAATCAGGGTTCTGCAAGGAAAGATAGGGTAATTTTTGGATGCTGAGCCACTCCTTGCTAAGGATTATGGATTTGCTGAGGCAATCCTCAGCAGGCAATCCTCTGCTGGCTCAACAGGGAGATGATGGCCGTCAGCAGGTCACTGCAAAGAGGTCCCATGGCCACATCCCCATATGTGGCCCATGACACGGTCTGACAGCAGCCATACTTGCCCCTGGCCTCCCCAGAGGCAGAGGAAAGTGATGGAGTGACAGCGTGTGGGAAGAGAGGAATGAAATGTATGCAAAGTGCCATGTGAAGGCCCATCAGCTGTGATTCCTCCACCTTGCAGGACACAATGCAGAGCACACTTCTTCCCTCTGTGTTTGACCTGGCATGGTTGAAGTGTCCTGCAACACATGTAGGAGAGCAGGTTGTGACAGAGACTGTGGTGTGAGTCTGCACAGCCAAATGAGTATCCATGTCCACCTACCTTCACCAGGTGAAGAAAGTAGTCCATCCCAACTACATTTGACCAGCCCTGAGAGCACAAATTGTTTGTAGAATAGCTGATTGAACCAAAGCTCTTGCCTTCCTGAAGCATAGGGTCTCTGAAGGGTCCCCTCATGGATGCACAGCCCCATGGAGGCAGCAAGACCCAAATATCTTCTGTCACCATGTCACTAGCTGTGGAATGGGTGCCCACAGTTCTTGCAAACACAATTATCCTTAAGAGCAGAGCCACCCTGGCAAAATGAGCATTTCTTCATTCTGGTCACTAACAGAAATAATCTGTTTTCATCCCTCTCATATCCAATTTGCCTGCTGAGACTGTTGGAACTTCAGAAGAGAAGAAAATCCCACTATTTTCCTGTACATCATCAACGGCAGGAGGCCTCATTTTTGTGTGGAGCATTTGGGTGCTACCACAATCCAAATCACAAATGTCATTTTTCTGTTTATCTTTTCTTCCTTTTGATCTTTCCCACACTCTGCTGATAGATTCAGCTAGCTTAGGAACAAATATTTATTGCAGCTCTGCTCTTCCATAAATAGCAATTGTATACTTTTAATCAGAACAACTTTTTTTTTTTTTTTTTTTTTAGGAGCATAACTGGAAGCTAAAAGGAAGGAAAGCAAACCATTTAGAAAGGCACAGCATATGGGCATGTGCATGTGTCCCAGTCCTCTGTACTACAGCATGCAGAGCTGAACACAAAAATGACTACTGTTCTCAGCAAACATCAGAGTCTTTAGACATTTAAACATTCAACATGCAGAGGAAGAAAAGGTATGGCAGCTACCAGTTACCTGGGAGGTTTTGTTTTATTTCTCTCTCTATTTCTCTTGAATGCACTTAGAAGGGCTGGCTCAGAGGATTCAAACTTCCTTGCTTGCTTGTGGGAAAAAAAAAATCATCCCTGCTTTGGGAACCCAACTTCTCTACCCAAGCGGGAAGTCACAGATATAGCACATCAGTGGGTAAGAGAAACGCTTGCCTTGCCCCCACCCTGACACATCAGAAGTGAAACCTAGGTCAAGCCTTTTCATGTGTTGCTCATAGCTTCTTTAAAATAGTGTTTCCACTGATGCACACCAACGTGATGAACATTTTTCATGTATTATTAATGCGGTTCTTTGTACCATGTTCCGAAAAAAAAAAAGTTTTGATTTATTCCACACCTTAAACCCAATGTGACAAACTAGTGAAATGGCAGCGGGCTGTCTCTTTCTTTCTCCAAGATTTGAAAACTGAACTTAAAAGTCTGGAATTATACTCAAATGCATTCCACTCTTGTAATATTAACATTTTTTTTATTACCTGAACTATTTTCCCTGTCTCCCTTGACTCCCACAGCAGGGACTCTCATATTATTTCCTGCAGTGTTCCACCCCCACTTTCAGAGACCTGGATTTGAGGAGCTGCCCTACCGTTTATCAAAGCTTTTCCCTTGGTCATCAGAGAGAGTCTTGTCTGGTTTGGGCTCTATGAAATTGTCTGCTTCTACTTTTTTCCTTGCTTTTTCTTCCTCTTCTTTGTATCGAGTTATCTGTTCACAGCTGAGTAATCTCAGTAGAACTGCGGGGATGGAGATCTTCTTGCCTCGCGTCAAAGGTACAGAACCTTTTTCAGCTGAGCCAGGGATTGGCGATACAGGCAGGTATTTATAAGTGCACACACGAAGTAGGTATGAGGTGTCCGCTGTGGCAGTTCCTGTGCAATATTGTATTGATCATATATACCTCTGACCTCTTTTTCTGCCCTCTAACCGTACAGTTCACCTCCGCCAAGACTAACTGCTTCCAGTCTTCTTTACTGCTCAGTGCCTCCAAAGCACAGACCATCTTTCTGGGAAAAACAAAACAAAACAAAAACAACAAAAAAACCCACCAATCAGAAAAGGAAAGTCTTTGTTTCTTTTGTTCAAGATATATGATTTTCTCCCAAACCAGAGCTGTAAAATACATAATACCCATTCTTAGATGAATTGGTATGTTTAAAGCTCAATAGATTGTAAAACAGGTTAAATCATCGCCGTATTTATCCCCCAGAGATTTGGGAATCATTTGGTTGAGAGAGAAAAGACTTATTTTTAAGATAGAGGTAGGTTGTGACATGATAGACTTTAAATTCTCAGTGTTGATCAGAGAAAAATCATGAATCAATTCACAGATACCAACTTTGTAGATGAACTCTATCAACAGCAGATATTTTAGGTATACGGTATTAATATAGGTGAGCCAACTGCAGAGTGCTGTGATATAACTCTAAGCAAATGTTTTGCTTGGGCTTGCTTGGCGGTTAAATTCTTTGTGTGTTTTCAACTGTTCTGTTCATGTTTTTTTTCTCACAAGGTAAATCCTCTATCCTGCCTGTGCTTTGCTTCTTAAGCACTTTAAAAACATTCCTCTCTGCAATCCTTTTTGTAGTGCAGTGAGTTCACATATGTAGACGTTGTCAGTTGTTTCTAATCTTGGTCCATTTGTGTGATGGTTCTCTGAGCAGGAGCCTCTTGGAATAGAAATAAATCTTTCCTTCCTGAGAGTTTGGAAATCATCTAGCCCAAATCAGCATCTATGATAAAGAGGCTGACATCAGTGTTGTAGATGGCTATTATTTATTTATGTTCTCATGACTGGGTAATGGAGTTCTCTCACCTGATATTAATAGAAATATCTCTTTACAGCAACATTATATATACAAGTAGAGATGATGGGGACATTTTAAGCTTCACTATTCAGTTTCATGAATATTTGTTTGAACAGAAATCTAAATCTACTTTCTATGTGTTTTTCAGATTTTGGGGGGAAAAAGCCCTCTATTTTTTTTTCCCAAACACCATTGCCACGTTTTCCCTAAAATAAAAAAAAAAAGCAAGAGGAGCGACACCCCTGTTCTTCCATGTTTGTTTCTATATTTCAGCCCTTTTGAGTGTATGCACTTGTGTGGAAGCTAATCGCTTTCTATGGCTACCCTGGCTGACAACTGTAATTATGATGTTTGCATGAGATACTGAGCTGCACCCAGAAAGCAAATTTGGAGTGCTAAAGTGAATGGAAGGGAACAGAATCTCATCCTAAAAGTAACGCTGTAACTCTCATCAATCTGCTAATCAGGCAGTGAAAAGGAAAGCCATATGAGCTCTATACATACACGACACCAAGATTTACCAGCCTACCTTAATCCACCCTTACCAGAGCATTTTAGGAGACTGTTTTGCTAATGGTTACAGAACACAAAAGCTGTAAGGTATTAATGCACATTCTGTAAACAGAAAATGTGGGCAAATCTATAGAATAAATTATACATCATTTTTCCCCACTTCTTTTGCCTGCCAGCATAACTTTGCCCATACTGTGCTGAAAAAAGGGTTTTCACAGACTTGTAATGTTAACTGTTGAATCTATATTTATGAGTTTCCATGATGTTTCTGTAATAATAAGATTATTAACATCTTTTTTACTTAGTATGAGGCACTAAGGCAATCAATGCAGGAAACTCACCCGCCTGTAACAGTAGCTGGTTCATTAGCAGGGACTGCTGTAAGAGTGTGGTGAGCATTAAGGAATATGCTTTTTTTTTTTAGTAGGCACTCAATATTCTGCGCAAATCCAGCATGGGAAAAGGGAACAGGATTTATAAATGAATGGCATCATTCAAACATTTTATACCTATTCTTTCTAGTCCTGCACCCTAAGGTGCCATGAATAGCACAAGTCATAAAGCAGACCCAAAGAGGAGTTTTTGGTCAAACTGGTCCTCCGTTTTGAGTGTTGTCCCCTGAGTGTGGTTCTACCCACAGCTGTGCATGTCTAGTATTTTGTCCCATTTTCACGATTAGCTCATGAGAATACCACATCAAGCCCTTTCAAAAGCCTTATACCGTTTTTAGATATTCCTTGCTCATGATGAATTCTACTCTGTCCTTAGTATGTCATTTTCTTTCAAGTGATACTAGGATAGATGGGGAAGCCATCCTCAATGTGACTGGTAGAACCTGAATCTTGCACCTCTTCGAGAATCCCCAAATTTGGTGACACCCAGATCCTTTGGTGAGGTTTTGATGGCCTCACCATTGATGTATGGCCAAAGAGGCCAACTTCAGCACTCAAATCAAACCTCATCACTGTGAGGAATAGTTGCACACTGATGACATGGTGCTGAATACGTCATTTTGACTAGGACAGAATGTGAACATCTTCAGTTCCTAAACTTTATTTAATCAGACTGGAAGTCTCCTTACTCAACTGAAGAGCTAGTAACAGCATGTGAATGTGACAGCTAGGGAAGATGCCATCATTAGGAGTATTTCCATAGTGCCTATGGCTCTTCATCAGCAGGCAGATGTGCTGAAGTGATGCATACAGTATTTTCACATTAATATAAAGTGTATATGAGTGGCCTTTGTAAGTTTGCTGTGTGTTCAGAGAAAGCTCAAACTGAGGATCTGACCTGAATTTGGAATTGAGTGGTCCTTTCAGTTAAGTAAAAGCTCATTTTTCATGACAAGAGTCCATTCATTAGATGAACCAAAACCCCATAAGCAGACAGTTTTAGGATTTCAAAGTGCCTTCATACAGGTTCTAGGAAATAACTTGCAAAACATGCAGGAATTTATACAGAGATGTTTAATAAATCAAAGAGACACTTACAACAATGAACATCACTCAGTTTAGGTGATTAGTTCTTTACAGTCATTAGGATTGGAGACCAGAGTGTGTGGACTAGTCTCTTTTTATAGATGATTGATGGGATGAGAGAGATCAGAAACAATATTGTAGACAACAGATGAACAGAGAATATTAAAAAAGCAATGGGGGGAGGATTGAAGCCCTGCTGAAAGATTAAAGAATAGAAAGAAGTACAAATGAGCAAATCAATTATTGTGTGAAGATTTCTAGGATGTTGTTTAATTCATATTGGCCTGTTCTATATTTAGTTTCCTCACAGTTTCTTTTTTTATTGATGTTTCTTTTAGTTCCCTCTCTGGAATCTGATTCTAAGATGCATCATTGAATGATCCTTTGAGGGGAAATGTTACAAAATGAGATCCAATCTAGCAAACATTTTCTGACATGAGCCATCTTGCCTTAACTAAGCAAAATTCAATGACGCTGTTTTGGAGAACAAAAATCACTCAAAGAAGCAAAAAGTTTGCAAATGTGGGCCATGGAGTGTGGGTACCTCTGCTTGGGGAGGGAAGGGCAGAGAAGGAAAGGGAAGGGGAACTTCAGACACACTTTTTTCTTCCCCAGGAATTTATTTTAGCACCAAGTATATGGGGCAGGTTACTGGAGGGATAGTCCCAAGGTGTGCAGAGCAAAGGGGGTGTATGTGCAGTGCTTGCCTGTCAGACCCCTTGCTGGACGTGATGCCAGGAGTTGGGCAGCTCTGCCATGGGAACTTTGGCTTCAGGAGCAGCTTCAGGGGACAAGGTAGCTGGGTCTTCCAACTGTCCTCCTGTCTGCAGCCTCCTCTCCCAAAGCTTCCTGTACACTATGTGAAAGCTCCTTCCCTCACAGGGGTCATTCATTTTGACTTCTTGGGTCCCACTCAACTGGGTGCACAAGTGAGAGCACTAGCATGGGCAAGGACAATACATGAGAGGTTTCCCCTGGGAGCCGTCATCTCCATTTCACCATTCTGTGAGCAGGGCAGCTTTGGGTCAGTGTGTGGGGAGCAGCAAGAGGAGGAGCCCAGAGGAGGGGGATTGAGGTGCTGCAGCAGAGCTGTGTGCTGCATGGTGAGGGCTGTGCATGGAGGGTGTTAGGGGACAGGACTGCATATCTAGGAGTGGGTGTCAAGAGCAGAGAAACCTTTGTGCTTGTGGGAGGTACCATGGGAAAAGGAAAAGAGGAAATAAATACACATTTTAAAAATTGTGTACTTTAAGCACAGACCACAGACTTCAAAACAATGTAACCATATTGCTTTTCTGGCTGCAGGACGTCATTACTGAGCTGAGCTCAGGCTGTTAAGGAACCAGTTCCACTTTGGAGCACATTTGAATTAAGTTTAACAATAAATTATTCAGTTTTTCAATGCCTGGCTTAGAGATGGTTATAATACCACTGTAATTACTTTTAATGTAAACACTGACATAAGCTGACACCCACACCAGCACCTCAACATGCAGAATTTGCAGTGAAAAGTTAGGTGCCTGTCTAAACATACTGTATGAAAAGTGCTGCTTTCCACACTAAATATCAATTTCTTCCCATAAAGCTTTTTTTAACAACAGCCCAAAAGATTCACTGATAACTGTTTTGTGAAACATTTCATAGAAGCATGGTGACATTTACTTCTTTTGGGGAGACTATCGCAGGAATATTGCCAACCAGGAGGTCCATGTTACTACTGAGGGTTAGGGGAGGAGGAATGTGATGACTACTGCTGCCGTGAAACATTGTGATGGTGGACTTATACCAAAGTTTCCCAACCTTAAAAATGTTCACGTTTTGGTTTAGGACTCTGAAGCAGGAAAACCACACTGACTTTCCAGTGAACTGTTACAGTTGTTGGCTGCTATTGAGGAAAGCCTCCCTGGACAGTGTCTGCATTTCCCTTTATGAAGTTCAGGTGCTGATTTTTCATGATGCCAGGTCTGTTTATTCCCAGTCTGATCCCTTGAAGGCTGTGCTGGTGGGGTGGGCGCAGAGACCCTTCAGACTGCAGGCATCTTGCTCCCATGACTTCTGCTGGGTTTGGTTCCAGGTACCTACCATCCATGTAACTACAAAGCCTTCAGGATGACTTGTTTGTCCACAATGAGAAGAATAGAGAGTGATAAAGGGAATAAAGAGATTTGGGAGCAGCCTAATTGGAAAAGGGCCAGTTAAAGAGGACTGGAAGGAAGCAGGCAAATAGCACTGAATGCAGTGAACAAGGGGGAGGAACAGTGGTTGGGGTTTTCAAAGGAAGGTAGGGAAGAATTCAGTGGGAGCAGGACACAAAATCCCTGAGGATCTGCTCACAATTCCAGT
Organism: Brachypteracias leptosomus; assembly: GCA_013401335.1. Lineage (NCBI taxonomy): Eukaryota > Metazoa > Chordata > Aves > Coraciiformes > Brachypteraciidae > Brachypteracias > Brachypteracias leptosomus. The sequence continues at coordinate 45,528 of VYZX01013295.1, read as the reverse complement.
GACCAATTTACAAGCTGTTAGTCCCACAGTTATTGATCTGGAGCTCACATTTAGCATTGCTGCTCGAGAGGCAACTTTCCTATCCGAGACACTCTATAAAAACCATAATCAATTTTACTTGTGGTTGCCACTGCTATATGGAGAAAAGTGTGAACTGTGCTGCTTCTCTTATAAGTTTCAGTTACTTAAATTTAAAAAAATACTTGTTTGACTATAACTACGTAAAAAATGAGATTGAATACTGGATAAATGTCCATAGAAAAATTACTTTTCAGAAAGAAAATCCAGGGTTAAAGTATAGATCTGAGATGATGGATCAAAAAGAGGAATTGTAACCTGGGGAAACTGGGCTTGAAATGTAATCAACATCTTTATGCTCAACCAAATTGGCTCTGCTCGTCATGCTAGGCCAGCCAAGCTAACTACAAATCCAAGATAAACATGATGTAAGTACTAGAGCTGTTACACATTTCATCACCTCCACATCTGAGAACCAAAGAGGTGAGGCAGGGGCTACAGCTGTGTGCTGCTTCAGTTGTGCATCCTTTCAGGTGGCCATTCAGATGGCTAAATCTGTCAATGTGCAGTAATGAACATTAGTAAATAAATTAAAATCTTTTCTATACTCTTCTTCAGAGTGCTGCACAAGGAAAAGTAAACATTTATGAGAGTAAAGTAGATATATAGTTCTTACTCAAGTGAGATTTGTTGGCTCTGTCAGAACTGCATAGCTGTACTCACACTTGTGCATAGTTCCACCTGAAGCTACTTGTCTCCGTTATTTTAATCATTTAGACAGTTCATTGAACAGCATGCTAAATTATTTTGTTGAAGAATTCCCAGATATTTAGTATATATGACCTCCTTTAGTATATTTCCTCTCCTGGAAACAGATGATACTTCACTGTCTCACTCAACAATGTGTGACTCCTGTTTAAAGTAATAACACCACAGTGAATGGAGCAAAAAAGCCATTAAAAAATTGCAATAATTTTCTTAAAGACAAATTTTGGAGACACATTTTTTTAAAATCCAAATGTTTCCTAGTTTGTGCTTGCCTGCAAATGCATGCAAAATAACATGGAGGTCAGACTTCAAATGGCTTCTTCAACAGGAAGAAAGGAGTTACCGTAATGTTAATTATATTTAGCTTGTTTAGGGATTGTAAAAATAAATTAATAATAAGGATGGTGTCATCTACACTGCAATGAGTGAGGAAAAAAGACAGGGATGCTGGATGAAGTGGCACCAAGGTGTGTGATAACTCCTGTACTTGGGCAGTGCCAGGCTGCAGAAGGAATGTCCTGGAGGAGCTCTGGGGCTGCAGCTTTTCCAACTTTGCAGCCCCAGATACCCAGTGGGGTCTCTGCATTCCTCAGAGCGTAGAAAGGAGATGGAGGCTCCCTGGAAGTTCATGCATCTCTGTCTAATCCCATTTTGTCTCCTCCCGATCCTATGAAACTTGTGAGTCCATGGGCCAATGACCATCAAACCAGGCCATGAAACGCAACCCACAGCAGCTGGTCTGTGCCACCACACTACAAGGGCCATCTTTCAGGAGGGTGGCAGAGGCTCCTACCTTGCCAGCTGCTATTGACATGTGATGGAAGTGTCCGGCTCTGGCCATTGTGGGGTAGGTCCATACACCTCTGTGCAAGTTGCTGCCTGGTGCCCTGCTGAGCCCAGACATCGCTCTGTGCTGCAGCTCCTCATCCCGTGGTGAAGAAAGTCCTTATGGATGCAGTGCCAGGCTCTACTGTCTGGCTCTTACAGGTCCACCAGCATCATATGGTCTTGGCTGTTACAGCTTCTCCTTTCCTTCCTATGCTTTTAATGCTGTCTTCAGGTTAAAAGCCAAATGCTGTGCCTTTCAGAAAACCCATCTTTTCCCCCAAAGCAGCAGGATGGCACTGTCAACTCTTGTCAGTTCTCCCCTGACTCTTCTACCTCTAACTCCCCCATCAGAGATTACGTTATGGGGGCATGGCTTGTACGTGTTCCCTCCAACTGATGTTCCCCACTCTGCATTTTGTCTGGAGAAGGACCAAAAAAGCCTGTGGAGCAGGTGTTTGGTAACCAGAGCACAGAGACTATATTAGCTCTACCTTTGCAGTGTGAAAATATCTGGTTTAAGATGGTTGGACAGAATTTGGCCCTTGGGATTTATAGCCTACGCAGGTTAAGTGAGAGCTGTGCACATTAAATGCAGACTTTGAGATAGGGCCATCACATCTTTCCTAAAATGATGTAACCCTACGGTCAGATTTTGTTTGTTTTTAATACTCTGTAAATTTACTACAGGGGCTTTGATGCATGTTTTTCAGCTTGAAAGCAAAACTGTCTTCCTTCGTCCACTGCTTTACAAGTTTAATGTTTTTAGCAGGCAGCTCCAAGACACAAAAATGAGCTCAGAAAGCTGTGCTGCTATCAAGAATATCTGGAGTTATTATAGGAAAGATTTAATAAAAAGCACAGGAGGCTACAAGGGGCAGAAAACCTTTTGGCCAGGGCATATGCCAGTCTTTGACTGAGGACAGGAACAAAGCTCCACCACGGCAGGCTGTTCTTCAAGGGCTCAGTGGTGTTTATGCACCTTCAGAGGAAGACTTTGGTACCAAATCAACATCAGAGAGAGGTTACTGGTCCTGGTGTGTACCACTGGAGTGGGATTGCCTCTCTCCCTAACTAGCTGAGTCTCTTCTTGCACTAGCTTTGAGCTTGTATAAAGCCTTTGAACAGTTACTTTTGGCAGGGATGAGGGAAGAGCCCTTTTGCATGTCCAATAGAACTTTCTGCTGCCTGCACTTATTCTGGTTTTTGTTTGTTTGCTTGTCTTTACATTTTTACTGTGCTTTTGATCTGAGCCCAAGAATTGAAACCATCACTGGGAATGTGCGGCTAGAGAGAATTATGAAACAAAATGCAACCACAACACTTTAAATGTTGATTTAAGTGGTGTCTAGACTTCATGCTGGCTTTCTGCACCAGGATGTATTTCACAAAGAGAATACCCCTCCTTCATTTCCCAGATTTTATATTAAGTCAATTCCCTATACTCTCACTCAACTCTGATCCTTCTGTATAGAGGAATAATAGGGCTTCTGCTTTCTTATTTTCATTTGGTATTTGAAAAACTCTTGCATTTAATGGAAGTGGAGGGAACACTAAAAAGGAAGCATGAACATGTGCAGGGTTTTTGAGTTATTAGGTTAATTAAAGAAAGCCACAAAATGGTAGCAGTGGAAAAGACCAAAGTCAAAGCATCTTTGCGTATTCCATGGTATTGCTGTTGAGTCTGAAGAAAGACATCCCTGGCCCTCAAAGAAACTGGCTTATGCTCTTGTGGGCATGGTGTTGATGGCTGATGCAGGCAAGTATTTCTAGGACTGCTGTTTTTATTAAAGTTGCATAGTAGACATTTATATTTTTCTTTTACCTTAGGAATTTTTCTTCATTCACAGCTTTGGTAATTTGTTTCTTCTGGTGTTTAACAACTAGATCTTCAGTTTGTGTATCTAGCACCATAATAACCCACACACAGCAGACACATGAAGGTAGATCCAGCACAGAATATTTATTCTTGTTGGAGGATGGAGAAGAGTTTTCAGCCAGGAAGGGCTTGAAATGCTTTCCGGTATCAGAATTGAAATGTTGAACACAGTGGCAGAAAAATGTCCAAGGGAAATATTTTTTCAGTGGAAATTCCCATTTTAGGAGGAAAAAGAAAAAGGAACAAAGTAATGTTTCTGCTGTTTATTTTGGCCACCAAAACTACTCAAGTATTATAGAGTACAATACTTGGTAGTAATTCCAAATAAATCTTTGAGACTATAACCTTTTAGGTTATTCTTTTCCTTCTTTTATACTAAACATCACAGCCAAGACAGGGTATATCTGGTGCCTGAAGCTACTAATTAATATAGCAAAAAATTCTGAGCCAGAAGACACTGTTATTTAAACAGGCAACCCATAGTGAAGAGGAGAAGTTACTACCCACAGTCTTCAGGTGGGAAGAAAAGGAATTCTTTTTTGAGGCAGTATAGACAGCTGTGAAGAAACCCCTCAGTCCACCATAGTTCTGCTCCAGTACTTAAACCAGATTATTTCATTTATTTATTCTCAATTTTACATTATTTTATAGTTCTTCTCTGTTTTTTTCTCCATATTTATTTTCTGAAAACACCTGGACTGTCACAGAGGAGTGCTTCATGTCATGACTAAGATGGGCTTGGATATAGAATAATAGAATCCTTTAGGTTGGAAAAGACCTTTAAGATCATCAAGTTCAAACATAACCCTACTCTACCAATTCCGCTGCTAAACCATGTCCCCCAGCACCACATCTACACAGCTTTTAAACACATCCAGGGATGGTGATTCAGCCACTTCCCTGGTCAGCCTACTCCAGGGCTTGACAACTCTTGCAGTGAAAAAAACAGATGTAGGGAATGGGTCCATTCCTAAAAAAGAACATATGTATCCAAATCCTGCACCACCTTTGAAGGCTTTTGCCATGCAGAGCAACATACTTTATGCACTCCCTGACCTGAATATGTTGGCCATATCCTGATGGACAAAGAAAGCGAGATGATACGTGTGGGCTCACAACTCAGAAGAATCAAAACGGCTCCAAAGCTTCTTTTCGGTTTCTTGAAACTAGCAAATGACAAGACATTTCCACAAATAGGAAAGAGGAAAAAGTGTTTTCACTTGTTCAAACTTTAGTCCATCTTCTAAAATCAGCAGAATTTGCAAGCAGGTTTGTCCTCCCATAGGGTCTGACAAGAGAACCACTTTGCCACAGAGGGGCAGAATGAAATGGATCCATAGAACTTTGTCACCAGTCAAAATTCTCCTGAGAACAAAGACAGGCCCAGCAACCTTGTCACTTGCATCTTATTCTGTAGGTTTCTGTGGCACAAAAAGATATGAGTGTTGTGCTCGCCCTCTGCACATTGTGAGATTTCACTCAGCAGCTTGAGAAGGTCAATTAAGTGTTAAATAGCACCCAGGGTAGCAGGGTAAGATGACTATGTGCCATGTAATTTTTTTTACATATCATGAGCTGTGCACAAGGGCATATCTAAATAAAATGCATAGGAAATAGCATCACGCAAATATGATCTACATTTTTTCTTGATCAAAGAGGCTGAGGGAAAAAAAAAATAATTAAAAAGTAAAAGCCTTATGCAATGAGATTCAAAAGAAAACTTCGGGGGCTGACAAGATGCATCTGGCACAACTTCAAAGTCCATCAAAGTACATATAATCAATGTTTGTCAATAGCAGTTTTGCATCCTTTAATTTATCTTTCATGGATATAAAGCATGATGTTATTAGGATCCAGTCCATACCTTAATTCTGTTTGAGATTTGATGAATCAGGGCTCTATTAAAATTCAGTGCAAATCAGCTTACTCAAGGACACATTACATAAAGTTTTGTGTTATCTAACTCCTTTTATCTTGCTGTCTTTCTAACTAGTTAAAGAATCTGGAATCTCTGAAACTTGTACGTGTGGCCACCGACATGTTAAATCTCAAACATATTTTGCTTGTAGGCACCTGCTTAAATTATGCACGTGTGGCATAATTAGCATGCCTAAATTCTTTGTGTATTTTTTGATATATGAAATCTCCTTTAGGATGTTCAGGCTTCAGAGTGAGCAATCAGAAATAAGGTTCCCTGACATCCAAATTTCAGCACTTGTCACAAAGTCTGTAATCAAGTGCTCATATCTTATCTTTTTCACCAGAAAACCCCATTCAGGATGGGAAATGATGAGGTCCTTGTGATTTCACTGCGTCCTTCCTCATATTTCAACATGTAGACACCCCACCCATCCGTTTTATTTACTGTACACTATTCAGGTCCTCCTGAGAAGACAACCATATTAACTTTTCTCCTGGTGTTGTGCAATGTGCTCAGCACTATCTTATTTAACTGGTTTATAACCATACAGAAAACCTCCTCCATATAGGGACCTCCTTGTGAATTTGGGCTGTGATGTAAAAACACTGTATCTCTATCACCTTTTTCCTTCTCCCTACTCAGGCTCTAAACTCTCTGGCAGAAAGAATATGCCTTTTCACTTGTTTCCATAACATATAGCACAAACAAGATCTCATCAGTAAGAGTCTATCAGCATTTCCACAATAGAGAGTTTTATATTCTCTTAATTATATTGTGATTTCCTCAGTTGCTACTGTTGTTACAAACGCTTCAGCTTTTGGAGACTGAGAGTTACTCAATAATTTCAATTTTTATTAAAAAAAAAGACTCCAGGTTCTCACATTTATAGACAAATGCTTGAGAACATGAATCTTGATGTCTGAAATTTAGAAGATGATAGAAAGCACACTTTCATGCTTCTAAAAGTCTTATATTTTATAATTCAATCTCCCTATTTTTTCAGGTGGGAGAGAAATAAGTCAAATTCATACTTTTTTTTCAATTGACTATAACAGTAAAAAAATAATTCTAATACAAGGCAAATACTTTGTTTCATTGTTATTTTGTACTATACCCATCTTTGATACTTACTGATTTGAAATGTTTACCATCAGTCGATGCAGTGATTATCTGGAAAGGATGAACTAATTTGATCAGGGCGATCTGTTGAACATTAAACAATATTTGAAACACAGTTAATTATTTGCACTGAATTAGGTCACTCTTGATTGTGGCTTGCCTGGAAAAAAAACGTAGGCAAGAAGAAAAAGCTAATTTCAAGAAAAAACGAGCATAAGGATGGTTAACAGTGCTTTGACCCTTCAGGTTCTTCCACTGGCCATTCTCCTAGGGAACACATATTTGTGCGTGAGTATGTTTTTATATTATTTTTCTTGCCACATGTCAGCTCTGCTCCTTGACGAGCCCTTCCCAGGCAGTTGAGTGTTTAGCTGAGTATCCACATGTCAGGATACTGAGGTGCCAAACAAATGCTGCATAAGAGAGAAGCCCCATGGTTTTTTGGAGCAGGCATCTACAGTGACATGAAATGGCCCATCTTGGTACACTCGGTGGCCCCCTTGTTCCCAGAGGTGTCCGGTGGGGAATGCAGCTGCTCCCTCAGCTCCAGGCACTGAGAGGCTCCAAACCACTGGGCTGCAACACGGGCTGCTCATCTTCATGCTGAAGGGACTAGATATCACCTTAAATAGGTGAAGGGGGTTGGCTTGGTGGCTTTGTAAGCTCTTTCATCAAAATTTACCCCAGCCATATATTTTGGATAGCTGAATTATCATTGCTGCTAATGTGGAAGGAAGGTTAATGCCAAAATATTCAACACAGCTAGAGATGGCCAGAGCCCTGTTCCAGCAGAGCTTGATATACTTTCCCAAATCTATTCATCTCCTCTTTAAAGAAGACTGAAAGAATGACTGGCAACCAAAGCAAAGTTAAAAGTCAGGTTTAAAAACATTTCTTTTGTTCCTCCAAGCACTGTGATCAAGTAGATTTTCTCATGAAGGAATTTGAGATTCTTTCAAACCTCTGCTTTCTTAATGACAGTTCCTATACGTGCAAGTTTGTACTTACTGAAATGCATTGCAAAATTTCAGATGTTGACGTGTTTAAGCTGAGTCCTTCAGGAAAAGTGTGTAGTGAGGGGTTTTAAGGGGTTATAGATCTTTTGAAGAGCTCAGTGAATTGCAATCAGTGATTCTTGCAACACAATAAGGTAATTATTAATTAGTGTATCATCAGGGCTATCTATCCACTGACAACACTGTATATGGCACACTCGATCCCCTGGTGCATATGGCATTTTACTGAGGGGATCAATTCTAGGGTAGTTCAATGTTAGTTTTTCAGACATTGTGGGAGCCAAATCTAATATAAATAAGCTCATAATGAATTGGTTGTGCTAATGCACGCCCAGTGAGGAAGATGTCAATGCAGTCTTAGACAACGGGAAGTCTTGCACAGATTTTTTCCTAGCTGCTCCTAAGTGTTAGATTGATTCGTTAGCTTTGGCAATCCTGATCTTACTTTGCTCTAAATATTTCTGTGGAAAATGTAGTGTGTATCTCCCCACGCCCCTGAAAATTCATTAACAGTGCTAAAACGCAAAAGCAATTCTGCTGTCACTGAGAAGCAGCATGACAGAATATTCAGCAGGCTAGTTTTTAATAAAACATGTTTTTTCTTCATAATTAATATAACAAGGTTTTCTGGCTTAGCTTTTGGCATGGATCCCAGAAAAAAAAAAAAAGAGGGGAATGAGTCGCTGTGACGTGACCATTGCATGACAAACATGTTATGAGAGGGCATCTTTGCCTTAATGAGTTGTTCCAAGGAAAAACTTACACTGGAATAGTTTGAATGAATAAAAAAAAGAGTTTGCACTGTGCCAAAGTCATAGAAAATTAAATTCCTATTTCCATTCTTTCCCAGAACTACCTATCTTCATCATTCTCATTTTTATTCAAATCTGGTTTTAGGAGTTCTTATAAGTAATATGCTGATTAATAAATGTTACTGATGAAATACAGCAGAAGTCAAACACAGATTTAGGCAGTAGCTCATATTGAGTCAGACAAAATGGAACAGGAAAGCACTTGGACATTCATGGATCTAGCAGGTTTAGACCAGGATCCTAAAGCAAAGATTTCTATTCAATTCTTTCATATTACCTGAAGAGAAACTGATTTGACCCACATGAATCCAAACTATTTCCATAAAAGGCATAAAGCTGCATGATGGGTGCAAGTAAGAACAAAATTTCACCCTTTATTTTAGCATATATGAGGTAACTGCACCAAAGATTGTCTACAGACTTGACAGGTCTTCTCAGGTTGGGAATTTTTTTGCACTTTTAATTACACTTCTGCTCAGCAAGATACTGTAGTAGAAATGTGCCTGCTATAAGGTACTGTACTGTTAAGTATTCCTTATTTAGCCAAAGAGAAATCCAAAGAGCTGCTGCAGCAGGTTGTACAATTCAGCTGCATATCCTCCCTTACTCAGAGTTGTACTGAGGCAACTTTTCTGAAATACATGTGGATTTAAATTATATGCTTAAATATTATGCTAAGTTGCACCAGAGAAATCTGCAACAGGGCAAGACTGAGTTGGATCCCACAACACTCTGGTGATGGAGCTACTCCTACACCAGACTGCAGCTCCCATTTAACAATGCTCTAAAGTGCTTCAGCACATGCTTGCAGGAAAAAAAAAAACCAAACAAAAACAATTTTTAAATCAAAGATGCTCAGTCCAGGCTTTTTCCTCATATCAGTGTTCCCTGCAAATTCAACCTCCCTGGCAGCAGAAAGGAAGACATGCAGGGGGTAGAGCGGCTGAGGTGGCACTTCACTCAATACTTCAGAACTTCAAAAAATGATGCTCACTTAGTTGTGATGGAGAGTGTTTTAAAGTCACTAGCCTTGCCCAGTCCAATAATCAACTGCAATTAGGAGCAGAAAGGGAAGGATTAAAGTATCACATTAAGATCAAACAATTGCAAAGCAAACTTATCATCGATGCCTACCTACTAGATGTCCCAAAGCAGATAGGAAACTGCTACCAGCAGTACAGGTCTTTCTTTGCCTCAGGTGCTTGGAGACCAACATTTTAGGGTGTCTCAAAGTCAACTCGGTCTGACATCTTTTTCTACCTGCCAACTGATCGATTTGTGTATTAGACTCCCACTTCTGCACCCCCCAACCCTCTCTCCAGTGCTGCACCACTCATGGTGGCTTTGTGCTCCACTGTGTCACTAACCGATCACTGCAAAGAGAAGTGAATGCTGTCAAGCCCGTCTCTATTTCTGGCCCATCAGGTGCGATGCCCTTCTGCAGCACTGGCCTGAATTTGCCTGATGCAGCAGGAAAGCAACAAAGCCTTGGGAGTGCCCCCAGCTAATTGTGCACCTCGCTCTCAGAGAGGGAAACGTTCCTCGCTGACCCCCGAAGGCAATCAGCTTATGCCCTGAAGCATGCAGGTTGATATCCTGTGTAACTAAAGGGACATAATGACTTTGCATAAGCTTTAAGTCTCGTGGTATAACCTGCGTCCCCGGCACTGGCTGCAGAAGCATTTGATAGCGCAGTGCACTTGTGTTGGTGTGACAAGCCTGGCTCCTGCAGCCTCTCTGAAACTGATTCTGTAGCTTCCCCTTGCTGTGGCTGACACCGTTTTCCACCTGGGAGCACAAGCACACCTCATCCACCAGCGAGCAGCTTTAAAAGCAGCCAGCTGCTACCAGGTCATCTCTCAGAGTGCAAAGATTAATTTGGAAACTTTGATCTCTTGGAAAATAGGAGCAGGTAACTTCTGTGCAGAAGACCAAGCTGGTTTCAACAGTGCCTCTGGGGGCTCTTGCTTTTTCCCTGGATCCCTGTGATTTTTGTATCAGATGCTAGCACGGGAAAGGTTCACAACTAAATAATCACCAGAAAATACTTTACTTTACTTTACCTGTAAACTTCTCTGGGTACCCTGAGACCAGTCGATAAGGAACGTGTCATTTACTCTGAGGCACACATTGCAGTTTAGTGTGGAGGCAGGAGATGTCTTGCTAGCAGAGAGGTGAAGAACTCAGAGGTTTTGGTGGAATCCTTTCGGAGGATGGTTTCCCAGGCTAAAAATACAACATGTGTTGCATGTGTGCTCCAGATGATAAAATGCCCTGCTTTCATTATACTGCAACCATGGCTTTGGCTGAGAAATACAATGTCATTGCTGGAAAAGCCACTTTCCCTTGAAGTTCAAAGACTGTCACTACCCAAGATGGTTGCAGGCAAAAATCTGGCCGATTGTAAGAGCATCAGAACTGTCGATTCCCTCCTCCTTTGGCGAGAAGCCCAGACAAAGGTTCCCACTGAGAGCTGTCAGCGGGATCAAGGGGTTCACTACGAAAAGGCAGTAGTTGTGTCTGCCCTCATGGCTCCTTCATGCCTTATGTCAGTTGCGGATGGAAGTTGATCAAATATCCATCCTTGTTCTCCAGTTCATCACCATCCCACCTCCTTCTCAGCTGCAAAGCTCTGACCACACAGAAGAACAAATGAAAGCAGTAGTATTTGTTTTTCTGCGATGGAGGCCACTTCGCAGCAAGCTGCAGGAGAATTTGCACGACTTAGTGCAATGAAGTGAATAGACCAATTCCTACCAACACAGTTTAATGTTTGAACTCCTGTAGCACTTTGTTGCAAAGTGTGTGTATGTGTAGAGGTAATTTTCATCCCTCTTGCTAGTCTTTCGCAACAGCTTGAGTAGCTAACACTGTTTTCTCTGGAATTACTTCTGTTTTGCATGTGTAAATTCACAGCCTAACCCTGGGTTGTCGCCTTTGTGCTGCCTGTTTCTCCACCTGCCTTTGTGTTTTAATTATTCATTTTGATTGTAATAAGGGGTAGCAAATGTACCCAAGACACAATCAACAGTTCAACTGCAGAATGCCCTTGGCAGCTGTAAATAATTTCCTTTGAATTTAGGGACAAATCTTCTTGGCTTTGTTCAGAAAGAATCGCCAGAGATGAACTGGACATTTTTGTCTGAGAAAGAGCCGTAGGATTCTGTCCTGAGACCAAGAAAGCCCATGGTTCTGGCATTACTGTTTGAAATCTATTACATTTCATTAGTCTCTCTTTCTTGAGGAGCTGAAACGGAAAAATAGGGAATATAATGCACCTGCAGTGTTTAACCTTGGTACAAAGCCTAATTAGCAAAGTTTTCATGGTTGTTTGGAGGAATGAAGCTTTGGTGAAGTGCTAATCATTATGATGATGAGGACAACAAAGGTCAGGTGAAATCAGGATATTTTGAATTTCAGCCATTTTTCCACCATTTTTTCTAGGAGCCCTATAAATGTACCAGCTCCACACTCAGCAGTGCTCTCGTACCTATATAAAATGTCTCTGTCAGATTTTTTTTTTGCAGAGTTTCGTTTTTATAAGCCTAAAGTAATAAAATTTAAAATTGCTCTCTGCAAATTCCTCCAGCTTCGTCCCCTGTCTCTGTGGACCTGCTATGAACAGGATCCAGTGATTTTATTCTCTCCTGAGAGAGCACACAAAGTATCGCTGTCGAGCTGCTGCAAGGAGACTGTTTGGTGAAACCAGCTCCACAGTCTAATTTTTTCTCTTTCCCCCCCCCCCTCCTTTTGTTTGAATCCTGCTCCTGGTTGGGCTCAGTATTGCACCTCGTCGGAAGGACAAGATCCTCCTCTGCTGGCCATCAGCAAATACGGCATGGTAGGCAGGAGGCCCTGCTTCACTGCCCCTGCCTGCACCTTCTCCTGCAACCCACAACCTGTGACCCCCCCATCCTACAGTCCCCAACCTGTGACCCTCTGACAGTCTCCTTCTACATCCCACATCCTCTCCTGGCGTGGCAGAAGGGCTGAGCTCAAGCAGGCAGGATGGAAGGAGGGAAATGCTTCTCCCTCCTCTGCTGGAGACCACCATGGAAAGCTTCATGCAGGGATTTGAAAGGCTAAAATTTGGCCCTGTGCTGGCTAGCAGGGGTGACAATGCTTCCAAACCAGTGTGGTGAGTGGTTCAGTGGACCTCAGAAAGGAGGAGAAGAGTCTCCATACTGAGAGGTTGACTCTGCCTGGGGTTTTTGTCCCCTGTGGTTCTGCTGCTGCAGCTTGTGGCAGGCACATGAGGGGGAAAAGCTTCGAGATAAAATGTGGCACCAGAGCCACATGGTTAAGATTTGGTTTAACATTTTGACTCTCTGTGCTGTATGTTCCAGGAGCTTTTATTCCCAGTAGCATTGGTACTGTGGCAGCAGAGAGAGGCTTTCATCCAAAAGCAGGAATGAAGATTTGAGACTCAGTGACACAAGAGTACAAGCCACTGCCTGCTCTGAAGGAATCAATGGAAATCTGCACATTTTCTAGGGCACTATTTTATTGCAAGAGGGAGTAATGGGGATCTGCCCTTTTGCAGTCAGGAGTTCTGCCTATGGAGGAGTTCTTGGGCAGGAGGGGTAGGTGGGTAACCTGGAAAAGAAAGTAGTGTAGCAAAGTGCTAGGGCTCTCATCTTTCCTCTTTTTGTGGCATGTGAGCCATCTCCTTTGGTGTTGTGAGACAATCATCTCTGTTCTACAGCTGGGGGAAACTGAGGCACAGAAGAGCATGGTGCAGTCATGTCCTGCATCTCAGCCTGGGCTGAAACCCTCTGGTATTGCTGTGTGGTGCCAAGGGCTGCTCCGAGCTCAGGGGCAACCTCGCTGAAGTGAAGCCCTTCAGCCCCAAAATCCTTTCCAATCCCATCAGGCAAACAGCACAACAGGGCACCGCAGAGAGCTGAGGAGGGAGGTGAAATGCTCCTTGTTTCATCCTGCTCCCATTGCTGCTTCCTTGTTCTTTGTTTCATCTATTCCTCCAGAAGAAAGGAGTACTCTTGCGGGGTTTGTTTTGGTCTGTGTTTATGGATGAACGCTACCACTAATTGTTAATGGAGCAATTAGACCTTTTCTTTATACAGTCTCCACTGGGTTCTGGCAAAGGATCTGACAAACCCTGTACCTGCACTCAAGGAACATATACACCAAGGGCAGAGCTTTTACAGCCTTCTCATTTACCATCATCTCCACACTCATTCAGGAGGGGCAATAGTGTGAGTGCGTGTGTCCTTCCAGCTGCAAAGGATTTAGTGATGTATGTGTGTGGCTCACTTAAGTGCACCTGGAAAGGGGCTCTGCTGAGAGGTTCAGGGGACATTGCTCATTAAAGTCAGTGGGAAGGGGAGAGCTGGAGTGTCTGTTCTCCCTGGCTCAAACACAAGAAGGATGCAAACGTGCCTGAAGCAAAAACTCATTTATATATTCCAGATAATATTCGCAAATGTGAATTCTGAGCATTTTTTGTCATGTTTCTTATTCATTGCTTCTGATTCGTTCATTCTTAGTCACAACCAGTGTTACCTGAGAATGTCTTTCCTCTATATACCGTTTCTACATACAATGCACAACTAAACAGGGCATACATTTACAGCTAATTGTATCTGTAGCAATGCATAGGTGCACATAATAATCGTGTGGGTATGCTGTCTTGATTGCATGTGTTAAATTGTTTGGAAATACATTTTCTTCTGACAAATCACATGAGGGATGAAGAATAGCAGCTCCAAATCTCCTTCTTTACACCCACTGTTAGCACGTGCGTTCTCGCCACAGGCAGGTAATTCTGTCCGCAGCTGGGATTTAGGGCATGAGGGAAAGTGAGCTGAAATCATCATGCAGGGGATGCGTCCCAGTGTGGAGTCAGTGTGTCTCCTTTCAGACAAACCTCACTCACACTCTTCAAAGGCTAAGAGCTGTTTTCCTCCTTCTTCTGTTCCCTTTTGTCACTTGCCCTTGATTAGGAGCCAAACAGGGAAGACTGGAGCCCCACGTCGAAGGTCAGACATATGGCATTTCCTCATGGGAAGTGACAAAAATGTTGTCCTCCATCCAAAGGTTGTTGACAGCCTTCCAGCTCAGAGGTCCATGTCCCACTGGTTGCACCAGACACAGGCTCCTCGGCTATGCTGCGCTGCTGGACCTCTGTTCTGCCCTGCATAAGCACATCCCAGCCCCAGCTTTGGCAGCCAGTTGGAGCATGGCCTCTGTCACTATCTCAGAGAAGTTAGACAAATAGTCAGTGCATGATCTCTTAATAAGCAGAGGAGCAGTTTAACTTGTGCAGGACAGGTTTTTCCCAAAGCACACCAGCCCAGTGGCTTGGGCTGGATGTTCAGAATGCAGAATGTTGGGAGCATTAGGCATTTTAAGACATTTTGTTAATCTCTTGAAAGAGCTCTTAAAATCCAGTACAGTTAGCTCTAAAGTGGGTAAGGAGCTTGTCTGGATGTCCAGCACTGGGGACAAACAGAAAGTTTGTGCTGTAAACCAAGCTCTGTGCTGGCTTTTGTTTTTCCAGAAGCTGACTCTGCTCTTTTTTTCCTTATGCAGGCCTCCCATGTCTTCTTCCTGGCTGACCTGCTGCATGGTAAGTGGTTTCAATTTTTCATTTTAACTTCTGCATACAAAACTGAGAGTCTGACAACCTGGTCCATCAAAAATCTTCACTAATGCTCAATGTGGAATTTTCTCCATGCACAGTTTTGCTAAGCTTAAAATAAGGCCTGTGATCAAAGTCTGTCTGACTTTTCACAAGTCATATGGTGAACACTTCAGGGCCTCCACATGTGCTCTGTGCTGGTGCAGGAGACAAGACTGCATCGGGTCCCAGCCAGGAGCATGTCTGGCACACTGGAGTCCGAACCAGTGTCACAGCAGCAGTACCAACTTGCAGCTGATCATGGGGTATTCCTAGGCCACACCTGCAACTCACAGCTCTGTTCCAAGCCAGGACTTTTCTGCCACTGTGTTGCTTCGTGTGCTCAACACAGCGTTGGAGACCCATGGGTGACACCATGGGTCATGGGCTGGAGGAGATGTCGTGGTGCAAACCTCACAGAAGGATAAGCAAAGAAACTAGATGTACATCAAAGCTGAAGATCAAGTAAATGAAGGATAATTTTCCCTTGCATCATAAAACTAACTGTGAAACTTTTTTCTGCAAGGTTTTGTCCATAGTGCAAGAAGGTTCAAAAAGTGTTTATGAGCTCATGCAAGTAAAAAATCGTTAAAGGCTATGTAGCATTAAGATGTTGATAAGGGAAAAGCTGTGATGAATGTTGTGTGAGGATGCATAGACCGTGTGAGGATTTGTACATTGTTTCACAGCCTACTTGGTCTACATAGAAGATTATGGATTTATTGATATGTTTAGTATTTTAGTGGGTAAGCCCTGCTCCTCCTTTTCTAGAATTCAGTGGCTCTATGACTGACTTTATAGCTAATAAAGTATTATATTAATTTTGCTCATTTTCTTGCAAAAAAGAGTGTGACTTTTACTATGCACTCATTATTTATCTTCATTCGTGTTCGTTCCAGTGACATTTTGGCTTCCAGGTCAAACCTGCAAGCCCAGCAGCCTTGTATTTCATACAGCACTTCTTCTTTACCCAAATCAATGTCGTTCTAACAAGATGGGTGCAGAAAATAAATTTCCAAATCATTGTGTATCTGGATTCAGCATTTGGTTTCTACAAGTATTTGGCCAGAGAGTTGTGCACTTGGTTTCAGGCTTTACGCACAAGTCTTGTGCAAAGTGGTTGGTTAGCTTTTTGATGGGAGAATATCCCTTTCACAATTTCTTAATTTGTTCCCTCCCTTATGCTTTATGATCCTTACCTCTGTCTCTCCACCGTCCCTGCACTCTCCCGCTCCCCATCCTCCTGTGAGTCCCCTTCAGCCGCCATCGGCTGCCTTCTCCTGGAGACCATCCCTCTGAGGAAAAAGTGCTGCAAAACTGCTTTTAAGTAACAGCCACAAAGCTATTTGAAAGGCTTGCTGGCTTTGTTGTTGGCTGGTCTCACTTCTTTCGCAATTTCTTTCTGAAGCTACAGATACTCCCAGGCACAGCCTGTGTGCAAGGGAGGAAATACCGTGAGGTCTCGTCTCTGCAGAAGTAAATGGGGGACATCTCATTATTTAAAATACAGTCAGGATTTCAGCCGCATAAAAAATAACACTACATTATTCTCAGGGCTGGAGACAAAAAGTATTTAGAAAGGTGGTAGGAAAACTCATCCTGCTTAAATAAGGCCAGATTTCAGTCAATCCCCAGAGGTTCAGAGAGCTTGAATAAATGCTGGGTACTTTCTGGCACTCTTGGCAATGGGCTTTAACTTTGCACATCACTCATCTTGACAACTGCAGTCCAACAAAGTTACCTCGCAATTCAGGTCACTCGATGGCATCCTAATGCATCGCTTTCCTACTTGGAACATTAGTCATGACTTGATCCAGCGAAGGTTTTGAAAACAGTGTGACTGCTGGCGTTGGGATATCTGTTCTCTCTGTAACAGAGAGACCGTGTAAGCTAATGAACAAGGGGATATTGATCAGAAATCCATCACTTGATTGACAGCTCTTGGCAATGTGAAAAACTGTAGATGAAAGCTTGAGCAGTTTAAAAGATCACCCAGACCTCAAAGCTGATTTGAAGCTTTAAAAGTCAATCTCTGCCTATCAATTATGGGGGGATTTTTTGTACTACACAGACGAAAGTTATTCTTTGAAAATTTGCATGCAGGATGTCTAATTTAATTTCATGTAATAGTCACATTTCAGTGACAAATGTCAGATCACTGCTTTTTTTAAGCATGTTAAGGTTTTCCAGCACTTACAAAGAATGAACACTCTGATTTAGTAATATGTTTAAATCAACCAGTGTATCAGACTTTGTGCGTTAATTATGTACTCAGATTAAAAAAAGTGTTGTTTTTGCTTTACTAAACCTGTGGCTTGTTATGAATAATTAAAAAAATGGAATGGGAGCACTTCTTAAATAAGAGATGTGGAAGCCAAATAGTTATTTAGTGTTGAAGTAATGATAAATAAGAAGACATCTTTTAGTTTGATGTCATGTACCCAAGTCAAGGTTTTCTGTTCTTTGTTTTTCACTGCTTCATGCTGCTGAGAAGGACACAGTAGCTGGGAGATGGGAAGCATCACTTGTGTGACAGTAGAAGTTATGTCTGTTCTACAGTTTCACAAAGAGAGATGGTGATGGAGAAAGCAGGGACATTGGTCATTTCTCAGATGGCTGCACTCTCACGCCACCTTGGTTTCCTGGACAGGCAGCTCAGCTCCCCGACTCCCGCTATTCACATGGGGGGTCAAGGGTACCCAAAAGGGCTTGCCAATGTTTTCTGATCTCTTTTCACATGCACCTTTAAGTCCATGACTTAGTCATAAAATTTCTTGTCATGGCAATTGCCAGACCATGAGGGGCTTACTTGGTCCTGCCCACTTGACCTCAGTCCTGGTCATCTCTAAGTGCCCTCCTTGAGGGCTGCCATGTGACAACCTGGCCTCAGGTGTGCATTAACCTGTCCCAAAACTGCTCAAGGGTCATTTGCCCCATCAGTGCAAGCTGGGGTTTGTGCTCCCCCACCTCACAGGGCCACCAGAAGCAGACATCCTGCAGAACGTGAATTGCATCTTGGCCAACTTAGGGTTTACTGCAGAGACACACTTAAAGTAGTCCATAATGGATCAACAAGTAATTTCATATATACTGTTAATAAATGATTAATCCATTGCTAAAAAAGGATGGCAATGTAATAAAATGAAGTGACAGTATCGTTATTTCTTAACACCATACTTATGCTGAGCAGTTGGTGTAAAAATCACGGTAGATGCTTCTAAAACGTCTTAGCTGTTTGTGCTCCTTCAGAGCACTTGTTTTTCCTTTGTCGACTCAAGAGAGTCCTCACTAGCCTCTGTGAAGCACGCTGGGCATGTTTGCAGCCTGCTTTTGGCAGCCATAACTCTCCTGTTCAGCCTTCATAACTTTTAACAGGTATGTCTTTTCTATACACAGGCTACCCCATCCCTCAGAATACTTCTTTAAAGCATCTGTGGAATGAAAGCCAACCTTCCCCACTAAGATTTTGAAAATAAACAGAGGAAACAAAATCAGACTCCTTCAGACAATTTCCTCAGACTCAAGTCTGCTTGCAAAATCTCCCCTCTGACAAAGTGAGCTTGCAGGCTGCATTTCAGGCAAAACCTTCTTTTTGTTTTTCTTTCTTAACTACATCACATTAAATTTAATTTTGTTCACTGTAGACAATGTCCTTATCTTCCAGCGAGATCCTTCTGTTCCTCAGCAAGGCACACACTTCTGCAACACTTACACACTGTCGAGACTCAGCTCCTGTGGAAATAATGAGCTGAGGAAAAGGAGTCTTGACTTGACATAGCAATAAATGAGGTGAAACTTTCCTCTTTTTTTTTTTGGTGGGAAACGAGAGTTGGAATGTAGGAAAAAAAAAAAAAAAAGGAAGAAAAAAAGACGGTTCTATTTTAATATGAAATATAAAACACCCATTGTACAAAAGTGGAATTTCTTTTTTTTTTTTCCCAGAAGCAAAGAAAGAATAAAGATGAAGGCTGCAAGCGAATGAATGAGGAGAGAAAACTAAGATAATGCAGCTGATAATCAGTTCAAGGCAGAGCATTATCCATGGGGCCATCGGTCCGGCCCTAGGGGAGAGCTTTTTAAAATGTCTCTGTACAGAGCTTAGCTTTGCTCATTACCATAGCTTGTCTTTGAAACACCAGAGTGGCTTCCACCAGTAGCAACCGTACCTGTGCAAGGAGCTGCCAGCCTGCTTTAATCAACCACCCCCCCGCAATGTGTGCTGGCAAAGCTGCAGGTCCCACCAGGCTCCCAGGGAGGACACTGGCTGCTGGGAGGCTCAGCCAAGGCAAGGATGGGCTTCTCAGTATCCACCTGCTGAGCCAGGCCCTCGCTCCTCAAAAGGGGTTCTGTGGCTGGGGGTCACATAGGTGTGCAGATGCCCTGGGCCCTTGCTACCCTCTGATTTCCCTTGAAATGAGTTTCTGTGTCCCCACATGCAGCAGACAGCCGCATGTGTGAAGGTCTTGCTTCACGCTGCAACAAGGGTGATCAAAGCAGCCAAAGAAAGAAAATCCTTCTTCTTGTAGGAATCTAAACTTGCTTTCCCTACTGTGCAGACATCATCATCTGGCTATGGTGCCACACTAGGAGCTCATGCCCATGCCTGCAGAGCCCTCCGCCTGTGTCTCTCCAGGGTGTCCTGGCTGCTGCTGCAGGAGCCAGCTGAGCATCCAGGCACCCAGCACCCTCCAGAAGCTGCAGCGAGAGCAGAGCTGGGGCCAGCAGTGGGTGACCGTGGCCATGCTGGGCGCTGGGTGAGCTCTGCCTGTGCCAAGGAAGATCTGAATAGCACCTCTGGTCCTCAAGATGATGCAAGCTCTGGACCCACTGACATCCCAAATGAACTGCAGGAGAAAAGCACTGTCCATCCCAGGGAATAACTTCTTTCCTTCCAGCAGTTTTAATTCCTCTGTTCTTTCACCCTTTTCCCTTCCTGCAGCCGAGGCTGGCGAATACGAGTACTACGATGAGTACACGCAACCAGAGCAAGACCCTGTCCTCCAGCAGCAGTCCTCGGAGGACCCTGACTGGTTTGAGATGGTTTTTGGCCACAGTGATACTGTAGAAGGTACTTCTGAGGGGTGGGCAGGGAGGCAAGGAAGGGGTAAAATCCCAGCCCTGTGCTTGCAGCATAAGCGTGGCAGGCCTCGGCTGCCAGCCTGCTCTTGAAATGCCTGCATCAAAGGGATGAGTTAGGAGGATTGTTTGCAGTGTTCTCCTTTGTATTTCTCTTGTAAGGAGCCTGTGTTTTATCTCCGGGTTTCACAGGATGGATTCTGATCATGAAGAACATTTTTGATTGCTACTACAAAAAAGCACAGGCTCATTTGTCTATAGTCACTATAAGATGTAATTGCTGTTTTCATGGGATATATGTTCTGTATTTATGCTGGGAATCAAATGAAGAGCAAAGCAGGGAAGAATCCTCAAGATTGCTCAGGAAACACAAAAGGAGAGACAGGGAAGTTGCCTATAACATTCCCTGGGTTATCCCCTGGTACTAAGAAAGCAGAGCTGATGTGGAGCTGTCCCCGATACCAATTGCTCCTGGCAGACTGGAGTGGAGAGGTTGAACATGGTGTAAGGAGCAGCACTCAAGTGACTCTCAGCAGGTGCCTACTCCCTTGCAGCAATAGCCCCCTGGGGGTATTATACAGTATAATGGTGGTGGATGGCTTTTCCAGGGGACATTTAGTGCCTTGTTGTGACCAGGGAAGAGACAAATCCAGACCTCTCCACACTAATTGCATGGGGGCAGATGCCCAGATCCAACTCTGCCTCTTAAGGCATCTGCTTCTGCTATAGAGTTAAATCTGTTCCTGGGAAAGGAAGGGACTTGCCTCATTACAGCTCCATTGTACACGTGGTAAAGGGAGCTGAGGAGCTTGAAACCCAAAGCCACGAGCTGCTACAGCTTGCAATAAGCTCTGCAGCAATTCACAGCTGCTCCTGTGGCTGCTGAGCTGATGCACAAGCACGGTACGTATTACAGGGGATGCCGTGCCCCAGGAAAGCAGCCTTCTCCAGACAGAAAATGTGAGAAGAAAAAGCAAGTGATGGAGGTGGAGAAGCTGAAAGTAAAACTAAAAGATCTCCATCCTTACCCCAGCAGACCCATGCTCCTCCAACCCCTGCCAGAATAATGGTAAGTGTGAAAACAGAGGAGGAAGCTTCAGCTGTCTCTGCCCTGAGCCGTATGCTGGGACTACGTGTGAGAAAGGTAATGGCTCCTTTGCTACCTTACGCTCCTTATCTTGGCAACTAATGCTACTGTCACAGCTCTGTCAGTGGAAGCAAACACAAGGCTTTATAAACCCACTCTTTGCTGGGCTGAGGTTTTTGACAACCCACTGCGGTCATGTTCATGGGTCTCACACTTAGCTCCTTGTCCAGACCAAGGTCTGTCTAAAGCAGTATCCAGTAAAATAGACTTAAGGTGTGCAGAAAGTCCTCTTCTGTCCCCCTTCAGGTGGGCAGTGGGGAGCTGCTCATTGTTCCTGCAGATTTTTTGCCATAGATACTGTGTACAAGAAAGGAAAACCCAAGTCTATGTCAACCGAATGACAGCCTCCTCAGAGCGTCAGGGGAAAGTGTGTCTTCACATGGTCCCTGTGAGGGCACAGCTCTTGTACACACACAAATGCCGTTAAAGTACCTTGTGTCTCTGTTTTCCACAGTGAAGGACATGTGTCTGAAGACGAAGTGCAATGGAGAAGACTGCCTGATTACATTAACCCCACCTTATTTTCAGTGCAGCTGCAGTCATCCCTACAAGAAACCCAATTGTCAGCGAGGTGAGCACTTGGCAGGGCACTGAGTCAACTGTGGTGAGGACAGCACAGCAAGGCTGTCAACCAGCACGGCTGGTCAGTGGTAGGAAATCACATGCAGCCCATTGCACAGGGTGGTCCTGTCCTAGCTGTCCAGCCAGAATCTGCTACAGCTCCCATCTGTGGGGCTGGTCAGTGATGAGTTATGCTTGATTTACAGGGTGGTGGTTCGGTCACTGGTAAAACCCCTGGTGATAAGTGTTTTTCAAGAGTTCCTAAGAACCTGAAGCCAACAGGCTAAGTGGGATCTCTTCCGTTTCCGTCAGGCATGTGAGTGGCTGAATGATGTTCAGCAGAATGACAAGACTGTTCTGTCTTTTCCATGTTGACAGCATCTTCACCGTGCAGGCCAAACCCTTGCAAAAATGGAGGTACCTGCAGACGGCACAGAATCAGATCAAAATTCACCTGCGAGTGCCCTGAACCTTTCAGAGGGAGATTCTGTGAGATCGGTATGTCACAGCTCCAGGGGAGAGGGTAGGACCAAAGCCTCCAGACAGCCAAGGTGACTGATGCGGTCAGCTCACCAAGTGCCTGATTACACCCAGGGCACTATCCTCCTTAGAGAGAGTGTCACAGGAAGAGGCTGACACCTCTGCAAACACTATTGGCAAAAGGACTCAAAACAGTTGCCATACTGATGTTTTCTAAGCATGCTTCAGTAAGGTCCCACTGGCAGCATAGGTTTCCCAGAGGCCCACAGGGAAGGAACATTGAGCTTTCCT
Source organism: Brachypteracias leptosomus (assembly GCA_013401335.1). NCBI lineage: Eukaryota > Metazoa > Chordata > Aves > Coraciiformes > Brachypteraciidae > Brachypteracias > Brachypteracias leptosomus. Next base: position 22,975 of record VYZX01013295.1, on the reverse strand, counting down.
TAAACACTCCAAGGTTGATGTAGTGAAGATTCATGTCCAGTTGCCTGTGACTCCCCAGGCTGAGGGAACAACTCCTAATACATGGATGGGTGGCCAAAGGTGTGGGATTACTCCAGCCTGCATGGAGAGCCCTCTGCCTCTGCAGCACCAACGTGGGCATCACATCCCACACATATTTCCAGGAAGGACTTGTTTCTTTCTCTTTTAGAAGTTGATTGCACCTCAGATTCCATGTACCACTAAATGCTCCACATTGCAGGTGACTTTTCCTCCACCTCACCTACAGGTTAGGTGCACAACTCCACAACCTTCCTTTTGGCACATCCATTGCCCTAGTATGGTAGCAGCTCTGCGTCCACTTCTGTCTAATCTTGCTGATACCATTTCTTGCCCTGGCCACTGACAGGTGATTCTGCTTTGGTATTAAGACACATCTCAGCTCCTATGTCTTCATCACGCAGAGAGGTTTCAGGCATTTGAAGTTAATCAGGCTTCAAACTGGACAGATGTTGGGACATTACTCTCTTATGTAGGATACAGGATATCATTACATGACCCAGTAGATCCTTCTGATCCTTCATAAAATGAACAGAGGGCAAGAAAGGAAAGGAAGAGGAACCACTTTGGGCAAGGAACAACACAAAAGTCATTTTTATATCAGCATTGTCTTCCTCCAGGACCGGATGATTGTTATGAAGATGACTCCCTTAATTACAGAGGAAGAGTGAACAAAGCAGTGGATGGCAAGACCTGCCTGCACTGGAATTCTCATGTTCTGTTGGACTATGCTTTTAATGCCTTTATGGAGGATGCTGACTCTTATGGCATTGGTGAACATAACTTCTGCAGGTAATATTTTGAAGGAGGAACTGTAGAGGTCTATATCAAAAAGAGCACTGAGGACAAACTTCTCATGAATTTGGCAAACAGGTGGTGTTAAGATCTCATGTCTTTCTAGACACTGTCTATAAAATACCAGGATGTTAGAGGTGCCCAAGTCACTGTACTGATATGAGGCTTTCAGAAGCAGCCCTCATTTCTCTGAATCAGTCCCTCATTTTTCTTTGGGTTAAGATAAGCGTGGGGATACTAAGCTCCACTCTCTTATCTCAGGCATCTTCTTTGTCAATTCTTATGAAAGAGTATCTTTGGAAGTTTGCCTCTCATATGGGATCATGAGGCTGCTCCCCTAAGTAACCTCAGCTCCTTCACTGGTTTTGGGAGATTGCCCCATTCCTGCTGGCTGATGCTCTCAACTGTTCCCTTCAGAAATCCTGATGAGGATGAAAAACCCTGGTGCTACATCAGAAAAAATCAAAAAGTGAAATGGGAATACTGTGATGTTTCACCCTGCTCAGGAACAGGTAAAGAATTAGAAGTGAGCTTTTCGGCAGCATGTAGTTGGTTCAGAGCAGCAGGTGACTCCCTGTTACTTAAATTCTTCAGTCTGATATTATCTCCACATTATGTATCTGCAGTCTCTTCCAACACAGCTGAAGAGAGTCCACAGCCAACAGCTAGCTTATCAGACTCACCTGGATCAAATGAAATATTCCAAACTTGTGGACAACCAGAAACTCAAGGGACACTCAAGAAGATCTATGGTGGAGCTAAGACTAAAGCTGGCAAACATCCCTGGATGGCATCTCTGCAGACAAAGTCTTCAGAGGGGAGCGAACATTTCTGTGGTGGAGTGCTAATTAAAGCATGCTGGGTTCTGACTGCTGGGCACTGCATTGGGTAGGTGCATGTCCTGTGCCTACAGTAGATAAATGTGTAAAAATCAGGGTGTTTATTACAGCTTGGAATTAAAATTATTTGCTGGGAATCAAAGTGAAAGGAAAACATATATGTGAAAAAATGAACATATACATGAAAAATGGTGCTTGCTGGAATAAGAAAATTAAACTTATTCTCCACTCACTTAAAGTAAGCTAAAATAGTTATGTGAGAGGAAAAAGTGAGAAAAGTAACAAGGCTTTGAAATTTATAAAAGAAGGACTCCATGCAAACTTCAGCGGATATTGGATACCATAAGCAACATCACATATTGCATTGTAATTAAGATCTCCAGAACAACCAAAATATGCATTTTGCTTTCAATTGTTTATGTGCCATCTAGCTAAGAATATGACATTTCCTTCATCATTTTTGCTGAATACATTGGAAACCACCATCCTTGGAAACTGGTAAATTACACTCCGGAGATCATTCCAGCACAGATGATTTTAAGTATGTTCAGACAATGTCAAGCAATGGTACTCCCATGGCTCCGTGGGTTTCCACTCATCATCACAGCCGCAGTAATAAACTGTGTGCATGCTGCTACTCTGCCCTAAAATGAGAAGAAAGCCATGTTCATGCAGCTTTAAATCACTTTATTTCATGATTGCAGCAAGTTAAGAGCACTGCTTCCCTCGCTAAGCCCTCCTATAATGATCTTAGGAAATTTTCTGGCCATGCTCTACAACAGGAAGCAATATCTTAACTTCCAGATACTAAAGGTGCAGGTTTTCACCAACACTGATAGACAATGTCTGCATATAATTTACTTTTTTTTTCTTTAGAGATGAGACAGAAAAAAATCTCCAGGTAGCCCTTGGAAAGCAAAACCTGAAGAAGCAAGAGCATCATGAGCAAATATTTGATGTGGAGAAGATCATTTTACATAACAAATACAGAGAGAAGGATTTTGTCCCATACAATGATATTGGTAAATCCCTTCTATTGAATATTCATGTGATTCAACTCCAACCTCAGCTGTTTGACATGCCTCTCTCCACCTAAAGTCAATGTAAAATTCCCATTGAGACTATGTTCTGGAAATAATTAGGCCAAATTTTGGGTTAGACCCATTTGAATCTGTGGGATGTAAATTGTGATGGGCAGGCAGAAGCCACTGTGTAGGAGGAGCAAAACAACAGGGACAGGTCCAGCATGCAGTGCAAATAGCACATGCAGCTTTGCACGGGGTTGTGTCACACATTGGTAACGATCATTAGGGATTAAAATTACCTACAGATTTTTTTTGTTGTTTATCTTCTTTCCAGCACTACTTAAATTGAAGCCAGTTGATGGTCACTGCGCAGTGGAAACAAAGTATGTGAAAACAGCATGTCTGCCTAACTTCTCCTTTCCCACTGGGACTGACTGCTTCATTTCTGGGTGGGGTGCAACAGAGACAGGTATGTGTGGGCTAGCTGGATTTTGGTGGGTACTTTGGTAGCAAGGTGGGCTGGTACTTTCAGCAGCAGTTGCCAGACCCAAATGTGAACCTAGGCACTTAGTGAAACCAAGACATGGATTTCAAAACTAAGGATGGCTAAACCCTGCCATGGAAATTACTCATTAGCAGAAATCTCCAACTGCTTGACCAACCAAACCTTTCAGAGTTCTGAAAAAATCCCTGATGCATTTTTTTTTTGCTTGCCATCTGACACATCATGTCATGGTTTCATCTGAAGCCAGCAATAGAAGCAAGAAGGTATCAAGAGAGGAGCTATTGTATAGTTTGTGTGTTTCAAGACAGGACCAAGAAAGATGGGAACTTTCTCATGGTTTTCCAGCCCATAGCGTCAGATAAAGCTTTTCAGAAGCAGCATCTGGATCTTCAGATGCGCTGAAAAATAATAAAATTTTAAAAAATCCGAAGCTTTTCAAGTCCAACCAGCTCTATCCAAAACCTTTCTTGCCCGCGGTAAATCCTAAGGGGAGAAATTACTATGCTTGAAAAAAGATAATGGCAATTTTCTGAAAAATGCATTTTCTCATGTTCTGATTGATGTGTTGCTGTAAAGCAGCAGAAGGAAAATGTGTCACTGAGGCTGCAGTAGGTGTCCTAGTGCTTTGTGACTGATACAGCCTGATACGATACATAGGACCAAATTCTTCCTTCTGATGTAACTCTCATTGAAGTCCACAAGAGACAAGTGTGTTCATTTGATCAGAATGCACCAACAGAATTTAATGGACATTTTTTTAAAGTTCCAAATAAAAAGTCTCCATTAAAAAGGGTACAGGGATTTTTATTTTTTTTTTCCCCAACAAAGAATATCAAGTACCCTGTACGTGTTCAAACTAGATGGCTCCTTCTCTGAGCAGAGCTATTATTAGCATTTCAGGAAATCACTGCAGAAATGGAATATTTCCTGAAACTCAAGCTGAACCAAACTTATAAACCACCTTTAATTATCTACAGATGTAGTGCTTTGAAACTCTGGCTATTGCCTTTAGATGTCAAGTTATGTCTTTAGATTCACTGTAATTAATCATTGCCCTTAAATATTGTATGATTTTCAGTTTTCATCTGTTTCATTAGCTTGCGTGTTAAAACATCTAATGGCAGCAGTCTGAGAAGTGCTAAGCAGCTCAAAGTCCCACTGGGACCCGTGGGAGCTGCAGCCAACAAGCACCTTTGAAAAGCAGGATTACACGGGTAGAGCTGATTGGAGCCAAATTCTGAATACTTAGAATCATAGAACGCATTGTGCTGGAAGGGACCTTCCAAGGCCATACAGTCCAACCCCCCTGCAGTCAGCAGGGATATCTCTTACTAGATCAGGTTGCTCAGAGCCCCAGCAAGCCTGGCCTTGAATGTCTCTAGGGATGTGGCCTCCACCACCTCTCTAGGCAACCTTGACTTTGCTTTTATTCAGGCAACAACTCGGTGTTCTGAGTGAAGCTTCCAGGATCCAACTCTAACCCTTATCATTTCAGATACTTCTTTTCTTCCCCAGCTAGCCCAACGCGTTCCCCCTGCTCTTCCCCCTTCCCATCCAAATGACAAGCAAGCTTGTATTTTGAACAAAGACAATATGTAACAGGATTGGTTGGAAGGTGACTCAAATTTTTGGTGCACATCCCATAGGTGAAGCATCCCATCAGCTGTTAGATGCCAATGTGAAGCTGATTTCACAGAGGAAATGCAATGGGGTCAAAGCATATGATCAAGTACTGGATGAAAGCATGTTTTGTGCAGGAAATCTTCGGACGCCCAGAGCTGATTCTTGTCAGGTCTGTTGCTTTTTCTGTATTTGAACACTAATTTTTTGTGTAAATAGGCTGTGCCAAGTAATAGCTTTGGCCAAGTACTGCAAATGAATCTGTTTCTCCCATCAATGTATTTCAGCAGCCATCACCTTTCTTCAGTACAGTTTAAGATGTATATTCCTACAGCTAACGTAACTGTCAGGCAAAGATGGATCTATGGAAGTCTAGAGACTAGCCTGGAAAGTTTGGATTCTGAGTCAGTTTGTCATAGTAACCTGAAAACTTGCCTTTTTTCTCTGTTATATTATGACCTCTGCCATGAGCGCCATTTCTAATCTAATTTTCACTATCAGGGCTAATACATGGAGAGAAAGTCAGGATTGAGATTCCTTTTCACTACAGCTAGTGCAAATGTGAAGTAAGTTCATATTTATATCGTTGTAAGGTAGGGAAGAGTTTGAACAACACTTCCTAAGGTGTAAACTACCACTTCAAGCATACTTTGCAATAGAAATCACCAATCAAACAAAAAATGAGACCAAACAGCTCAGAATAAAGTTATTTGGAGGGGTGTGGGAGAGATCAAGTGTTTTTATTTACACCAAGGATCACATCTTCACCTTTCTGAGCTCAGGCTCTGACCGCCTGGTACTTTCAGCCCTGAGAAATTTCTTGTAACCTTGTCAGATCTACATCACAGACTTGAACAAACTAAAACTTACATTCAGAAAGTCTGGTATCATTTGACCTGGTTCCAGAACTGCAAGCCTATTCAGGGACTGAGTAGTATCTGATGGTACATCTGAAAGGAAAAAACCATCATTACAGCTTTAAAGTCTTATGACGGGAAAGGAGCTTCTTATTTTGGTTAACATTTTGCTTCATGTTTTGAACATCTGTGCTTTTCCTCACCAGGGAGACTCCGGAGGTCCACTAACATGTGTAGAAAACGGCACCTACTACGTATATGGCCTTGTGAGCTGGGGTGATAAGTGTGGGTTAAAAAACAAGCCAGGAGTTTATACCCACGTGACAACGTTTCTCAATTGGATTAAATCAAAAATTCAGTCTGAGGAAATGTTGTTTCATTAGAAGACAGCTTTGTAATGACAAATGGTAAGTTTGAGATTTTTACTTATTTTTATCATTTCCCCAAATGTCTCCTCTTTGACCAAGAGGTTATTGATATTTTCTCATGGCCTACATGGGGCATCCTTCATCACCATTTTCAAAATGCTAGCCTTAGAGCATTCACTAGAATGTGACAGTTCTTTTGTTGGGGGCTTTGAAATAAGCCCACAGTTTGTAGCAAAACAGAGTGGAAAGTAAAGCAACTCCAGTTCTTTCCCAAATCAATCAGAGCCACAGTTGCCAACGTTTCCAGTTCTGCTTTTAAAGCCCTGAATATTCTGCAGGCTCAGCTGCTGCCAGCCATTCCCTCTTCCCCTCACACTCCTGGCTAAGGCGTGTTTTTTCTGCAGTCATCAGACCTGGACACCTCAAAGCTCTTGGTGTGTGCTGCTAAAGCCAGCGCTGTTTTCACATACATAAAACTCTTGTTTGCAAGACTGAGGCCATTGAAATTATCTGAGGAGGGAAGATCAGGAAGGGGAATCATTTTCAAAAGCACTAGTGTAGAGCAAAGAACCACAAATTCCATCAGTGATGCATTCCAGATTGAAAAAGAACAAAAAAACAAACCCTCAATATTAGAATTATCCATTCTATTCCCAATTAGAATCATAGAATGTTTTAGGCTGGAAGGGACCTCCCTACACAAGCAGGGACATCTCTACCTAGGTCAGGTTGCTCAGACCCTGACCTTGAATGACTCCAGGGATGGGGCCTCCACCACCTCTCTGGGCAGCCCATTCCACTGATCTATCACCCTCATATTAAAGAACTTTTTTCTAATATCCAGCCTAAATCTATCCTTTCCTAGCTTAAAACCATTACTCCTTGTCCTATCATTACAAACCCTTTTGAATAGACCTTTTAGAAGGACCTTCATGTAGGCACCCTTCAGGTACTAGAAATTAGAGGATCATTGGAGATAATCACTTATCTTCTCCAGACCTACAAGGGTATATATGCACTTAATTTCAATACTAGTGGGACCTTGGGGGGATTAAATCACATTATAAAATATGGGTCTAAAGCTATTGAAAAATTATTGGGTTTTCATAAGTTTTGCAAGTCAAATTTTATAATTTTTGCCTAAGGATTCTGCACAGAAATTTGGAAAACAGATGTCTGGTACTAAATTAGGATATAAAGCATAGATATATTTGCGAAGAGTCAATTCCATAACATAGTAATGTCCCTTTCATCTGAATTCCAGGGTTTACAACTTTCTCTAAGCAGCTACCTAATCTACCAATAGTTACCCCTATTGTGATAATTTCTAAAAAATGAATTCTGATTTTTTGCTCTGCAAGATTTGAAAAAACCTGAAGAACTGATTACAATCTGAATATATCCTGTTAATCAAGAACAAATTTGCTGATGTCCACTAAAAGGCGTGCCCTTAGTGAGTCACTGATAACTTTGTTTTCACTGTCATCTGTTAAGCCACCTGAATCACGCTCTTGTATTCTCTTTGGTTAATGGTGCCAATAACACCGGAACATGAAAATTCCAAAAATCACAAGTACAGAATAAGATTATTCTGATTTATTCATTACAAATTATTTTCTATTCTACCAATCAGTTTCCTTCACCTGTAGTACAAAGCTGAGCCTGCCAGTCACCTAGTATTAATTTCATTTACAGCTTTAAATAAATATTGGATTCTGTAATACATACAGTGATAAATGACAAAGTATCCACACAAAAATAAAATGATCAGTTATTAATTTTAATGTTTACATTGCTTTTTAAAACAAAATGTTCTAAGACACCATCTATTTTGTTTTCCAGAAAACTGGAAAAGCTACAAGATTTGCAGGACAAGATGAAAATGTGTGTTATGTCATGTTTCTCTTTACTTCTGATACAGCTGCATTTTCCTTCTCTTGACTTGCAGAATTTCTGAAGCATCAGGGTTGACCATGACCTGCTGTGATCCTTCTGTCTCCAACTGGTCCTGTAAAATCAAATCCAAGTAAATTGTGAGGACAGTCAGTGGACAGCAGGAGGTTTTAACTACTGTTCTGTAAAAATATTTGCATATTAAAAATTACCACAACTGGCAAACAAATGAGCAAAATCTAAATCACTGCTCTGCATCAAGCAAATCTCCACAGTGGAAAAGTGCAAAAAATGGAGCTGTTCATGTAGATTAGATACTACACATGCCAAAGGACTGAATATGCTCAAGTCCTAATTTCTAATTTGAGCCTTAAATAAAGAACAGAGCAGCAAACAGCTGATTTCCAGGTGGAGTGCACACCTGTAGATTTCCCTAGGGCTCAAGAAGATATTTCCTGCAGTCCCCACTGCCTGCATTACTCAATCACAGCTATAATTTATTTCCTGAGTAAACTTTCAGATGGGAATGTAAATGATGGATATGTCCTGTTTCTCTTGGGCTGGATTACTGTTTGACTTGTTGCCAAAGTGAAATGAAGCAAGTATTTATAAAGTGCAGAGCTTCTCTTTTATTGTAACTTAAGGCTTCCTAACTGTAGGGGCTACAATGTCCCTTTATGGACTTCTGCTCTTGTGCTGGGATGCTGCAGATTGGGAGTCATCCCTGTGGAGGTAGGGGGAAGGAAAATCTGGAAGATTCCAGCTTGTAATTTCTTGCATCTTGAGCTGGACAGTGATGAAGGAGGCTGTAGCATTCCCCTTTGCAAAAATCCTCACACCGTATTGGGGAGTCTCCCAGAGCACTATTAGGAGTCTACACTGAGCCTGTCAATACAGTTGCCAGTGGAGATTACATGGCAATACATCATCACACAGTGACACTTTGTGTCTTGCTGAAATTAGGAAAAGAGAAGGGAATTTGTACAGTGAGTCCCTTCCACCTCGACTTCTGCTTTCCATGGAGGTACCAGGACACTTGGAGATCTCAACATCCACAAGTTAAGGGAAATACATCCCATAGTATAATTAAATCCTACTCCTGTGGCACTTCCTGGTCCCTACAGGAATTCCTCAGCCATGACAGTGCTGAATTTCTTGAGGATTTCCTTCAAATTAAAGTGTACACAAAGCCACAAATCTCCATGAGGGAAGTATACATACTTTGTCCAAGTAATGGGGAGAACTGTAGACCCTAAGGAGCGTTTAAAAGTATCAAACGGGATGTGTGCCTTCTAGAGAGCAGAGCTGTTGAGATTTGTGAGAAGAGCAGTTTCCTGTACTTACAATTCCCGGTCCATACTGAGCAGCAGCAGCCTGCAATCCCATTTCCCGAAGGAACGCCAGCTCCGCAGCTCTTCTGGCCATTTCCACTTTGTGAGAGCCTGGGGGAGTCCAGCCAATGCCTCTGAGCCAGTTCAAGTCAGATTTGTACTTCACCTGAGAGAATGAAACATACACCAGTCTGCATTATTTTGCATTGCCTCCGATCAAAGCACATGCCCTGGGTATTTAAGAGAGTAACAGAGTCAATGATAATAAACAAATTACTTGTTTTCAGCAAACAGACTGTAGTTCTTTCAAGAATGTGATAGGTAAGGTCTGCAAAGCACATTGCCACAGACAGCTCCTAGCACTTGGGAGGACAGCGTCCCTCAGCTATACTTACGTCACTCTGCAGCTTGTAGGCCTGCTTTGCATGCTTCACATTTAGCTGCTCAGGATCACAAGTGTATTGGTGCAAAGGCTGTCTGTAGTTAACATTGCTTGCAAGCTGCTGGCTTCTCTTAGCATGGAGGAACCCTGGCTGGTTGGGGTGACTCTGGAACTGTGCTCTGTTTTGGGCATATCCACTCCTGTATTCATTGTCACTCTGGAGTTTTCCTACTCTGAGGACATGCCTGATTTTGGGATCATCATTTGCACTGAGGAATCCAATCTGCTGGCCTCTGTCTCTCAGGAAGGCTTCTCTGTATTTGTACTGCAGGAAAAGCAGAGGAAAATCTCATTTTCACATTCAGTTTACTTTCAATTTCTGTTATGAAATAACTTAGCCTCTCCCTGCTACCAAGCATGCTTCCTGTAGTGCACAAAGACCAAGGGTTTGTTCAATATCAAGCTAGAGTTCCTAACCTAACAAGACACTTTAGAAGAATATCCTTTGTGCTAATTTTTAAAGGAGTAGAAAGACTTTGGGAGCCCAAAATACTCATCTCTCAAAATCAATCAGAGGTCCTCCTACTGTTGCACACTGGGGCTCACCCAACACACAGCTCAAGCAACGAAGCTCCTCCATCTTCAGCTTTCTTGCCAACTGCAGTCTTCTGTGTTCAAAGGTGACCCACTTTATTCTGGACCATGCTTTAACTACTCATAGCCTTGTACCTATTTTATTTAACTACATCATAACATGCCTCCTTCCCAACAATAACTCTTTGAAGAGAAACAGAGCAGCTTGGTATTGGTCAGTATGAACAGGAGCCTGTAGTGGGAAATCTCTGCAGTTACCCAGCATTTGGTTTCACTGGGCCACCAATTTTCCAAACCAGAACAATGTTCACTTACGTCAGAATTCACTCATTTTTACAGGGTGGAGGTGGCATGGGAAGAGGGTTGGGAAGTGTTTGAAACAGAACAGTTCTTACATCACTAGCAATCTCTCTTGAAGCCTTTGCTGTCTGGAATGGGATGGCGTCAATCCTGAAATCATAGCCAGATGCCCTTGTCTGTTCCCAAGATGTTTTGTACAATTTCTGTGTTGAAAAGAAAAGAATAAAAGTGTCATTTCCCCCTGCAGTTTCTTAAACGTAGTCCCATCACTGCAATAATAAATGTTTTATCCTACTGGGCTTATTTGTATCAAGAGTCATCAGCAGCATCTCCAAGGTTTTGATCCAGTTCTATAGCACTTCAACTTCTTTTCTATTCACCATAATGATAAAATGCCTCAGCTGAAAAGTGCCACCAGGGTTTCCTTTTGTACTTGAATGTGGTTGGTTTTGATGTGACTTAATTTCTATTAGAAACTGTGATGCATCAGCCACATCAATATTGCATTCATATTGCCCTTATTCTCTCTTTTGATGCATCCATTTGCAGTGTTTTGGGTTTCCTGGCATCATAATTTCAATACCAGTTATTTCAAGCTTTTCAAATGATCCCAGTCTCTATCCCCAGCCACATGTGGCTTCATTAACTCGTATGGAATAACAGCCGGTTCTAACATATTTAATGTGACTTTGAGGATGTGAAATACATTTACATCCTGAAGAGAAATTGCTCTAGATTTGGTTCTTCTTGAATTAGTAGCTTTCTTAAAATAGCTTCCAGTCTGCAGGTCCTGCTACACAGCCATGGTATTTTAGCTGACGCTTTTGGCTGTTCCTTTTCGATTTTATTCATTTGCCTTCTGCAAGTCTTTGATTCATCCTTTCTGAGGTTAGTGCCCATATGAAAACAAGCACAAAATCTACTTCACAATTTAAAAGGTATTGCCCTGATTCACTGGTGAATATAGTGCTAAGTGGTGCTAAATTTCAAGGTAAACTGAGCAGCCAGAAATCCTGTAAGACAGCCTGGGTCAAAGCAATGCAAGCTTTACTGTACACCCTGCTAACAAGTCTAGGGCTGACCCTTCATTTGTGTGCAATTGCCCCTTTGCCTTTTTACCTTCTCCTCTGCCACTTCAAAGAATGTAAATCCTATTTGTTTCTTTCACCTATAGAGCACCTATCACAAAACAAGGAACTCAAAGCTCCTTACAAACCAAGGTCATTCTGACCCTAGAGTTAAAGACAACAGCTGCTTAATCAGGGAACAGTAGATAGACTGAGTGCCTCTGTCTGGGATAATGTGGAAGAAAAAACCCTTTGAACCAATTCCACTTACTGATTCAGTTGCATCTTGGTTGACAACAACTGTGCCTAAGAGATCACTTCAACACAGAGCTGCAACTTCATGAAGGTAGATTATATAGTCAAGGAATGAAGATTCTCCCTCCTCCCCCACCCAACAATAAACAAACAGATTTAAATTTGTAATTAATATACCTATAGTGAAGGACTGAAATCCTTAATAATAGCTTCCTGCCATGGAAAGCAGAACCAGTTCTCAAAAGAAAAATCAGCAGACTTTTCCCGACCCCTTCAGTCAAAACCTCTCAATATGTTGGTTGTCCACAGCCTCTGGCTTCTTTAGTTTTGGTTAGGCTCAGAGAACATGGCTTCTACACATACATGAAAGTTTTTCACTCCCAAGCAAGTTTACTAAGTCAACTCCCCAGAGTAAGAGGCTTACTTACATCACTGATGTAAAGTGCATTCTGGCGGGCTCGGATGAAATCCGGATGATCAGGAGGCAGGGTGTACCTGTGCCTGGCTTCGGAGCCTCCAGCCTTGTACAGCCTCTGTGGAGTAGAAAGTCACTGAATGCAACTGATACTGGAAGCAATGTTGAGATCAATTCTTTCATGCATCATAGTACAACAAAAGTTAAGATCACGTATAGTAAAGTGAAACCTACGTCACTGCACTGGAGGTAGCTGTTTTTAGCATGAATCAAATGTGGAGAGTCAACCACGGCAGTGAACTTCAAACTTTCTGGCTTCTGACGGTACTTGATCTGAGAGGGGGAGGAGGCAACAAAAACAAACAAAGGAAAAAAAACATTGTATGTTTCTGTTAATGATATATCACAACTTCAACTGTGTGATAACTGAGTTAGAACCAAACCAGTTTTGTTCAGCGATTTTTACTTTTCAGCTGAGTCTCTGCTAACTAACTGCACTGTCCGAAGCTCACAGCATGTTTTTGCAGACAGTGTCTGCTTCTAGCAGTGATAACGCTTGATGTTTGGAGTTACTATCAAGGATTGGTGTGTGCAGACCAAGGTCTCTGCTAGATCTTGTGTACCACACCAGGGGGTGCAGAGAGTGAAAGGCCACACCTGCGGGGAGGAGTGGCCAGGACAGATGACCCTAAATTGATCAACAAGGGATTCTATCCCATATATGTCATATTCAGTACAAAACTGAGGGATCACGAGGGTCTCGAGCTGCCTTCTTCTTCCTTTTGGGGCCTTCTTTTTTTGCCTTCAGTGGACCCATCCTTTCCCTTCGGCCTTCATTTCTTGGCCTTGCCTTTGATCCCAATTTGTGTGTTCCTGAACCTGGTTCCCATCAGCTGCTGAGCCCTGTCTGGGACTTTGCCAGTGCCTGCTCCACAGCCTCAGTGGTGACAGTGACATAATTGCCATCAGGGGGAGGCTGGGTTCGATACTAGTTTTGTATATATTCTATTTTATTATCATTATCTTCATTAAAGCTGTTTTAGTTTTCTTTTCTAATCCAGAAGCCTCTCTCTCATTCCCTTCCTCTCCCATTCGGGAGGGGAGGGGGCCATAAGTCTCTCTCCCTTATCCTTTTTTCTCTTCCTGGGGGGGCAGGGGAAAGAGGGGTTAACAGAGAGCGTCTGTTGTAGGTGGATTGGACCTAAACCTCGACAAACACAAAAGCCAATTTCCTGAAATCACAGTATTAAAAACACACTTTCCAGTTTTAGTCTCAGTTGCTCTTTCAGCTAGGGAATGGGGATGCTGCTGCATCATTGCAGTGGTGCCCAGACACCACGCTTCCTTTTTTTGTGTGTGTGCAAGAAGGACTTCCCACTGAAAATTCACACGCAAAAAGCTTATGAACACTACACTTTTGACAGCTCATAATTTTTCTCCATTAATGCATGATACTAAGCAGGCAAATGCCCTTTCAGTGTGGTTGTCAATGCTGCATCTTTCTACATCACTTCCATAACCACCTGCTTAGAATTTAATAATGGAGTTTACTGCATTTATTTATTGCTACATGTTTTGTTTATACTCTTGTGTTTCATTTGGAATGGAAAATATTCAGCAGGTGTCACACAGTGGACTTGCATCTCCTGTACTGCTTCTTGGTAACTTACACCTTGTATAAACAGGCTTCCACATCAAAAGGAAATGATGAGCTACATTCGTAAGTGTCATGTAACGAGGAGCCTTGATGGTAAACAATTCCTACAGACGTGCTATCCCATGAAAGATTTATCAGTTACCTCACTGATGAGCTCTCCAGCCTTCTTTACACTTTCTATCTGCGGAGATCTCAGAGCCATCCAGCCAACTCCTTTCATGAAGTTCAGGTCTGATTTATAGCGATGCTGTTAAAAATGAAAATTGTTAGCTATCAGTTTTGTATCCACAGCTATTAAGGTTTTTTAAAAAGACTCCCTGATTCATGTTAACATTTTGAGGTTTTTCATTTGCCATGCACATATCACATCATAAAGCCAAACTGTTTGCATTTGTTCATTCCACCAGGAATTAAATAATGTATCATATGCAAGTTACAAGAGAAGGCCCCACGAGTGAATTAGTATGACTCAAAGCAGTAAGTAATAACCTGTTTGTACTGGACGTAAAAGAACCCCTTTTGAAATAATTTTCTGAGGTGAGTTCAAGTCAGGAATACTAATCATTTTATCTTATGCATGCTTCCTCATTAACCCCATTTCTAGGAGCACACAGTACTCTCCTTTTACTCACATTAAAAGCTTACTCCATCTCCTAACCCAGTAAAGAAAACAAGGGAGACCCAATAAAAAGTGAAAGCCAGTAAAGTACCCACAATCCCAACAATTCTGACTTCTCCTTCAGAGTGACAGTGACTGACTGTCTTTGATCCAATCAGACATTTTTCCAGTTGTTTTTTTTTCCCCTATATGCAAAAGGACATAGCAGCCAGCTAGCTGGTATGTTGTGTGTTGTACATCACTCTACTAGATAGTGAGGGTATCAGACAAAATCACCTTCATCATTTCTCTGGATTCATAACCTGGGGGGTCTAAAGGCAAAGAGCCAAGACCTGAGGTTCTTACTCATCTCCTATCCTGTCTCTCTGTAGGTAAGCTCTGCTGTAGGCAAGACTCTACACGCTGTTAGGGTCTAAGGACTAAGTCCCTGGAAATGCCACTTTCCTATCATGTGAGCCACCATCATACATCTGTAAAGAATCCTGCCTTCTTGGATCTAGACTCCCGGCTGCCATCTCTCCAGGAGGCAGGAATGGGAGTTGAAATGGCAAAGAAGTGCTTCTAGCAACAGCTTCTATACCCTCCCAGCAACATCTCCAAAATGTTCTGGGATATAAGAAGAGTATAGTTGCGATACCAGATAGGAAGTACACTGTGAAGAAAGGAGGATACAAGCTCTCCAGTGTCTTGATTTCCACTCTGGCTATCATAGCTGATATATCTCTTAATATTAGTTCATCAGATCTGAATAAACCCAACAAATATCCCATCAAAGTGATGTCTCAATAAAATTCTGAGCTCTGCAAATGATCAGCTCTCTAAAGCCTCTTAAAGAGTATGTCTGAACTTATATTTGCAAGAGGAATTTCTGCAAACATATCTGGGGAACTGGTTACTTGATATGACCATTTCTGTTTGCAAAATGACCTTCTAACATATTCCAAATCAATCTCTGAGCATTTAACCTTCTCA
>VYZX01013294.1:45285-89191 GCA_013401335.1 Brachypteracias leptosomus | reverse complement strand
TCAGACAGACCCACTACACTGAACTTAACAGTAATAATGTGGTACTATGGTCCTTATTTATGAATCTGCTCTTTTTTCTTGTAAGAATAGTACTGTGCTCACTAGAAGTACTTGGTGTGTTAAATCATTAATTTATTCCTTAAATCATACCAAGAATGGTTTCTCACTTTTAAAGTTTTTTTCTTCTACTTTAATCTTCCAGAGGAGATTTCTGTCTGTATAATGTATTCTTTTATACATAATTGTTTGTTTGCTTAAGAAAAATACAGTAGTAAAACCTCAAAGCAGCCAAAAATCTCTTGTTTTGAAATACATTCTTGACTTCTTTTTAAAGTTACACTATTTTTTGTTGTTGCTCTCAGAGTCTTTTAGTAATCAGTTATGCCATGTCCTCATTAAGTGCAGGGAAAAATACTCTGAGAGTTAAATTGGCCATAAATACTTGGAGACATGAACTGAATATTAACATACCTGCTTAGACATACTGGTGGCCAGCCAGTTTGTGTGCTGGTTCTTCCATATGCCCTGTTACTGAATACCTAAGTAATCAATGCATGAGAGCCCCATGCTGTGTGGAGTATTTCTGACAAGCAAAGTGAAAAATCTAATTTTGTACTTGTATCAAATGCTTGACGTGTATAGCATACATAAAATAAAGGTCTAAACTTCATGTTGAGGTATGCTAAGAGGCATGGTTCTTTAAGATGCTATATGTCTTTCCCTTAGTACAAGGGTCAGGTTTTTGTGAATGGTTTTAGAGACCCTGAAATTAATGTGAGTTGACCGCAATGTCTAATGACTCCTTGGAGACTGTCTTGAGTGTTAGGGGATCATGTGACTTGTTCCTGAACTTTTGCATTTGTCAAGAAAAGGAATCTCTTCATGTATTATTCATTCTGTGTTTTGCTTTTTCTATAGTGAGATGTTAGAATGCAATCTAATTTAGGTGCCAAGGCTATTTTAGTTTACTATAAGAAAATTTTCCTTACCACTTTAAATATGATACTGTGTTAATCACCAAAATCTGAATTATGTTTTAGAATAGAAGAGATAGTTCTTAGGGACATACTTACATACACGTTTTTATTTTGTATTCTAAATTAAAGAGTTAGAGGATGACTTGTTAGGAAAGTAAGAATTTATAGTGATGTTGTAAGAATGTATGTTCTATTCTGAGATTGTTCCCTTTCTTGCATTATTTCCTAATTGCACAATATCTGCTGTAGATAGCTACTCTATATTTCGGCATTGTTATTGTTCCATAGATAAACCCTTGATAGATCTGCAGATGTATACAAAGCATTGTAGGGTAACCATTTTTTAATGGGAATTGTGAAAGACTGGAAGCAACCAACTTTGCTGAGGATTTTAAGCCAAAGCCCTTGCTTTGGTTTAAATGGAGTATAAGGGAGTATAAGGTTTGGATGGGAGAGGGAAGAAAATACTGTTTTACCAAAGATAGAGGGCACATATATTCATATGTTCAGGGTCTGATTGAATGCCAGATCCTACTGTTCATGAGTCTCCTTCTTTGGCCAGTGGAGGAAAAAAGCACTGTTATGACCAGGATGGATTTTGTTTGTTTAGTTCTGCCTGTTCTGCATTTGCTTTCTCTGTCTTCCATGGGTGTGGGTTTTTTTCCTTCAGTTCTTCTCTATTCCAGCTTTTTAAAACTTACACATTCTTGTTCTTCCTCTGCTTCTTTCGGTCCCTTTTTTGCTGCCTTTGCCAACAACATACATACAGGCATCAGAACGGAGGAGTAGAGTATCTGTAGCATGGCTTGGTCTGTGCCCACTGCAATACAAGAGCTCGATTTTCTTCTTTGTTAGGCGTGGCCCAGAGTAGAAACAGGAGCAGTGTGAGATGAATTCAGACATGACCTGACAAAAATTAAGTGTTCCAGTAGTAAAAAGCACTCAGTAGTGTCCCCATTCTGTCTCTCTCCAACCCCAAAATGTTGTTTGGAGCACCTTTACCATCTTCTGCACTGTGCCCATAGAAATTACAAGCTGTTACCTTGCCAAGTTTTCTTAACCTGTCATAAACCTGACAGGGGCAACTGAACCACAGACTAAGTGGGACTAGAAATTTCATTAGGAGCTTGTTTAGTTTATAAAGTATGCTTGTTTGAAATTAAAGTTTATGTTCAATTTATTTTATTTATTTTTTTTAGGAATTTTGCCCCTGGATTCTGAGGAGTCCGGTGTTTGTGAAGTTATTCTAGTTCATGAGCATTACTTGGGTACGTAGTTCATATGTTTTGCTAATATTTACATTTACTGTATCTTTAGACTTCAGTTTAGCTTTTGTAATGGGGAACTAATTAACTTCGACCTCTGAGCAAACTTGTTCTGTGTAGCAACATTTAGACATTCTGTCTACTCCACCTGGTCACAGAAACTTTGAATACTTCCTACTATCAAGAGCTTTTTCTTTGTTATCGTTTAATGGGTTAATGTTTTGTCTAAACCACACAAGCTGACTTTTTTCCCCCCATCCAGCTTCTCTTTTTGTTGGTTCATTGTCTTTCTACTTAACACAGGTTTTTTACCACAAAATTAAATAAGGAAGAATTTTGCTTTATTCCTCGCTTTGACTCAGTCCAAGAATATGACTTGTGACCAGACTACAGATGGGATAAAATTAGCAGACTAGAAGCTGGAAAAGGAATTTTCAGGGAATGAGGATCAGGGAAAACCTAGTATTGAAATACTCTTTTCAATTATTGTGGGCTTCCAGTTTTCCTTTTCTGGGCATAGAGTGTTTTAACGTGTAGAACACTAAATTTGAGGATCTCTTTGCTTCTCCCGACAGTTTGTTGTGTTGCTTTGAGCAAGCTACTCTTATTCTCAAATTAGTTTGTGTTGTGTTTCTGTGACTGTCCATGAATTCAACTTGTGTAGTTATGAGGTCACTGCTTTAAATTTGTTTACACCAAAAGTGAATCCCTACTTTTATTGAGTAAAGTATCCTCTTTGTGTTTTTGTAATATATATGAGAGGTAAACAAGTGTTATTTATGTTGACTTGTTTGAAAATTACATATTCTTGACTGGCTATGGCAGTTTTTGCAAAATAAGTCATAGACTCATGGAGATGAAAACATCAAGTTTATTCTTTCTAACACTTAAAAGTACAAATAAAGCAAAATCCTAGAGGTCTGTGCTACCTTATCACTATTTACAGTAACTATGGGCAGCAAATACTTTCATGTTACTTTAAGTAGCTTACTTTTTGCTAAGCAGTATGAACTGGCACACAAAGTGATGGTGCTGGTGATGATCCCTAGAATTCTCTTCCAGCACATTGATAAACAATCCCAGGTTAATGCTTGTGTTGTTTTATAGCTTTATTCAGGCTAAACTGTCAATTCTTATGCTTAAAGGGGCAGACCAAACTTTTCCAGTCTTTTTCCTTTCCAGTGTGCCTCAAGAGGATCGCACTTACTTAGTTCAGTTCTATGCCAGACTCTCAGCTGGGCTATGATGATGTACTAGCTTAGCTTTAGGTCTCTGCTAAATCATGTAAATTGCTTAGACTAAAAATGGTGTTTGAACTTGTGATTTCTAGTTAATGCAGTACTTCACTAATGTTACCTGTCCAGGCTGTTATGTGTGTGGATAGAATGGGGGAAACTCTTAAGTGTCTTGTAGGTAGAGACAACAGAAAACAGAGATGACAAATAACGTTATCTTGACCTTTATCCCTCTTAAAATGTGTTATAACCTCCAGAAGCTATTTATACCAATGGATTTTGAAATAGAAGATTCTAACCTATAGAGAAAGAGAATTAGGAACTCGGATTGGAACTTGGATTGTGTGTTCTCTGTGTCAGAATTACCTTTGAAAAGGAGAAGAGACCTCCTCAGATCATGTCTGTCAGGAAGTTAAGATAGGAAGCATGTCTCTTTCTTTTGTCCTGTTTAAATACTGTATTTGTCTTTGAATTCACTCACGAGAGTGCTGCAGAAGCAAACTGATGATTCTTGGAATAACAATTGCCTTTTCCACTTTGCCTCCACTTTGATGTAGCTGACCTAACACTGCCATGAGCCACAACATAGGAACACTGCCTTTATGAAATAGATCATAATTACACCTGTAGATGATTTGACTTGTATCATTTTCTTTCATGTTTTAGAAATTGATGAAGTGTAAAAAATAAATCTGAGTAAAATGTCAAGGACTTGCTGCTTTTTTTTTTTCTCCTGTGTTTGCTTGTTTTTTCCCCAAACTTAGTTCGTAAACCAGAAAAAGTTTGTTGGGTTGAAGCAGCTGGGACTGTTCGTGATGGTGTTCGAGCGTACACAGCTTTACACTACCTTTCCCAAGTCTCTCCTGGAAAAACTGTCCTTGTAATGGATGGAGCAAGTGTAGGTAACAACTGTGTAATAATAACAATTTCAGAACAAAAAGATAACCTCTGCCATAAATAACTGTCTTATCACCAGAACAATTGGATTTCTTACAACATACTAAACTTATCAAGCCTTGTATTTTACTCCTGGCAGTACCCTTAACTTAATGGATTAATAGGAAGTGCACTCCCACATGAGATACTGAGCCAAGAATGCAGTCCTTCACGTGTGGTTTTGGCAGTGAAGCGAGGTAGTTCCTTTCTGATGTTTTACATTGACGTAAGCCCTCAGGTATAACTGGAGGAAAGTGCCTTAATTTTTTTATTCCTTTCCCACCACCGCTTTTTAACTTCTCGTGTATATAAATAATTTTATTTGCATTACTGCAGTCTTTATTGCTAATGAAGATGTGAGCTTGCCTCAGCCAAGATTCGTTAATGTAAATGTAGCTGGGGTTTTCTCCTTGGTAGCACTTCTTCCTTCAACAAGCAAGCAAGCACAAGGCTACAAGTTACAATTGCAGTTACAGTACTTGCGTTACTTAAAGCAGAATCTGAGCTATTTTGTTGAAGAGGAGAACTAGTTAATTACTAGAAGTTTGTTCAGAGCTTCCCAGTCAATGAAGAGATTTTTTTTTGGCCTCACTTAGAACAGAAGCAGATCCCCAAATATTCAAATTCTTGGTTCAGATGTGTTTTATTGCAGGGAGTAAGTTCATTTCTGGATGTTCTCCTGAATTCCCCTGAATGTCCTTTGCAATATAATCTTTCTTCAGTTGTATCACATATTTGCTGTAAATAAATTCATTTACCTTTTTCCTCTGCAGCCATTTGGTACAATAGCGATTCAGTTAGCACAACATAGAGGAGCTAAAGTAATCTCTACTGCATACAGTCTTGAAGATAAGCAGTACCTGGAGAGGCTTAGACCTCCCGTGGGTAAGTTATATTCTTCAGTGATAAAATTTACACTAAAGAATGTCTCAAAATATTTTTTTCCCTTTTTAGTCTAGAGATTTATTTCAGTAGCTGAAAACTGAAATACAAATTTATAAATAGTCTAATTAAACAATTTTAAAATTTATTCTGTACTTCATAGGTATTTAATTCCTGTTTTAGGTGTATTTAATGACATCTTACTCTCCATTTAAATTGTAATGATTGTCTTTCAGTACTTTCCATCTCACACAGTAGTGCTTGAGTGCTGACTTTTAGCCTAACTACTCAAGAAGTCTTTCCATTTTATAAAATTGTTGCTTGTGAACAAGAAGAAAGCATTACTAAATCACCAGTATCACAGTGTGTAATCTAGGGACCTGAGCCAGAGTTCAGATGTAATCATATACTTGAGATACAGTATTCATCTGACTCAGATTACTTCTAACAGTATTTTATCGAGCTGTGTAGCAACTCAGTTTCAAGTACTGTCATAACTGTAGCTGGATATTCAAAGTTTCTGCATTTTTCTATTTCCTAAATGAGTTTTGCATTAGACACAATACTTGCATTCATCTATGACTTCTATTTCTTCTCTTTGATACTTAAGTTTGGGGGGTCCCTCAAGTAACAGTGCTATTTGCCCCATGGGAAAATACTCTATGTAGAAGTCATTCACATCTTTCCTGATCAAACTTTTTCTTATTTCAATGCTACAGAGCGGAGGAAAGTAGAATATTTCTTTATTTAGACAGTTTTAAAATAAAGGATGGCATTGCAAAGTCCAGTTTGATTGTAGTCCATGGGCTTTGCTCTACAGTGAACAAAAAGCTAAAACTAGTATCTGGTATTTATTTCCTCCTCAGAATGCAAAGACTGTCACAGAATAATCACCAAGTTTATTTTTCAGTGTATGACTTTTGTTGTCATTCAAAGTAACATATGTAAGAGTAGCTTTGTCTCTTGTAAGAACACCTTTGTGTAGTCAGTTATCATGACTAAATGTATTAGAGTCACATCAGTCAAAAAATATATGGATTAAGATGAGATCTGATTAAAAAGATGTCAAGGTTAACCGTCCCTGACTCTGTCTCCTTTCTCCTTTGTTGGTTTGCATAATAATATTGTTAGCAGTCTTGGCTTTCCAAATGGAGAATTAGAGTAGCTTTCAAATCTCCTCTCTTGTTCTTAGTGACTCACTAAAACCAAGCATCGCTGATATGCAGGTGCACATAGTATTGTCCTTGTGTTCTCCCTGCTGGCTCAAGAATAGTAAGCTAGCAGAGGGATGAAATAAGCCAGAGAGCTGCTCTTTGGACACAGAGAGAACAGAGTTCTTGTCAATTTGAATTCCTTTCTGGTTCCCAAGAACAGAACTGGCAGTGGAAGCACAGAGACAACACAGTGTGCATGTGCATTCTGGGGCTGCACGTTCACACACATCTGCGGTGTTGGGGAGTGATTCACTTCCAGCCTACCAAGTGAGTATTTAGCTCTCCCAGTAGTGGCTTTGGAGTGCTGATAATGCAGCAGGAAGTGGAGTGCTGTGCAGAGGTTATTACACAAGAATGGGGAGAAAGACATTTTTGCTGTATGACCTTAACGATCTTCAACAGGGAACTGCAAAGTTTTGTGCTGGGAATCTAATTGTTGCTTCTAAGACCTGGTAGACTTATTTCTCTAGATTTTTATATTACCTCTATTTTTTGCAACTTCACAAAAATACTATTTTTTCCTTTTCTTATTTCAGAAGCCTTTTTTACTGCAAGAATAAACATTACAGATATCAGACCATAAAGTATTTTTGTGAATGCTGTTGATATGTAGATGTTTGTTATGCCAGCTGTTACTGGATGAAGGAGTAAATATGAAAGACCTAAAACTTCACTTTGTAATATTTTATGGGTATATTTTGCTCATGATATGAAAACATTCTTAGCTAAGAAAGGACTTTGCAATTAATTTTATTATCATAGTCCTGGCAGCACATATGAATATGACTTTGGGCTGCTTGGCATATTTACTTTTTGCTGATGGCTTTTAAGTTATATATAAAAGAAATGCTCTAAGTAACCCAAGCATAGCTAGTTATATCTAAGCTGACTTCTAATGTCTGTGGGTGGAGGTTTTTTCAGTTTTGTGCTTGTTTAGTGGTTTGGGGTTTTTTTCTTTAGCAAGACCCTATCGATTGTCAATGAGCAGCAGCAGTTGGTGTTATCAGTGTATAGCATAACTAACTGCTTCATAAAATGGCTGAAATAACCCTTTCTTGCAGTGAAAAGGCCATCGCTTATATTGCTCATGTAGTTGCTTATTTTACAACAATAGGAGTTGAGTTTAGCAGTTTTGCAAATATCTGTGGAACATATAAATACCAGGGGGAGAAAAATTTTAATCGCTACTTTACTTCAAATATAGAGCTATAACCTGGGTACAGTATTAAAAAAGAGAAACAGTTTGAGTGTGAAAGCAAAAAGCCACCGGTTCTGCATTTGGGTTTTTTTTGGTTGGTTTGTTTGTTGTTTTCTTAATAAATATGATACCAGCATCTGAAGTAGAAGCTCCTGTTAATGTTTAAGGATTCATATTTAGACCAACAGGATGGGATATTTGCATATCTTCAGTAATGTCTGGAGTAAATATAATAATAGTACAAAGGAGGGGATTATAACAGATTTTGAAAATTTAATGCCCATGTTTCAGACAGGAGAGAGAATATTACATAAATCATGTGATGAGTTTCAGTTGGAGAACAGAAGAAAAAATATACATAAACACATATATATTTATTCTGTTCCCTAGGTTACATTCTTCTTTTTCTGGTTTGGTTTGCTGTTTGGGTTTTTTTTCTTTCTTTAAAACAAATATTGACGTTTCGGTGGATATATTTCTGGTAAGAAGCCATCAGTGATTTCATGACTCTCCTGAGAATGTTCAATAAACCAAGTAGCAGATCTTCGATGTGACAGTTTTTAAATTCTGTAGATGAACTTCCTGATGGATGAAAGTTGAAAGTAAACTCTGGTAGCAAGTTGTGGAAATATTCCTATTTCTGCTTTTCACCAACAGTGAAAAACAGAAACTGAAGCCTTTTTGCCAGTCAGAATAATGTGACTTTAGACATTGTGCAAGTCACAGAAGAAGAAACTGAACTAATTTACAAATGTTTTGTGAGAAATTCTGCATTACAAAGGATTATAGAAAATGATCTTACAATTTGTTGCTCAGCCTTTTCCACAGTGGAGAGAAATTGTTACAGCAGTTTGCTAGGAAGGAAATTGAACAGGATTTTGAGTTTGTTTGTTTGTTTTTTTTAAACAATTTTCAGAAACTTATACCATGTCATATTTCCATGTTAAGAAAAACATTTTAACTTCTTGACTGAAGAAACTAATAAGAAAAGGATATTATGGGGGTTTATTTGCATACAGGGAATGTGGCATTAATAAAGATGTCACATTAATTTAATAAACTATGACCATGTGTATTCTCTTTAGTCAGATAATTTGACTTTAATGAAAAAACTGAATTGACCTAAGAATTTTAATGCATCTTATAATTTGATTAAAAAACAAACAAAACCAGCAAACAAACAAACAAAAAGGCAAAACACCACCCAAAACATTAACTGAGTATTTGTTAATATTCTTCCTAATGAATGGTTTCTTGCAATTTTTCTCTTCTCTCCTTTGTTCCCACCCCCTTGATTAAATAAGGTATACGGCAACCTTTAGCGGGTAAGTACGCATTGTAAATTTGAGTTTAGTTCACTATACTTTGGAAATGTGACTCAAAATTTATTTGACGTTATTTCAATTAGTACTTGCTGACAAGTCTTTGGCCTGTTTATTTTCTAAACATTCTACCTCATAAATATGAAACAAAACTACAAACCTGGGCTGCTGCTTGTCTGACCTAGTCATTCCTGATTCTGTGGTTTATCTTTATAACCATCTATAAATATGGTATTACAGATACATGAGAAGAAAATATATTAGTGACTTTCAGAAATATTTCAAGAGGACATATAAATACTTCTATCTGAATATTTACTTAATGACTCAGAGAGTCATTTAGAAGTTAAAAACATCATGCAGAAAGTAATGTATTTGTAAGTTTATCCATGCTGTGAGATAAGTAACGATGCTAGTAAGCACTATTTTAAAGAAAAGATGGATATAATAAGATTAAAAGACTTGCTGGAATCATAAAAAAACCTCAAATCAGTGCCTCATAAGTGACTGAATTTATTGTGGTTTTACATGTTTACTTCTGGCTTGTACCAGGAGACAGTGCTCCATGCCAGGGAGAATAGGTTTTTGTTTCCCTCTATGATATGAGAACAAGAGAAGGGCTCTGCATGAGACTGGAAGGAAGTTTTATGTAGAGTAAGGGAAGAAAGCTGTGCTTGGAAAACTCTCCCAAAGCTATGGTTATTTGATAGATAATTTGAAAGTTGGGAGATGTGAAATAAGGTGCCTCCTTATCTTTCAGCCCCTCTCTTTTGCTTCAATAACATGGCTAGTCACTCCAGAAGTTGCTGTTTCTGAAAGCCCTTTAGAAAAAGACTAGCAAAGAATGAACTTGGAGAAAGATTTTTAATTCTTACCATGGTATACTTTACCCTTTTTGGCCTAAACAGACATGAGGGTTCTGTATTAAGATAATACATATTTTCTTCAGTGTTGATCTTGCACTGTATTGGAAAATGAAAAAACCCAATCTATTGGTTAGGTTTTTTGACTTAGCTGCAAACTTGCTTGTAATACTTTCAGAAACAAGAAACTGTTCTACTCTGAATCTCAACTCCACATTTTTACTGTAGTTAACCAAATGTACTGCTTTTTCTAGCTCGAGTGATAGATGTGTCAAATGGAAAGTTGGATGTGGCAGAAAGCTGCCTGGAAGAAACGGGTGGCCTGGGAGTAGATATTGTTCTAGATGCTGGAGGTATGTAGCTGATGAAAATCTGGTCTTCAGAGCACCAATAGTGGGGTTTTTTTGCTTCTTTCAGTAGTACTTCCAAGTAATATAGGTGGAGGCTGCATCATCTCAAATAATTACATTTAGCTGCTTGTTCCCATGCAATTTTATGTATGTATCCTTATTCAATAGATCTCCTTCAGCAAGATCTCTTTAAGGTTTTCTCATATCACCCTCTAGTGGGAGCATCTGATACTACTAGTCATCTGCTAAATTTGTCTGAAGTTTTCCTCTATTTAAAACTGGAAAGAAAATGTGATTAAAG
Organism: Brachypteracias leptosomus; assembly: GCA_013401335.1. Lineage (NCBI taxonomy): Eukaryota > Metazoa > Chordata > Aves > Coraciiformes > Brachypteraciidae > Brachypteracias > Brachypteracias leptosomus. The sequence continues at coordinate 78,648 of VYZX01013294.1, read as the reverse complement.
AGCACAGTCGGGACATCATTGTTTATGCTACCTTATTTCAATACCAAAATTATGTTATAATTTCCAGTACTATCAACTATCAATCCGTATTCTAAAATAACTGTAATAGTTGAAAACTCTGAAGTTACTATTTTTAGCTGAAATAATTGAAGAACTTCTTAGAGTTCCACTGAAATGTGTTAAAAGAAACACATATTTAATTTCCTAAATCTTTTACTGTCTCAGATGTTCTAATGTGACTAACAGCATAACTTAATTGTAGTGCTGTTCCAGACAGACATCTTTTATTGTGTGTATTCATGTGCATATATGGCAACTCATTTGTACCTGAAGACATAGGACTGCAAGGAATCCCAAGATCTGTGGTTTTCAGTATAGGAAGAGAGGGACATTTCATTCTGAACAGAATTTTCTTCTGAGGTCAAATAAATTTGTTCTTCCCCCTCCTCCTCCCCAGTGAAATTATATAGTGCTGAAGATGAATCAACTACAAAATCACAGCTTCTGCCTCATAAGCATGATATCATTACTCTTCTTGGTATTGGAGGACACTGGATAACAACAGAAAAAAATCTTCAGGTAAAGATACTGTGTCAGTCAGTTGGTTTGTACCACAGTACATGGGTATGGCTGTGCCTGTGAGCCTCTGTCATGGTCAGATGGTTCCCCACTGTTAAATAACATCAGTTTTCACTTAAAATTTTCACATCCAGAAAATTAGAAGCATGCAACATTAATAATATTTTTTTTATTTTCCTTTGGGACAATTTTGGAGCTATTTTCTCTGAGATGATAGTAAGTTATATTAATAGTTTGGCTGTACTGATAGGTTTTAAAGGCCCTATTTTGTTTAGCTCAGGGTATTAAACTGACAAGAGAGAAAAGTATCATTTAAAGCTGTAAATATTACAAGCTTGCTAAGTTTTAAGAATGGGCAAGAGGTGTGGTTTTGTTTGTTTTAAGCATCTATACAAAATAACCATTTAACCTTTATTTTTTGCACAGGAAAATGTAACTAAATAACATTTTTCTTCAATTTGTTCAAGCTGGATCCTCCAGATAGCCATTCCTTGTTTCTTAAAGGAGCTACAGTCTCCTTTCTGAATGATGAGATATGGAACTTGTCCAATATACAGCAGGGGAAGTATCTCTATATCCTTTTGATGGTCACATTGAATACTGACTGCTAATACGAATGGATGGAAATAAAACCAAGAAACCAACTAATAGATTCTCTTCTACTCAGTCATATAACTGCAGGCATAAAGGTCAGCACAGTTAAGCATATAGTGTAACTAAAATACAACATACACTCAAGTTTTAAGCTAGTCTCTGCATTCCTTCTAAATGTATGTCTCTACATGCTTCATTAAAAGCAGTGCTGAAATAGAAAACACACAGTCTGGAGAAAATGTGGTATCTTGGCTAAAGTTAGAACCAATTAATTGAAGATTTGTTTCTGGAAGCTTTTGTATTATACGTATGATAATAAAAAAAAATTTTTTGTTCTTTCGGGCAGTAGACGTATCATCTGTAAATTTTAATGCAGTCAGTTTATCTGTAAAAGTTAAAATTTTGGCTTCATAACCTCTTCCTTATTTGCAACGTTATGTACGTAAATTTTATTGAGCAAAGATGCAGGTGGGGGAAGAAGAATGCCTCCTTCATCTGCATTACCTACACTTGGTCTTAATCAGCTGGACTCTTTCTTCTAGCATGACAGTTTTCAGTGGATTGCTTTGAGTAATGGAAGGTTTGTCTGTTTATGGCTTTAAGGACCCTCTCTGTTCGATGTTAAACTGCAGATTATGAGATCTGCTGAATCACTTTTGCAGTTTAGCAGAACAGCAGAGGCAGGTGAGGATTAAGTCATTATATTTGTGAAATGTCTATAACTGTACTGTGAGGAAGTCCTCCCCTCCTCCACTCAACTGCAGAGTAGATTAGGTAAGGTCAGGCACACTAAGGAATATTTATGGGATGCAGGTTATCATGAATTGGTTTATAGTTTAGTATTTTTGTTGAATGCATATTGAGTAGTTACCCATACAAAAAGTAAGCTGACTAAAGAGTAAGATTTCTTATGTCTCCTGGGGTATCTTTAATAACAGCACATTTTATCACAACAGGCTTTAAAGTTTAAAGGAAAAATCTGTTTTGGTTCTTGGTTTGGGGTTTTTTTGTTTGTTTTTTTTGATCTGTGTATCTTGCGAAATTCTTGAGCATATGACAATAATATCATCTGAAGAAGAAATCACAACATGATAGCTTTTTTAAAGAGCTTGAGCTTTAAATATTAACCAGATTGCTCTTAAAATGCAAGAAGGAACATTATTTTATAAAGACTAAATACAACCTCATCTGTTGCATTGTCATGAATGTTAGTCATTAACTCGGATCTCTCACAGATGTGCAGTGGTGCTCCAAGAATTTACAAGACTCTATGTTCCCAACTTTGTGGTTTTTGTACTTCAGATATCTGCATGAATAGTAAGGATAGTAACTGGTCCCAAAGTCTGTCATCTTCATTCTGCACAAAAAAATGCAGTTGCCATTCTGACTTATGTTGTATAAGCGTGGGCTAATCTGTCCATCTTAACCCTTCTGCTTTATTTTTCAAATTTCTATTTTCCATATTTCATTTCTGCATATTATTTCAGGAAAGGAGGTTTCTGATTTATAAACAAGTGTATAAATCTGATATAAAGATTGGAATTGATGTTAATTTTCATTTTGCCTTGATCCTGCTGGTGTTGTATCAATATAGGGCTCTTGCCAGCAAATGTGATTATAGAAAGATTGACCTGTAGTTGTGTTGTTACCTTGACAGTCCTCTTAGATACCCATCTTAGAAGATATAATGGAGAAATTATCAAGTAGCATTTTCAGGTGAGAGATGTGATTTTTAAAAATTTTTAAATTTCCCTTTTTCAAAATTTATTTAATTCAGTAGACAACTCTTGCCAGTACTGTACTGCAAATTTATATTGGGATGCTCAGGAAAAGATGCCTCACATAATTTATATGGAGCAGTTTATGGTCTATTTCTGCTTGTAATATAGCAGGCTAAGCACATGGAAACTTGGTGAAGTCCACGATTATGCTGTATGTCAACATTTAACAGAGGCAGCACATTCTTTTCTTGGTGGAGGAAGAGCATATATCTGGCTGCTCAGCAGTGTGTCTGATTGATAAATGAAGTTGGCTGTAAAAAACAATAGGTCTATCTAATACTCCTCTGAGAAGAGTGACAGCTTCACTAGATATGAAGCCTCTCATAATAAGGTGGGAATGGAAGATCCTTTCTCTTAATGCAGGAGAACTGTTTTGCTGTTCAGCAAAAGCCTTGCCATCACCATCTTTTTTTTCTGTAAGAAGGATATCTTTTAATTAACTTCTGTTTCCTGTTTGCTTTAGGGCTCTTCTTTTATTCTGTGAACCCAAGCAAAGCTATAAAACTTTTGTTTAAGGAGTAAAGTTTACATAGTGAAAGTAAAGTCTATAGCAGTAGTTCTTGCAGTATTTCTGTTGATCTGAGCGTGCTCACCAGACACTTCTGACATATTGCTCCATTTTAGGCCTCAGCTGGATGAACCAATCCCATTGTATGAAGCCAAAGTTTCTATGGAAATAGTTCAGAAGAATCAAGCGAGAAAAAGACAAGTCATCCAGTTCTGACACACAATTTCCTGATTTCTGAGCCTGTGGAAGATAAAGAAAAGTAATGTATTTGAGAAGTAAACTATTTTACACTTTCAAATAATTCTGTAACTAGAATTTAAAGATCTTTTGTACCTCAGCATAAATGGTCTGTGAAGCTCCTGTGACTTCAGGGGTATTTTTGGATCCACTCAAGCAGAATGTTCCCATCAGCAACTTCTAAAGAGGCAGTCTTGACATACAGATCTTGTCTCTCCTGCCCCAGTTACAAATGTCAGGAACATCTACAGGCAAACTCAGTTGCTGTTGTTTTTTCAAACATAAGAAATTAAAGGAAAAGAAAAATCTGATGGTTTTTATTAGTCCTCCCTTTTCCAGCCCCTACCAATAGTTACCTTAATATTTACCTTTATTTTTTACTGGATTGAGACTAAGCACTCTCTGCAGTACACTTCAAGTCTTTAATCCACATTTAAAATTGCTATTTAATTGAAAGACAGGTAAAACCATCAGAATTGGCAAGGATGCTAGAGGGGAAGGATATGGTACTGACAGTAGGAGTTCCCCCCACAGCTGACTTTCTTCATCTTAGGAACCAGGCAGTAAACCCAGTAAATCTAGAGTCTGTAAGCTGATACAATCGTGTCATTCACATGTTTGAGGAACTTCATCTATATCTTGTTGCTGTAATGTTATCTGTGATGTCTTTCCAGTAAGACCTTACCATGCTGTGCACTCCCCCTCTTTTAACCTCGGCTGTATGCCTTGCACAGCTCAGATCTGTTTATCCAACATTCTTCATTACCGTGGACCATCTGCAAATCAGCAGTAGGGAAGGAACGGCTGGGGTTTTTTTCTTCAAAGCATGTGGCTTTCTACTTGCTCTTATTTGGGAGCAAAAATATTTTTCCTGTTCATTTTCACTGTGTGGATGGCTCAAACCATGGACACTAGCACTTTAAACCAGTGTAAGAAGTTGGAATATTTGAGTGAAAATAGATTATCTAGAACCATGATTAATCTGTCTTCTGTCATTCACCTGACTTGTAGGTTCTTGATAAGTGGTGCAAGGGAAGTGTATAAAAGCATGAGTAAACCTTATTTTACTACTAATGTGATGTAATGCAGCCTTGAAAGTAAGTGATGCTTTTATGCATGTGTGTACACACGTCTAAAGCATGTGAATCCTCTGTTAGTTTGACATTTGTTCTGAAGCTTTTTCCTGATGTTCATTTTATCTTAAATGTTTGCAAAATAAATTAGATCAGAGGAAACAAAATAAGAGTTAAATAAGGTTTAAAAAAACAGGAACAACTACTGACAAAACTGCTGAAGAAAGATTTTTATGGTGTAGTTTTTATTTTTATTAGACCTTTTGTTAGTAGGTATGTTGCTCCTACCTACATATAAAAATACCTTATGAGCCCCATGTACAATAGACTACGGTTAGCTATTGCCGTTCCTTTGTAGCTTTGACAAGAAAAGTGGTATGTGCTTCACAGCCACCTGTAAGCTGATCTGCCAGTCCTGTGAAGGCTGCCCATGGTTTCCTGTAGGGCTCATAATGGTGAGAGTCGTTCCTGGAAGAGCTGTGCCAGCTCAGGCTGTTGCCCGGGTGCTTCTGCTCTGGTGAGCTCAAGCCCTATGCAGCCAGATGACATGTGGATGATGTGTAGATGGCCATTAAGGGCAGCCACGTCTTCAAAAATAGCTTTGCATCTGGATTAGTTTCATAATCCATGATTGTTTTATTTAATGGCCTTCAGAGCTGTATTTGGAAAGGATCATCTGTCTAGCATGGGCTGAAAACTACTGCCTGTTTTTTGGCAGTGAGGGGATGGGGGCCATCCTGCAGTAGTCTGAAGATACTCTAGCATATACCCTGGTCAGTGCCATGAGACAATTAGGACAAGAGGAAATGGCCTGAAGTTGCACCAGGGGAGGTTTAGGTTGGATATTAGGAAGAAGTTCTTTACTGAAAGAGTGGTTAAACACTGGAACTGGCTATCCAGGGAAGTGATGGAGTCATCATCCCTGGAGGTGTCCAAAAAATGAGTCGATGTGGCATGAAGGACATGGCTTTGTGGTCATGGCAGCATTGGGTTGATGGTTGGACTTGATGATCTCAGAGGTCTTTTCCAACCTTAAAAAAAACCACGAAGAAAACCCACCAAAACTAGTTTGCTACCCCAATCTGCACAGTATATGTGTGTTTAGACTCCCATTTCTCACAACTAGCACCACATTCGTGCACCTCCACAGGTGATTTCCTCGATACCTGACTGGAGAAATTCAGGCAGGTTTCGGAACAGCTTGAGAAATCACTGACGTTTTTCAGCAGCGTCACTTTTCTTCTTTACTAGCCACGGCGGGGCGGAGAGCGGTGGCGAGGCAGCGACGAGGACCCGGGACTGGCGAGAAGTGTTCCCGACAGCGCTGTCCCCTCAGGGTCCCGGCGCCGAGGAAATGGCGGCGGCCGCGTGACCTCAGCACCGCCCCGGGGCGGGGCTCGGCCCCTTTGGCGCCAAGCGGGAATCGCGCCTCCCGCCCGGTCCGTCTCTCCGCTGCTCGCCGCCCGGATATGGCCGCCCCCGCCGTGCCCGGCTACTCGCCCGGCTTCAAGAAGCCTCCGGCGATGCTGCGGCTCAAGCGCAAGCGGCTGCGGAGGAGCGAACCTGACACCGCCGCCGCTCCCCAGCCCTGCGGCGCGGCCCCGCGGGCCCACTCCGCGCCCGCCCGCCGCAACCCCTTCTCCAGCCTGGACAATGCGCCGCTGGCGGCCGGTACCCCGCCGCCGGCCGGAGGGTCCCTCTCAGCAGCGCCCTTCTGGCAGGTAGGGCCGAGCCTGAGGGCTTGTCTCCCTCGGGACGAGGTGCGGTCGGAGGGGCGAGGGGAGGGACGGGAGCAGCCCCGCGGGCAGAGAAAGGGCCTGCGCGCTGGCACCGGCAGCTCCAGCCCGGGGCCTCCTGCCCCCCGAAGCAGCCAGCCCCCCAGCCTGGGGCTTGCTCCCAGCTTAGTTGCAATGTAGGCGCCTTCTGATGGCACCGAATCGGGGATGTTTGCTGCTTGTACGTGTAGTGTCACTCTTGAAATTTCACTGCAATTTTCTTAAATTATTAAACTGGTTGTTATTTTGTGCTGCATCTTACGCTCTTTTGTTATTCAGCTTTTAGAGCCTGCTTGTGAAGAGAAGCCCGCCAAGACAGCAGAGCTCTCTGAAAGAACTGACCTCCTCGCCCTGACTGAAGTATGAAACAGCACACACTGCTTCTGAAAGATTTTTAGCTGTTCTCTGTTAACAAAAAAACAGTTTTCTCGTTATCTTAATATCTGATGGTCCATTTCTGTAATGTACTAAAATGTTAGCATTCGAGAAAATTTCTCAGATTGCTTTGATGTTTACTGTTATGGTGGCAGTTTTAAAAGCCAGCCTTCTGCCTGACATCACTGCTGTTGTAGTTCTAGTTGACAAGAGGTTGTTGTCTTCTTCCAGTTTTACTACCATGTCTACTATAATTCTCTTTCTTAGTTTTATATTTTTTTGAGATAAGGATGGATGTTCTTCAAAGTGGTATATCTCCAGCAGTCTTTATTCAGCTACAGAAAGGGAACAAACAACTTGACAAGGCACATAAGGAGAGAATACCTGAGAACCAGTCCTTGAAAGAGTTTCAAGCAGGCAATGTCACAATGTTATATAGGTTCTGAAACTGAAGTTCAGGCTAACTTAGCAGAATAGAGGAATGACCTTGCAGAGGGAACAAACTGTCCTAGAGCTGCCCAGTGGGTTTTCTTTGCATCCTCTAGGAAACAGTTACAATCTGCTGTTAAAATCACCAAGAGAGGATGAAAGGAAAAAACTGTTTTGACATGGAAATTCTTGTGTTCATAAACTTCAGGCTAAGTTTTCTTTTTTTGAATCATTCATCCTTTTATCTGTTCCTAGTTTGACTTTTGGAAAGGCTCCTGTGAATGAAAACCTTCTTCTGCATTTTTACAAGCAATATAATGCCACATTTCTATCAGACTTTGTTACAGAGTGAAATAATCAGTTCAGTATGAATCGTGACTTTGGTTAGCCTCTGAATGGTCAAACTGTAACTGGGAATACAGAAAATCTGTCTACAAAAGCTTTTTTTTTTAAGCATGCCTCTTAACTTGAGTATTTTCTTAGGATCAAAATGAGCTAGACATTTTTGCTGTTGCTCTGAATTGAACCAAAACATGCAGGCGACAACAGGTTTAACTTGTGTTTTTATAGGCTACTAAACACAAGATGTTACATGTAAGAGCCATAGTCTGGTATCTGGCCTGCCTGCCAGGAAAGGTGTATTAAATCAACATGGGAGGAGACCTAACCATGATAAAATATAAATAGGTAGCTACATAGTTGTTTGGGTTTAATTCACTGTGGCTTAACTGATGCTATTTCTGTTTTGTAAGGACCTTCATTTACCTGTGGCCATACCTGAAGTTCCCTCCTCACCAAGACACGAATTTCCTGCAGACTGGAGTATTAAAACACGACTTCTATTTATGTCTTCCCAACCTTTTACCTGGGCAGAGCATTTAAAAGCGCAAGAGGAAGCTCAAGGATTTGCTCAGCATTGCAGAGCTACGGAAACAAACTTGCCACAGAGCGTGCAGGTAATAACTTCAGAGGGTAGCTCAAAACTCCAGCTTTGGAAAAGAAAATGTACCTTTGCACCTTTCCTTAAATATGCTGGCAGCAAAATTCTGTTTTGTTTTGGTCTTGCATTAAGAATAAGGCTCATTTAGACTTAACTAGTCTAATTTCATCCGTGGCTTGTACCCGCAGCGGCAGGGGTGAGTGGTCATTTAACTTCAGCCATGGAGCACTTGTCAGTTGCTGTCCATCTTCAGTCTAGCTTCTTCACAAGCCTGGGATATTGGGATTTCTCTTTAGTATCTAATATAGTATGTTTTTAATCCATTGTTTGCAATGCTGCCTCAAGTAAAGCATTACTGTCCTCATAAAATACTTATTGACATCTAGGAACCAAAACTGTCGACAGAGCTGCGTTGTGCCTTCCAGCAGAGCCTCGTTTACTGGCTCCACCCTTCACTGCCGTGGCTGCAGCTGTTCCCTCGCATCGGAGCAGACAAGAGAATAGTTGGAAAGGCTTGTCCTTGGTCACAGGATGAAGCCTTGCAACAAGTGCTAATGAGTGACTGGTAAGTGGAACCAAACAACTCACGTATTTAGTAAGATTAAGACAGTGGGATTGTAATTAATGCACAAGTTCTTTCTGCTTTTACAAGAAAGTTTTAAACTTTTTCTTTTTTTTTTTTTTTTCTCTCGGCTAGAATGCTCATTTTAAGAACGAGGTTAAGGGAATATAAGACTAAAGCTGCCTTCTTGTGTTAAATGTCCTGCTCCAATCCTAGTTGTCGATTTGGGTAGAATTCCATAAATCCTATTGGAAGGTTGCCTTTGATTGCCTCATGTAAACCCACATGCTAGAAAGCAAACATTCTGGAAAAGCACAGCACCCACCAAAGGGCTGGGTTTCAGAGGAGCTTCCTAGATGTTGAGCACATCTGAAAATCTGTTGAGTCATTCAGCCTGCTCTCAAACCTGTGCAGCAACACATCACTGACACACAGACAAATCCAGCCTGATGTGCCAACAGTGAAGAATTCACTTCACTTACAGAATGGTTTTACTCTGGTTTGCAGGACTGTCAGCTTTACTTCTCTGTACAATCTGCTCAGGGCCAAACTGTGTCCCTACTTCTATGTATGCACCTACCAGTTCACCGTCCTGTTCCGTGCAGCTGGTCTGGCGGGAAGTGACATTATCTCAGCTGTCATTTCTCCCACAACTAGAGGTTTAAGGGAAGCCATGAGAAGTGAAGGTAAGGTGAAACCAGTCCAGCTGTGATTTGAGTAACTGGTAAAGGGCATTTGCTGTGTTAAACTGTTCATTGCTCTCTTCCTCCTCTCTTCAAGGCATAGAGTTCTCTTTACCTTTGGTAGAGGAAAGTAGAACCAGGAAACAGAAAAACTCTGAAGGGAGTTTGGAAACAGAAGTTGCTGATGGCCTCAATGTGTGCAACAGCACGGAAGGTGGAGAGTACGTAATAAGTCTTCTACAATGCTAGAATTCAAGTGCATCTGCAGATTCCTGCACGTTGCATTTGGAAAACCTTTGTAGGAAGTATTGCCCTCTTAACACTGATTTTGTGTCTCCCAGGGAACCAGCTCCAAGTGATGATGATGAGGAAAGTTTCTCATGGCTTGAGGAGATGGGAGTCCAAGACAAGGTTAAGAAACCAGATGCTATTTCTATTAAACTGTATCCTTCCTTTGCATGCCAAGACATATGACACTGGAAAACCATACAGACATTACCTTTTCATGCTATAGATTTGTTTTATAAAAGCTTTTGAGAACTTATTTCCAAATATTAATCATGACGTTATTATGTGTTAAGAGGCTGTGTGTGTCATCTTGAGTTTCTTTGACAAGTATCTCTGGATGCTTTGCTTCTTGAAGGAAAATCCACTGTGAATTGCTTATGTAACTTTGTAAGATCTGTTAGGTCACAGACTGATTGTGTCACCTCACATACAGGTTCACTGCAAAGACTCATTAGATTTCTCTTAAAGTAAAGGATGTATGTTCCTGGAGACTAGGTTCACACTTGGAAGTAGTGTGGCCTAGTAGGAACAGTTGTAGACCAGAACAGCTGTTGTTGAGAACCTGTACGTGTTTCAGAGGGACTGTCTTCCTCAGGTTCTTTTTGTGCTTGGAGCATCTGAGGGTTTTAATAGTGAAATCAGAAGTCAGGTTCAAGATGCTGCTTAGTATTTGAAGAACAAATCTGAATCAGTGTAAAGCTTGGTGGGTTTTTTGGTTTTGTTTAAATTTGATCAGAGGCAGGGGGAGGAAGGGTCTTCTGGAGCTGTGCTGCTCCAGTTCTTCCTGTGGTGCATTGATGCTTTTCACTGCTTCATGATGTTCCTTTGACTCCAGTCAATACAGCCGCAAGGAGAAGCATGAGGTGCAGGTGGATCACAAGCCCGAATCCCTTGTGTTAGTGAAAGGAACAAACACATTCACCTTGCTGAACTTCTTGATAAACTGTAAAAGCCTCGTGGCTGTTGCAGGTCCACAAGCAGGGCTTCCACCAACTCTGCTGTCCCCTGTTGCTTTCCGAGGTGGAACAATGCAAACGCTCAAAGTAAGTAACACAGCTGTCTCTGTTTTCTAGTACAGAAAAGGGAGTTGTTTCTTCACCCAGTAGATTAGACACTATAGTTTCCCTCAGGTACTGCAGAGTTTTTCTTGCTATAGCCCAAATTAGCGTTTTGACTGCAGTACAGACTGCCTTCTAAATCATCTCTGTCCACGTAGATCTATGCTGCTAAACTGAACTCCCACTATTCCCATTCTTTACACCCTGATAAATAAAAGGCTAAGCAGACTTCCTGGATACTAAAATGGTTCTTAAAAGATTCTCCCAAGACCTTGCAGGATCTCAAACAGCTGCTTTTGCAGCAAGGGACCCTCTGAACCATGGCTCACCAGCCACTACAGTACAGAGGTGTTAGGTTCTAGAGGATATGCTGTTAATACAGGTAGCACGGTCAACTTCCACCAGAGAAGTAATTCATACTGTGCTTCTGCAGGCAACTTTCTCAATACTATGTAGCATCCCTGCACATCAGTCCGTACATTTTAGGGGTCATTATAAAGACAGTAAAACCATCATGATGCTCATGCACTGAACAGTAAATTGACAATATTGAAAAGTAGTTTTAGCTTTCAATGGGACTGTGGAACTGCAGTATTGAAATCAATGCAAATGAGGACTCGATTTGGGGTGCCAAAAACTAATCCCATGTGCTCTTGTCTTCAGGCTCGAAGTATAAATGCCAAAGCCAGGGTTCAGTTGGCATACGAGGACATATTCAGCCTGGAGATCGTAGGCCCCATCCTGCCTCACTCACTGCACGTACTGACCATGCTGCTGCAGTCTGCGCAGAGGGGAGCGTTCTCTGCCGTGTTATACACACACGAGCCCACGGCTGTGCTCAACACGAACCTTGGCACTGCAAGCCCTGCCTTAAATAAGGTAAGGAAACTAGCAGACCACCTTTCCTGTTAGGAATAGTATCTTTATTACAAACCGCAGGACACCAAGTGACATAAAACTTTCCCTTAATACATGGGTTTACGTCCAATTACTTATGCTTACTACCTGGCAGTCCTCATGGCTTGTCAGCTTTTCAGGAGTTCCCCAGAGGGAGGTAAATTAACATTACGAACGACTGGTATTTCAAACAGAAATACCTGTTCCATGTCTCTCTTTGTGTGAATTTCCACAGGAAACTGTACGCAAAGATCTTCCTACATGTGGACTGCATCCTAAGACTTTGGATCAACTGAGTCAGTGTCCAACATTGGGAAAATCTTCCATCCGATTTCTGGAAATGAAGGATTATGCTTATACCTGGAAGTCCTAGGGATGCTACTTCCAGGTAACAGGAAAGCAAGCTCTCTAGGGTGCAGTTGCTGTACTTCAGAATTACATGGGCAGCGCCTACACAGCACCAGAAGGGATACAATCTAGTTGAACATCACGGATGATGACTACTGCACATCACCCATCATAAAACACTTCAAAGGACTTTTAAAGGAAATGCAGGAAAAGGCCTTGGACATCTCCTTTTGTATTTTAGAAAGCCTTTTTTAAAATAAAACTTGATTAAAAGATGATTGGCTGTTTTAGTGGTCTGACTTGCATCTGGCAGGTCTGTATTCCTCATTCAGATTCTATTCTGAAGTACAGAATTTCTGCTACTGCAGTAACTTGTAACCATTTTAGATGAGTGGAGTTCTTGGCAAAATCCCTCCAAAGACTGCCTCCAGCAGCTTGCTGGAAGCCTGATGGCTACACCCTGGTGTGTTGCACCTCTTGGTTCAGCATCAGCTCTGAACTCCACAAAGATAAAGCCAGGTCAGACAGACACAAGCCCAGAGTTCTGGCTGCAGCTGGCTCAGATTATGAGGTTAAGATTCCTCAGAACTGCTCATAGCTGCCTCATATTCCCATACTCACATTAAAATGAGCTAGACTTTTAAGAAGCTGTTTGTACCCATTATAACCCAAATCAGAACAAGTTGGAGGAGTGAAGTAGTTACTCCACCTGATCAAAGAGAGGAAGGAGCAGCAGCAGGGTGCTGCTGAGCTGACTCCACCTTTGCAGCCATATAGCAGAGTCTATTGCCAGGTTTAATGCAGTCTGTTTCACTTCAGGTAGGGTAGTTAAAGCTGGTATTTTGGAGGCATATATGTCACTTTGCACACAGCTATCAGGTGATCAGATGCCTGCAGCAGAGAACACTAAATCTGAAGAGCAAGATGTAGAATACTGTCATGCCTGTGCACTCCAGGGAGATTTCTAATTCAACTGGTATTTTGCACAGAAAACAAAGCAGTGCTTGCACTATAGTGCCCTTCTCATCACCTGTCTGTGGGTCTGAAACAAACATTCGACTGTAGCCACGAAACAACCTTAAATTTAAAAAATGTGGGCCCCTAAGGAGGTTACTGCAGACTGAGGTGTGGATGAAAGCTTCCTGTGCCTCCCAGTTACTTCATATCAACACCACTTGCAGCGTCCTGCCCTAGAATACAGCATGTATACAACAATTACACACAAATACTTGGCGTTTGTGTTTGTTACAGTGACTACCACAACACTCTCAGTCTAGTCAACATCTAGAAAACCCAGACAAAAGGAAGGTCCCTCTCTTATGATGGAAAAAGGTACCTTAGAATATTAAATACTTCAATAATGTCAAATACGCTGGTTCTGGTGGAGTTCAGGGTAGCACAACCTGACTTTAGTTAATCTTTACACTTTTCCCTAACTAAGCTAAAAGCAAATTACTGAACTTTTCCCTTTTGGTTAGTATTACAACACCAAAAGTGAAACCCCAGTGCTTCTGGCATTGTGGGGAATAGCAGAAGACTGGGTTTCTCAAGCAAGTGGTAGATCAACTACCCTTTCATTTCCAGTCACTTTTAAGAGAGTAGCAGTTAACTCAATGCCTGCCTTGCCTGCCTCCCTCAGTCACAGCCTCTGACTGGGCTCACCAGGCTGCCAAGAACCAACCACCACATCAGCCCAGCACTAGAGGTCATTAACAGCAGTTCTGACACTGACCATGCTCTGGTGCACCAAGCAGAGCTCAGCTTCCCCAGCTGTTCACACCTCTGACAGCTGCCCATGACCCCACAGCCCACTGCCCCAGTTCCTAAAGCCTGAGGAACAGGCATATTTGCAGAGCATATTAGAACTTGGAACAAGCCATGGAGAGCCCCAGGGAAAAGCAGTTCTGGAGCTGCCTCGAAGGGAAGCTATTTTCATCTAGCCAATAACCAGGCTGGTAAGAGGACTTGAGCCTGTCTGCTTCCAGGAAATAAAATAATCATTAATTTTAGTTCATTTATATTTTCTTATCTAGCATGTGAAAGTTATGGAAAGACAGCAATGCCAATTAACAGCTTGCAGTCATTTAAAAAATATGAATAGCAATCATATTCTTGTAGTCTAGTACTGTATCATTTCAAAAATTTACCACCAAATTCTTTACAACCATCACCTGAGCTGCAGCTCCTCCTTGTACCGCAGATTTTTCGTTTTATGTCACAGCTTTGCTTGTAATTTCAGAAGCATATTCCAGCCACTTACAGCTCTGGGATTCAATGCTGTTCCTGAAGCAGATTTGGCTCCAATGAACTTTCCCCATGAAAGCTACAGCCTGATGCTGCCCAGTCTGCTGCTCCTCCACCTAAAGGTATTTTCGGTAAGTACTACCATCATTCCAGATGCATGTAGAGCAGTAAGATTTATTTATTTAACCTGTCCCAACGGATGAATTTTCATCACAACTATGCTGTGGGAGAGCTAGAGACTGTAGCAGTTAGAACTTTCATAGAGTTTCTGCGCTTTAAGAGGCAATTTCAAAATTTTCAAGGCATATGAACTTCACCTTCCTGCTCCTCCAGTCCTAGCTATTTAAAAAACTACAAATGACAAGACTGCCAAGAAGTCATTCTGGTTGAAATTGGCTGCAAGTTCTCAGGCATCTGTTTCAAACTGCTCCTCCCTTGTGACAGGCAAGTCAGAAGCACTTTCAGCAAGATTACTTCAAGGAAAAGAATTCTGCAACAAAAGGAAATCCAACAGCCAAACAGATCATGTCTTCCATCAGCAGGAGACACAGACTATTCACCTTTAAGGCAGCTGAAGTGCTGCATAAATAACCAGGTTCCAAGAGACTGTTTCCTAGTTGTTCTTTTTAATATATCACTACTTATCTATTCCTGCATGCAAAGGACACTCAAACCAATTCAAATTTACAAATTTAACAGAAGCACGTCGCTGCACTAGCTTTAGATTCATGTATCATTCTAAACAACACGGAATAAAACTAAAACAGAAACCTCAAAAATCAAGAACTGTTGTAATTAGGGCATTACAGACCTCAATTGTTCTTTTTTTGTAAGTCCTCCTTAAGACCAAAGGTTAAATCCACAAGCAGTGCCATATCTTTAAGGCATGAAATCCACAACTTGTCTAAAGAGTTGTTTCTGAATGGGGTCTTCAACAGGATGGCATTCCTCTGCTCCTTGCTGCTGTGAGATAACATGCATCTTTACATTATACATGGGGAATATAGACCAAAGAAAGAACAAAATAACAAGTACAACATCATATGTTCCCAGATTTGATACCGTACAGCTGTGAAACCAGTGGACACCATCGACTAAACAGTATGTTCGACATCTCTGATATTTTAGCTCTATCAAACCAGACGTTTAAACAGGAGTCTGATAAGGAGCTGCTCCCGCATCCCGAGTTAACTACTTTAAGTCATACATCAAAAAGCCAGACTTCAGCTGAGACAGATACAACACTCAGTTGTCCCAGAGTAGATCTTTCCATTGGCAGTAACATTGTATTTAGTTTTTCATACACACCTTCTAACTAGTTCAGCAAATGAGGCAAGGAGATCTTCAAATACTTAAGTCAGAGACTGAAGGCAAGAAGCCAAAGGGAAGAAAAACCCGTTTAATTAAAGAAAACTACGTCAGGAAAACTGAGATTAACGTAGGCATTTCTAGAGTGCTTTGACAGACTAATGAGGAGCTTTATTTCTCAGAAGTGTGTGGTGCAGAACCAAATACCATTTCTCTGCTGTACACAACATGAGACATTGATCCTTGTCCCTTTAGGGCAAGGAAAGACACCTTGTCCCAAAACATTTGACAGAATACAAACAAGTCACCTTATTTTCTGGGAGAAGAGGTGCTAGTAATGCTTTGCCTTCATGTTCCTACTACCATTGCAAAGGTCATTTATTTTAGGCCTGAGCACAGTCTTACTGCAGACAAACTGTATTTTGTTCCTGTCCCAGACAAAGCTGTGGTCAGAAGATGTAACACAAAAAGACTTTTCTGAAATAAGCATCTGAACTACTAGAGCCCGTAACTCCTGACAATCTCCTCAAGACTCAGACAGATCTGGCAAGAGGTGTACAATGCCTTTTCCAATTCAAAGTGCACATAGCTAAGGTACTAATACTTCTTAAATTAAAAAGGAAAAAAAATTAAAAAATAAAAAGAAGGAAAAGCTTTCTACATCCTCTTCCTTGTCAAACTGCCAAAACTCTGGATCAGGCTGTCTCCTTGAGGGCAGAGTACCACTATGGAAAATTTAAGCCCAAGGAGCTAATTTGATAATAGTCCAAAGCAACCAGAAATGACTACAGCTGGTTCTGCAAACCTAACAGCTGTTGATAATCTTCATAAAGCATATTTTACACTGTGCATTTCTTCAGAAAGTTGGTTTGGCATGTATTTTAATTACTGCTTACTGACCAGTGATTAAGATTATGAACTTGTGCTGCTTTATTGACCAAGTTGGGTACAACAATTTAAGCATCATTCTATCCCCTCCCTCCCCCCACCCCCGAATCCAGTTGTAGATTTGTTAAGAGTTTAAAATTCACATTAACCACAAATTCATACAATCAACATCAGGCAGTGTGTTAATTTGTTCGTAATGGACAACTCCATCACCTCCCTTCTCAGAACATGCAGGGAGAGTCACCTTTACGTTGCGAGTCTCACGGGTTCCACTGCTGGACTTTGTGCCATCCCTTCCCGAGTGAGCCTTTTGCCCAGTCGTGTGTGTCCTCCAGAGCGTGGGGCTGTTGGGCCAGTTGCCGTGTACCACCCAGTTAAACCCCCAATTGAAACTGGAAGAGAAGCTGGGGCGTGGCCCTCCCGCAGGGGCCACAGCGCTGGCCCAGTATCTGTCCAGCAGCACACACCAGCCTCAACTGGACTAAGGTTAGAGCCGTGTCACCTTGCACCAGCTGCTGGCAAAGGTGCACAAGGAGCTTTTCACCGAGACCAGGGGAAACTGCAGCATAGTACAAAACAGTATGAAAGTGTTAACATTCCAGATTGAAGAGAAATTGCATGAGTTTTTAAACAAGGGTTTAGATTACTGATGCCTCCAGAGTCTGTCGTCTGATTTAGTCATTTAAGAAATAATTACATCACTAATGTAAACAATATAAACATACCAAAAACTAAGTATGATTTAAATACATTTTGATGGTACAAAAGAAAAACCTGAAGGTGTCTGTACAGTTTTTACAACGTGGGAATTGCCAATGTATTTACAACATGAAAGGGCAAATACCATTTTTGTGCAGAGTAAAATTATCTGAAATAATGTCAATATAAAAAACAATATCTAGCGGTGTGAGGCACTCCTAAACATGGTGGTATTAACCATGCTTTCCTTTGGTACAAGTCCCATCGCTTGGAGAGCCGCAGTTGCTGCTGTGGCTTTAGCATGCTTCTTATTAAGGCTGGCAAAAGTAGGCCTGTATTCGTTTCCATTGACTCTCACCTGTTCACAAAAGAAGTGGGGAGGGGGAAGAAAGTGTTAGAAAGTGCCTCCTCACCTCTGTTTTGAGGCTGTGCTGCTCCTTGAGCACATTCTCTTATGTAATTCCACTTTAGGGAAAAAAAGAAGCCCCTATCTTATGATAACTGAAGGACAAAAATAACTAAGTCTTGCTCACCACACCTTTACAACATAAGACTTCACACCACACCAGCAAGTAAACAGCAAGAATAGGAAGCTACACAGATTAATAATTTTAGTAAGAAATTGTATAGTGTGTTTCTTGATGGATTTACAGATTAACATGCTTGAGAGATCTGATTTGGCCATTAGTGAAACAGGACATTGAAATTTTAGCACTAAGACACTGCTTAGCAGTCCTCAGCCAACCCGAGGTGGCTTACATGTTTATAGACAAATACAAACATGAATTTACATACAGAGAAACAAACAGCAACCAATGAAACTCAAACACACCTTGAAGATAAAATGTTTGCGATGATCAGGCCCACTATCATCCACCAACACAAATTCAGGTGGTGACCATCTCCTTTTGTTACAGATCTCCATCAATGCAGAAACTGGATGTTTACCTTAAAGACAGAATGTATTTGAAATGTCAATACTGCTAGCAAACCATTTTAAATGAGGTATTTTAAGACAAGTAAGAATCTTACCTGAAAGATCCTTCATCACAACATAATGTCCAGATCTCTTTTGTGCCTTCTCTCCCACAGCAACAAGCCCTAAAGAAAACACAATCAAGTTTACATTAACAATTCCCACCCAATTTCTTTATTCTCATCAGTAAAACAATAACATGTATCAGTGGAGATGGAACTTGGAGTCACCACCCAACTGTCTTTTCAGAAGTCTTTCAAACCTCCCTTTCATCCACCATTTTTACCCTTCCATATTACACGTAACATTCTTCTCAACTGCTCTAGTAAGACTCTTGACAAGGCAGGCAGTAGAGAACTTGGAGTAGTTTTATGCAAGTGAGGAAACACCTGGTTCTCTGTGCCACCTTTGGAGAAACACTGAACAAGAGACAAACTTAAAAACATTCTCTCATTTAGTTTTTGGTTTGTGCAACCCAAAAGTCATCCACTGCCATAAAAGTATGCCTCTGACATACTAAGCATTTTCATTAAACATATTTCCACTAAACAGTAAAAAGCATACCTAGTATGTCTTTTTACAATACGAATAGCACACTCATGTTTTTATAACATGCTCTCTTTATTTAACAGTATTAAAATATTTATCCTTTATGTGCAAGTTTGCAGCCTAATTATCACAATTTCAATCACATCTGGATGTAAAGTAGCAGAAAAGCTACTGGGCCCCAAGTCGATATCAAGAGCACAAGTTCCAGTGGAAGTCACTGTGAGACACAGAAGCTGAACATTTTTCTTTTTAAAATCTTACAAGAGTAAGAAATAAAATACAATTGACAAAAATGCATCTAATGACAGGAGCCATAGCATGCTTATGAAGTGACTCAAGTTTCTCTCCATTCATTTTGCCATTACCTTAAATGCATGTAAACAAAATACCTGACCATTTTTTTCAGAATTTCTCAGACTTCAATCCTTCAATATTACTTTGTTTCCTACCTCAAATTGTTTATGTTCCTGGCTTTGGTGAATAAAGATAGGAAGATACTGCAATTGTTTCCAGTTTCTTCCTATTCCTTCAGCTTTTTTTTTTTTTTGGTTGGCATTTTATTTTCTTTTGCTTTAAAAGAAAATCCTTCTCTCCTACCTAGATTTTCACCCTAACATTCAAAGCGGCCCCTAAGCAGGGACTTTCCAAGTGGCATGAAACCTTCATACACAACAATCACTGAAAAAAAATTTATTTTTTTTTCCCCGTACAGAATTTTATATCCAAAATAATCAAAGATTTCTACTAAAGAAAAAAAATTTTTTGTCATGCTCCACATTAATATCATGTCTCCCTCACTGACACTTCTCTTCCACAGCTCCTCCCTGGTACACCTCAAGAGATTTTTAAAAAAGCTGCAGCTGCAACAGACTCCAACAAGCTCTGCTGATGGACTGAGCTTCTTTGAACACAGACAACCAACAATGTACCCACTGACAGCAAAGCTCAAGAAGAGTTTGGTTTTCAGTGCCGTCTGTGAGACAACAACAGATCTCTCTATGTCTGGAGAAAACTGGGTCTAAGTGAAAGCTACGGCAAAAGCAGACAACCTTTCAGTTCTTGTCTTAGTGAAGCCTACTGAGCAGCTCCTTAAGCAAACGGCTTGTTCCTCTATCTAGAAATAGCATTTTGAGTAAGAAGTTCTAAAAACGTGTTTATAAAACTCTTACAATAGAAAAATGGGTTACTGAATAACAAGACTCCTTTTAAAAAAATTTGCGACTTTTCTTTAAAGTCTTAAACAGAACTTAAAAAAAAAACTTTGTATACATTTAAGCATCAAAGAGCACTGATGTTTGAAGAATCTTTTCAGCTACTCATAAATGCATAATCACTGTTCAGTTGCTTCTTTGTAATGCATGAAACACGTTGCTTCTTCATAATGCAACTTGTCTTCCCATATTAAAGACTTGGTTTGCTCAATGTTAAGAAGTGTTTTTTATCCACACAAAACACCTTTAGATTTGTGGAAATGATCAGATAATATTGCATATATGATAATAATCCAATTATTTTAAAACTATCAAATTAAACAAAGCCCAGCTAGTATTTCCAGATGAATCTACCACATACAAAGATGAGGAATCCTTTAACTCCATCTAACACTTTTAGCTGTTATTGAAGACCGAGCACTCTGAAGCTGAGAGAGCTAACTATCTGTTACAGAACTCCCAGCACAGTGAGGATCTGATCCTGCCTCCAGACTTAGGGCTTGATGCTTTAAACTTCAGTATCAAATTCTGCAGGTATTAAGGAAATTTTTATCAGGAATCCATGAGCATCCTGGGGCACACTTCTAGAATTGAGAACTTGAGCTGTGACACAGCTGTCTGCATCAGCAAAATGTTTTTAACGTTCAAAATGTTCACAGGTTGTGCAACAACACTGCCTCTCTTTCCTCTGATGTGACAGAAGCAAGCAACATAATGAACAGAGCTCCTCACCACAAAAATCCATCACTATGTTATACAGCCAGCTTGAGAAAATAATACTGAAATTTGCTGTTTTCAATTTCTTCCCTCTGACTGGTATTAATCAAGCTAAATTCATTTTTCAAATATTTTCTTGGCAATCACTCTGTCACCAGGTATCTTTTTTTTTTCCACTTGAAAAGCAAGTTTGATCATTGTTCATATAAAACAAAGATGTTTGCATAACTGTGTTCTGTATTTTGAGACTGTTACACTTCTCTATAAAACCATATTATGCTGCTAGAAGGTCTTTAGAATTTAGAAAGCAATGGATGTTTTTCATAGCATAGGCTTGCCTTCTCATTTTCTACCTCTCTGCACTTAATATTTAGAAGTTTAAATTATGTTCTCACTGCTAGCTTGGTCACTTGAACTATCTCCATGCTGAGAACTAGCTATTTTGACACCTAATGATTCCTCTAACTCCAACAGCATCTCTGTAAATCAACTTCACAACATTTGCATTTATATGCTTAGTTTTCTTCAGAGCTCAATTATTACAAAAGCTAACACAAATCTGTAATTCAAAGTATTTTCATGCTTTAATATTAGATATGATCTACTAAATATATCAAAGGTTCCCAGGTTTTAAAAATTATTTAGGAGAACAACAGTAAGAATTTGTTTTCCTGCAGTCAGCGTTGAATTGTTCATTTTGGTAACATGCATAAAAAACCAATTAATTCATAAATACTGACTGCTGAAATTCTGCATCTTGTATTTAAAATAGTTAGAACATGTATAGGTATTTCAGGTGGAAAATTTTCATAAACATTCATTCTAGAAACAGACCTCTTGCTGAAAATGCTGGCAAGATGGATAGCCAATCATATAAACTATGTTGCTAACTTAAGCAGCAGTACACTGCCTGTCAATAAAAACGTGATTCTTTTGAATCAGGTGAGACAAGTGCAAGAGTTCTCCACCTGCAGCCATGTACTATATAAAGAAGAGGAGTTGCTAAAGCAATCTTTGGAAATAATCAGGGAAACATCGCTGTAGTTGAGCACAGGTGCCTGGACCAGGATCAAGCTAGGAGACGAAACAGCGGGGAAAATAGATGGACAAAAAAACCCCAAAAAAAACAGAAAGAGCACCCATTTGGAAGACCTAAAACCATCAGTACGACAGTCTATTCACGTCAGGACTTTAACTGAAAGGCAGGAGTAACTCAATTCTGTAGCTCTACCTCTGTCCTTCACCCCAGTTTAAAACTGAATAACTAATCAATCTTCTATCCTGTCCCATTCCTGCTTTGGGCATTTTTAACAGACCAACCACAACAGCTTCTCCGCAATTCCTTTCCCTGTCTGTGCCTTCTCCATACATCCAACTGAAGCATATCCCTAATTTAAGAATCACTGAGAAGCACTTAAAAATGGAAGTTCAAGGTTAGGGAAAGTTAAAAAATGTCTGGAAGAGTTCACAGGCCTAAACAGAAAACCTATGTACATAATCCAGGGCTTGAAAACCTAGTACCAGAATCATCTACATCATTCTGTTAATTTTTACAGTGAAGCCATACCCAGAAAAAGCTTACTATTTTGAAATTATATTGCCTATCTCCAAAGTATACATGAGGAGTTTAAACTGCCATAAGACATTTAAGGAAGAGCTTACCTTTTCGATCTGTCTTAAAATCGACCATAATAGGCTCAACGCTGCCTTCTTTGTTTTTTCCAAGCCCTTCTCCTTCTCTCCAGCCCATTTTTCTCATCAGTTGAGCTCCCATTCCTCCAGTTACAGGGGCTGCTCTTAAGAACTGATCCTATCCAGAAAAAGAAAAGTAAAACAAGTCCTAAAGTTAGCACTGGGGTTTTAAGAAGTAAGTGGGAGCTTCCAAAAAAATGTTTCTAACCTTTCACAGACTCAGTTAAAAAAAAATACACCTTAGCTTTATATACATTAACATTTTGTATAAACCAGAATGCACGCAGACACACGAGACACAAATCAATATTTGCAAAAAAGAACAACTTAAGAAAAGTCTAATGCAATCCAAAAGTGGCAAGTGACCCATTTCAGACAAACGTATTTAATAAAATGATAACCGTCCATTTTTAAAC
The DNA here is from genome assembly GCA_013401335.1 of Brachypteracias leptosomus. Lineage (NCBI taxonomy): Eukaryota > Metazoa > Chordata > Aves > Coraciiformes > Brachypteraciidae > Brachypteracias > Brachypteracias leptosomus. The sequence goes on along the minus strand of VYZX01013294.1, from coordinate 55,821 downwards.
ACGCTACTTTGGTTCCAATGCATCTCTTCTCATCTTGTGAAAGGAGGCAGTGTTAACTGTTTAACTGGCAACATGTGTGCCAAGTGTACCTAGTTATTGAACAAAATACAAGCACATTTAGTAATGACATTCACATAGTGTTTAGGCGTATTTTAAATATTAAAAAAAAAAAAGTTTCCCCATTTTATTATACAGCAGTTGCACATTCAAGTTCTACTCTGAAAATCCACAAGAAACATACAGGTCTTTTTTTTTTTTAAAGGAAAAAAAGGCGCTTAGCCACACAGTTTAGCAGCAGTAGTCTTCACATTCTTTCAAATCATCATTAACATAATAGTTGTTAAATGGTGAAAGCTTATAAACAGAAATTTTAAAAATCTGTTTTGATGTAAAGAACTTTAAAAACTCCTTAAATGTTTACGTACCTAGGCCTCGATGGCCGCAGTGTTGTGAATAGTAGGGCTGGCATTGACCGTGGCAAGAAGGCAGCTACAAGGATTTGACCCTGAAACAAGTTTCCATATAGAGGGGTGAAAGTTCACAGGTTATTCTGTGAACTATCATCTCTCTTCTGCCCCCCCCACTGACCCAAGTAAGTAAGTAAATCATTTCCATCACAGCAAAAAATTGCTTGCCTTAAAATATACAAGTTTACACACTGGCACTGATAAGTCCATCAGTTATTTTGCATAGTAGGTTAGATGATACAATGCCTAGTATTTTTGTGAAAATTTTACTTACTATCCAAGCAAATTAATAGAACAATGTTTTGTTTTGTTTCTTCCTTTATTTTGAGTTGTGCTCGCAAAAGTAAGCGTTTCCCAGATTTGGACAAAGGACTGATAGGTCATTGCTTTTGATTTGTACATAAACAAAACCGGAACTCTTACTTTTGCAGAGACTAAGGATAATATATTTTTAAGGGGATTTCCAATTGGCAACACAAACTAGTGATGTATGTGCATAATCCCCACTGAACATGGTGTTAAAAAATAAAATAAAATAAAATATAAAAAAATCAAATTGCTGAAGATTGTGGCAGGACTTCTTCAAACAGTAAATACCTATCAATCATGCAACCGGATGCTGCATTTAGTAACAAAGTGGTCTGGTGGAAGAGTAGGGAGGCCAAGTGCACCTCTCCAGTACAACTTTTTTCTGACTGGTGCAGACCATGCAGTGTGTGTGTGTGTGTACACAGAGACAATCAGTTTCTTCAATACGAACTGCCTCAATCTAAACACCTAGAACGGCTTTTACTTACTTCCATTTTCATCCTCCCCTCTCTTTTTCCAGGAACCTCTCATAAGAAAAGGGCAACCATGCCGAGAATGATACAAACCCCAGTCAATGTCACCCTGGGTTCCGATTCCTCTTTTGCACCTGCTTTGCAATGATAGAATTTTCAATATAAACACCTGTTTCATTATCACCAGCATGTAGTCAGTTCACAAATGACACAGCGCAATTTCTTGGATGAGGTCATTTTAACGTTACACAGCTTTCTCATCACATTTGTAAATGTCCTCATTCAGGGCTTAGGAGTGGTGTAGAAAGAAGAGAACAGAATCAAAGTATTCCTCTTAGTAGTCAAAAATCAAAGCCTTGAGTTCCTATATAGGAATTACCAGAGCCTGAACAAATTCCAAATACTGGAAATAAAAAGAGTTCTAAAGTCCAAAGTGCAGTTTATTAAAACTACCTCTTCTAATGTGTGAGTTCAGAATCTCTGGTAACTTTAGTAGGAATTCCTTACACTGTGCTGACTCTTAAACATGTACCACAAAACCAAGACAAAGAGGAATTAGAAATGGAAGTTTTGTTTCATTACAGAATAACTGTACTTGTGCCTCATATTAAAAGGCTAAATGAAGTAATTCTGGTAACAATATGAAAAGAGCCAAGAGAAACCTACTTTGATGTAGTTTACTAAAGAAGCAAAGGCCTGCAGCAGGGGAAGAAGTTTGTGGGTTTGGGGGATTTTTAAACTTTTTTTTAATAAACTGAATATAAATCTCCAATTTCACCTGTACAACTATATTAACTATTTTTTTATCATTTAATGACAGATAACTTTGTGTTGCCCATGACTTAATAGAGTATGGGTAAAAACTAGTGCTGTGTTTGTAATTTAATTTGAAAATGTATAAATAGAAATGTTAACAAGAGCAGGGAAGCAAGATATAAATTTATTTTCATTTTTTAAAAATTATAAAAGGCAGAGTTTCATGAAACGATTTAGCAGCTCTGTACTCTTGCAGATCTGGCCCTTAAGGAAGGCATCAAATTGAAGAGTACAATAAAATAAACCCCCAGGAGTCTAAGCATTTGGTTACTCTTGTCAGAATTAACTAATTAGTCACAAAATAATTGTTCTCTCTGATTCACTAATCTCAATCTGAGTAAGTCTGTATGAAAATTGAGTATCATTCTTCTCATCTTTTGATGCCTAAATTCCATGAAAGGTCAACAAAATAAAGCACACTTCCATTCTGCCAGCAGATGGAGACAACTAATAAGCCACATTCTTGTGTCAATACTTTTTCTTTAAAAAGAAGGCTGCATAGCAAAACTTTATCACTTGAGAGGGTTTGGTTTGGGGATTTTTTTAGTAATTTTAATTAAAACTATTCCTCTTTTAAATCTACATTAGGGCAACAAACTTGGGGGGACATGAATGTCTAAATTAGCATTTAAGGGCTTAAAACAAGCAAACACACACACAAAAATCACCACACCTGAAAAGACGATTTTGCAGGTTTTTTCTGGAACACAATACAAGCTGGACAGTTGCTGTCTAACTGCAACAGCTGTCTTTGGGGAAAGGACAGCATACAGCACTCAACTGAGCAATCTATAAACAGCATCCACAACATCCAAAATATTAAAGCTATCATTATTTGAGAGATCTTAAAATCCATCCTCAATTTCTGCTCTCTGTAAAGAAAATACCCATTCCTTCTCACAATGCTGATGTGGCAACAAACATAAGTTCTGTCGGAAGAAAGGTTTATTTCTTTTGAGCAGTAATTTAATAAGCAAAAGGCAACAAAGCCTTAAAGGCACTAGGTGGACAGTTTCAGCTACAGCACAATAGGCTGTCTTAAAGATTATTTTAAGACTAGCTCGGAAGAATTTCTCTGAGTCAAGTACTAGGAACAAGCATCTATCTTTGGCAAAACTTTCACGAAGCAGTTGGATTTTCCATTAAATAAACTGACACTTTTAGCAGCAGCCACATTCCTTCCCCAATACAAGAGGAGGAATATCTTTCTGAAGAATCCCATCAAATACTTTACAAAAACTACACTCATGATCAACTTCAGGATTTCTGTTCACAGCTTTTCCGTACCATGAGTAGAAAGTAAGCTGAGGATAACTGGAACAAAAATCACTTTGAGGACTGAACAGGGAGCCAGTCCAACATAACTAACATATAGTTGATTCGCCTTCATTTCCGAGGAAAGCTCGTTGCGTCATATAAGCAATAGAACACAAGTACTTTGATGAGTTGCCTTGTTAGGTCAGCAGTCCTTGTAGAAATGACAGTCACAAGACTGAGCTTTATCTCCATTATTAGTGTGTTTCACTCATCTGCTATGACTGTGGAAGAATGGAAGGAATGCTCTAACTTTTCAGAACTTGTTACACATTCTAACAGCCATAGTAAATTGGTGGGCTATGCTTTAATTAGCACAACTGAATGAAACTGATCCCGAGTACTACCCTGTGCACATAAAACATTGTGGAAACTTTGTTTTGGAGAGCAAACTTAGGCTATAGAATTCATAGAATCATAGAACATTTGGGGTTGGAAGATCATCTAGTTCCAACCCCCCTGCCATGGCAGGGACACCTCTCTCCCCCTAGACCAGGTTGCTCCAGGCCCCATCCAACCTGGCCTTGAACACCTTCAGGGATGGAGCACCCACAACCTCTCTGGGCAACCTGTTCCAGTGTCTCACCACCCACAGAGTGAAGAATTTCCTGATAAATCCAGAAACAAGTGGTGAGTCTGGGAAAGTCTGAGTAAGTAGACCTCAACAGAATTTGCTTGGAAGAAAGTATTTGACCACTTCCTCTGATTTGACATTTAGTCAGCAGCACAGTGTATTTGTAAGAAAAAAAGGAAAGGAAAAAAAAAAGCAACCTCCAGAACAAGTCATATTTGTGAACTGATTACACCAGTGATAATAAACCGAAAGAGAAACCAATTTTCAAAAGAAAAACAGAATACTGTTCATCAATCTGTTTTAATGGTACAAGAAACCTAACAACGTATTATTCCTTTATGAATACTGCTCAGAACCCTACGCATGGACATCATGAATTAGCACGTTATTTAGAAAAACAATCCATACTTCTAATTGGTATGTCGATCATTCAAGTATGCCACGTTAACCACTTCAGTAACTAATTCCCTCAAAACTTGATTGAGATAAAATTGTAATTGCATGTATATTTTGGTTTGAGTACATATTACCTCTCCAGAGTTATTTTTCAAGTACAAAAAACAAGCTGCAATCCAAGAAATGCAAAGTGAAGACAGCACTTATCAAACAAGTTTCCCAAGTACTTTTAATTCTTCTCTCCTCCTGAGACAGCTCTTTAGTAGCACAGTGTCTGTATGTGTTCTGATTCTTTGCTTAATGATACACAAATAACTAGCTGACACAGGCTCCGTTTCTGCTAAACAGCGCATGTCCACAAGTCCTCTTATGGCAACTGCTTAAGGGAATCTCCCAAGCAAAATGCCTTCAGTAAACAACATCTTCATTCAGAAATGTGCATTAATTTACACACACAACACACCCCAGGAAACTTCACAGCCCTACCAGCATAAGTAAAGTTAAAAAATACTGGTGTTAAAATGCATTTTCTTAGGACAAAAAAAAGGAAGTACAAATCTAACTTTTCAGTGCTACGTTGCAAAATTAACAGGAACTAAGTTACACAACTTCAAGTGTCTAAGGAAAAACACACCCAGTACTTTGCATTTCATGGTTAGTTTGCGTTCATGTCACTGAGAAAGATAACATGCATTCATAACCCATTATCCCTACTTCACTTTTTCCTGTGGAATCACTCTCTAAACACAGGATGTGATTCCACATTAAGTTCATCAAACCTAAGTTTTGTGAAAGCTTTCACAGGCCCCATCATTCCCAACAAATAAAACCAAGAACAGGGCGAGTCTTGTGCAGCCCTAATGCATTTAGTAGAGGGCCCATGACTATAACTACTTGTCATCTCATGAGTTTGATGGCAACATGTGTGCAAATATGGAACCTGGAAAGAGCAAAAGAAGTCAAGCTGAGGAATGCCAGAGCAGGAAAGAGGACTGTGTCCTCTTCTTCACCCAACAACTCTTCTTGTTTCCAGCAGCAGCCTCCTTTCTGACAAACCATATGATGCTTGCTAGGGAGGAGTCTCCGTACTGTAAACTACTACATTTTTACAGCTACAAGAAGGACAAAAATGCTTCTGCCAGCTCACTCTTTATTTCTAGATTCAACAGAATGTTTCAATATGCTCCTCACAGCAGTCATGTCCACAAGCTAGAGACCAGACTCTGCCTCTCATTTTCACCCTATGAAGTGTTGTTTTGTTTGTTGGTTTCTGTTTGTTTGGGTTTTTTTAAAGCAGATCACAGAGTGAAGTTAAAAGACAGAGGGGAAACACACCTGTCTTCTCCACTTAGGTGGACACTTCTGTCACTGTAAGGCACAAAAGACCATCACAGAACTTCAAGGAGTGAAAACAGGATGAGAAGATGAGGTTTGGGAAAGAGATGATTAGAGATGCTCCCTGTCCATTGCCCTGGCAACCCACTCAAGGTACTGCAGAATGGGAGAACCCTCCCAGGCTTGCTGATCTCTTTCACAAGCCCCATGGAGGAAAAGCTCTCCTTTTCTCACCAATATATCCCTGTCAAGTGCTTTGTATTTCTAAGATGCTCTGCCAGACACAATTATTGTAATCATCAAAGCCAACATTTTGTTACAATCTCAGAAGTTAATAATTGTTAAAGTAAGACTATTATCTATGCCCTGTATTAATACTGAGAAGAGCTCAAAAGATTCCCATCTAGTTGGATCTCTGTGTTGCCTGTCTCTCTGGATTGCTTGGTTACATAAAGTGAAAAAACAAGTTAGTGAATCTTGGCAAAAATATTTCTATTTTTAGGATGTTGTAATTCCACACTTTGTATTTGGTTTACACCAAGTTTTACGGAAAATTCTACCTAAGCCTCAAGCCTAACCTACTACTTTTGAGGGTTGTGTTAACACTGCGTTATGGAAGGATAAGCAGATACAGCATATACTCAACTACATCATTTGCAAGACTGACAACCGTAATTCATTATTCTTTTTGTCTGAAAGGTGGATATTGCTTGAATTCCTCAGTTCTACTTCTTGAAAGAGAACCAGTTCAGTATTCATTTTCAAAGATGAAGCATGAATTATTAAACTTATAGAACGCATGTATGTATGACGCACCACACCCCAAAAATAAGCCAGTATTACTCTGCAGTAAGAGGTAACTATTTCACTGTAGGCTGACATTAAACTTATTAACCCAGTTGCAACTCCTGGTTTAATACTACAAATCTTTGGCTTCCAGAAAACACTGGTGATAGAAATAGAGGCAAAGTAGCAATCAGATAGAACCAAGACAAACAAAATGGCAGTTTGGGACTTGGTTCTCTGAAACTGATGCCAAAACATCACTGGCTTCATAACATCAGGATCAAACCTTGCCTGATCTGTTTCAATCCCATAAAAGTAGTGATGGACCTACCACTGCAACCATACCAACATCACAAATGTAATTTCAGTGTAAGGTAACAGTATATATGAACCAATCTGATTCAAATACCAGACGCACACCTTATTGAGGTACTCTATGTCATAAGCAACATCTTAATGCACAACAAAATGGACACAGCAGCAGCAAGTATCTAAATTATCAAAGACAATGACTTAACTCCACCTGTTGTAATTGACACATGCATTACCATAGGTTTTTAAGGCACATCTTTTGCAATTTCCGAAACTTCCACTGATATTTAAAATGTGACAGTTAGACAAGTATGTCTGCATAACTTCTACCTTTCTAATCCATGCTTGGGGACCACTGTTGGTCAGCTCATCTGAGGACAGTATCTGTGCTCCGGTACTTCCTGTGAACTGGCCAGGTATGGAGTTTGATTGAGCCCAGGCATCAATCTACAAAATAAAAGCAAAATGTAAGACCAAACTAAAAATTTGCACTTTTTTCCTTTGCAATTCTCTGCTGCTTCTCAATAATTTTTGTAATGATTCCTCACTTATGTTTAGTACTGTGTTCATTAACACTCATTTGTAAGCAGATGCCCCAAAAAGCTGAGGATCTTTGTATGTTAACCCTAAAGCATAAGCTCAGTCTAGGAAGTCCATGGTTCATGGTTTGCTTATTTTCAAAATCAGTGTTATTACGTGCAAAATAAACATAGAATTTTTAAACATGCCCATAGTCTGGGCTTCCAAAAACCTGTACTTAAATACATAAGTAAAAAAATAAAAATAAACAAATCAGGTGGTATGAAGGGTAAACATTTAATTTCAAAGAGTTTAGCAGCAAGTTCATCAAAATGCTGATAAAAGTGCAACATACCTGTTCCTGTGCACGATTTAACATGCACATGGCCTCTAAATCAAATGTGTTTTCATTAAGTCTTTTCTGAGCCAGTGCTCGATCATTCATTGCTGTAGTTATGTCCACGCCCTAGGAAGGAAAATATTATTTTAAAAAATATATCAGACTACAATAATATCCACTTGATCTGGAAAAAGTTGTTGTAGAATAAATGCCAAAACTACAAAGTTGTTTTACACATTGAAAGTTGATTTAAACATATATATAGGCAATGCAAAAAAAACACTAGAACTTCTTGTTAAGTATATATAATATGGGCTTCCTTAAACCAATATAAAATCTGAAGTATAGCACCCTGAAAATTTAATATCACCTGTACATACAAAATATCAAAATAATTATTTTCAGAAAACTATTTTGATCACAAAAAGTTCTGGTGTATAATATTTAAATAGAGAAGCACATTGTTGTTCAAAGGAATCTTATCAACCAACAGAATTAAAAGCAATTTAGTTAAGAATTAAAAAATCAAAAAGCTTTCATACAGAGCTGTTCACATAAACATCTAGAACTTCAAGTTATATGTACAAAAAAGTTACAGCAAGAATCACATGTATTCCACAAACTTGGCTTTAGTGTTTTAAATCTTAAATCTTCAGCCTAAAAGAGGCTTGCATAAAAGTAAAACCAGACTGGTAGCTCATCAAATACATTGNGGGATTTTTTTTTTTTTTTACTATTTAGGATAAGAAGTATTTCTGCTGGGAAGACCATTGCTGAAACATCTGACACTGACCAAGACAGACTTAAAATCCCAAAAATCCTCTATGTCTATGAAACTAACTTCAGTATTCATTTATTGTCCCAGCTGACAAAAACCACAGATCATAAACAAGGCACAAGAAGAATTAAAAGATTTTCTAACAATCACCTAACATGACTCTGTAAAAGTATGCCTGTTTAAAATACACACTTTCTTGAATTAATGTTTCCTTTACATAGTTAAAATAATTCTTCAATGTTTTGTTTGTGAAACTGGTTCAGGAGATAAATAAAAGTTATTCTACTCACCACAAGCTTCAATCCAGCAATACACACAGGCATGCAAGTAGTCCACTGAAACCANATAAAAGTAAAACCAGACTGGTAGCTCATCAAATACATTGTTTTGGAAAGGATTATTTACTTCTGTGCTGATGAACTAGAAAAAAAGTTAAAGAAAAATAAATTTGAAACTTATCTCACGCATACTAATCAGAATAATTTGGGTGAAAACATGGAGTAAATGAAGAGGTTCAATGCAAATACCTACTCTGTGTGCAAAGCAATCAAGAGAGAAATCCAAAACATTTGGGGCTATAAAGATGTAACAAATTACAGCTAGTATAGAACTGTTTTGTAGAATTACTTGTGCCTTGTTCTTTAGCTTATGTACATTTTACAGATCATCCTATTTTGAAAAGAGCATTCTATTTTGGAAAAAGAACAGTGCTCAGAGACAAGTGAAATTTCTTCAAAGATGAGCATGTGAAGGAGACTGAAAGGGCTGAAAATCTTTGAAGCATAGAAAAAAATCCAATAATCGAAACAGCTGATGGCATATAGGCAAAGTAAATTATGGTTTGGATTTGTTTTTTTTTTAAATTTGTTTCACAAAAGACTTCTATCTTTTGTTAGTCACTATCTCATAACCTTAGCCTTGCACACATTACACTAGAATAAAGGGCCCGTAGAAGAAATTGAAACTTATTTAAAATTGACTTTGCTGAACATAAAAATACAGTTAATCCACAAAATCCGTGTCACAGGAACCAGGTCAAGAATNATACCCTGGTTAGTTAGAATTCCCATACACTTTCCCCACATAGTCAGTCACCATTTTGGAGACCATCATGGCTTTGTGTTATGTCAAGACACTTGATGGCAGCTTTGGATCTTGAAAAAACAAAATCTCTGCTTGAAGTATGAAAAGTTGTTATTATTTAGTCAAGTAAAACAGTTTCAAGTTCAGCATGCTATTCTCCATAAGAGTTCTGCCTTTCCAGTCCTGACTTTTAATAACATTTTTCCCACAGACAGAGATCACAAATACTGAGGAAAAAAACCAAAAAACCGCTACCAATAAAAAATCAGGGATTTCTGACACAATTCATAGGTCCACCAACACACCAAATGCATTTACTACATTTTTAGATCATGAGGGCTTCTCTGCGTAATAGTAACCTGTGTATCCTCCAAACTTAAATACAACACTTCAACTCCATACTTTCAGACTTTCAGTTATAGCTTCTTTCTCATAGGTTCCCTTTGGCTTCTAGAGACACACCAATACTTCAGCTTAATCAAGACTTTTGTCCTCCTACTATCACAAACAATGTCATATATTAGCAGGGCCATTTCAGACTGCTTATTCCCATAACAAACCCTGTGACTTGAATAAAAACAATTACCTATTTTTTCATGTCAACAGAGACTTGTATCAGAATTGTCACAATCAGATTTCAAAATGAGCAATAATGACTGGAGGTAAATTGTATGTCAAACTTGCTGAGGATCCAAGTGCACTCCCCCGCTCCCCTACTCCAACAGCAAGGAAGTTTATGTGGCTTATTTTGCTCAAAGAAAGTCGTTTCATTCACAGAGTCCTCATAAGCATTTAAAAAATTAAGCAGAGAAGCACTCTGTTACCTTTCATATTCCCTGGAGAAACATACGCAGATTATGCTACTACAAGAGTATTAGAGTATTACTGTACTTCAAAATTAAGGATTGTCAAACCCAAGGGGATGGTATGCTCTGCTGTCAGCTAATGACCCTTGAAATCACCCTTAACACAAACCAAGTTAAGGTAAATGCAAATAAAAATATTTATTTACAAAATATAAAACCAGACAACAT
>VYZX01013294.1:22091-39939 GCA_013401335.1 Brachypteracias leptosomus | reverse complement strand
TAGCAAATTGCTACAGTAAAAGCACAAGCAGCAATTTCTTCCCCACAATCCGAACAAAACCATCCCATTTGTAGACTTGAACTGCAATGAGATAGAACTGCAACAATAATGCTCTACAAGCATCTTAAGAGAGCATATTAAGATATACAGAAGTATGTGAAGTGGGCATTAGATTTTTAACCCAGAGATGACATTTAACAATAGGAAATTCACTAACAAAAGTAAGAACTTAACTAAAAACACCAGAACCAAAAATCAGAAGTGAAAGCTTTGGGTTTTTTATTAACAGGACTATAAGGAGAACTACCAATTTGTACAAAATTAGAACGGAATCAAACCAAAAAAAAAAAGCAGCAAAATAACTGGATTTCATGCATTTCCATGAAATTAAAAAACCTGTGTAGAGAATAAGGTCTCAAACCATAAGTCACCTTACACATGAACCAAGTGCACAGAATGACACTTGCCTAAGAGTCACAAAAAACCCCCTGCTTCTTTTCAGACTTGATACTTGTTCTTGCTTACCTCAGTGAGCTCCTTTAGTGTATCTCTTGATGACTTCTGATTGGCCTTGTCATCTTTCTTTTGAGATAACAAAGGCATCAGGCTTGGTGGTAAGGGAACACCAGACTTTGCACACATGGCGGCCGCATTAGCTTTGGCTATTTCAAGTAGCTGGGCCTTGTCTAAAAAAAATTTTTTTAAAAGGAAAATTATTTTTACAGATTCTTGTTTTAATAATAAGTAAGCATTTCTGGCAGAAAAAATACAGAGAGTAAACACAAGATTTTTACCCACATTGTGCATGTTTATTTACTCTGAAAATAACTAAAATTGTACTTAATTACTCCAGACTTTTAAAAATTTGGTCTACCCAGCAGACAAGTGAAATTGTAAATTTAACACAAAGCATGGGAGTCCAAATTGCAGCACTCAAAATCCTCCAAACCCCAGAANGCAGCTAGCTCTGCAAGAAACTGAAAAGGCTCTGGAAGGGTTCTCCCCTTGGGCACACTACCAGTAGGTGACAGCCTGAACTGCTTCTGTGGCTAATTTTGATTCAACAGAACAGCAATGTCATCCAACAGATTGCCACGCTTGGAGAGAGCAAGGAAGGGGCAGATNTCCATCTACTTTTGGAAATACCGAGTCATTTCTACACAGTGTAAATCCCAAAGTATTTTTCCTAGCTGTCTCTGAAAAGCATTCACAGGTCTAAAGGAAATGCCCTCAAGTTCCTTAGTATCTAGCCTGCAAGCTACTTACAACCCACCAACAGAACATCAGCACTGAATAAAACATGCACTTGTGTAAAATACAATTGCATGCAAAACTGTTAATAAAACAGTACTTTGCTTTATTAAGAAAAAGGGCACATGTGGCCCTTTCATAGAAATAGGGAAGGAAAATAAAGTATGTCTTATTTGACCTGCCAGTCTGCAAATAAATGAGTTGCCACCACAGCTGCACAAACATCCTAAAAGGACAACACTCCTTTACTTCTTAAGTAATTAAATATATAGATACAGACTTGCTGCATAATCAAAGCATGAAGGCAGGTTCAAGGAAGCTCATTAATTCTCATAGTATGTACAAAAATACTCCTCTAGTAGAGGAGCTTCCATGGTAACTATGAGACAGGACCAAAAGGATTAGAACCTAAGGTCCACAAAAGTAGGCTTCCTCACACACTGTACAAAAGCTTGTCTCTCAAAATTAAAACCTTCTCTCCCTTATGTGACTCAGTACCTAAGGAAATTACTAGGCCTCTCCTCCTCCAGTCACAGAGAAAAGATGCAGTTCATCAGGATTTTTTATTTTCCAGTTGACTGCGTCTGGGAGTATTTTCAGAAATGAGTCTCCCTTCCAACTAAGTTTTTACGACTCAAAAGAGGCAAGACAGAGTAATCAAAATGGCTAAACAGGCATTAACAGCTGACAATAGAGCTAAGAACTCTCCAGCTGGCATTTGCTTTCAAATGTTCTTTCATGCCTAACTTTTTCTCAGGAAACTAGAAATTCCCCAAGTTCCTCACAGAGTACTTGGCCTTTACTAACTATTACAACAAACAATGTTCCTCAAGATTGCAACATACTACCTTTATATAAAAGCTCTACAGCCAAGATACAACCTGGTCTAAATACACTTCCATCCAAATGGTAAAACATTGTTTCGGCTCCTAAAGCTCCTACTGGAAGTCACTGCCTACAAGTTATGCACAGAATGACTTTCAAAAAATTCCTTACAAATGTTGCAGAGATATGTTAAGACTACTTAACTGAACACAGTATCACATAACCATGGAACTAATGAAAATAAAATTATCACTTACCCAAGTCTGTAAGACGTTTAGGTGATCTGCTTGAAAATCGTTCCGATGACCTTGACCTACGACGATCAGGGGATCTGCTGTATCTTCTTCTCCCTGAAGATCTTGATCGCCGTAGTCTAATTGGTGATCTGCTAGAGCTCCGTCTTCTTCCTCTTGATCTTGATCGTCTTTGACGAATAGGCGTTCGACTCCTGCTCCGTAATCTAAGTGATATTCTACGATCTCTTGAATCTGATCTTCTTCTTCTTCTGTCAGTAGATCTTGATCTATTTCTCTGAGATCTCTTACGCCTGTCTCTTGATAAAGAGCGCCGCCTTCTTGATGCTGACCTTGATCTGCTCCTCCTCCTGTGCCTTGAACGCGACAACGAGCTAGATCGAGAGCGACGATTAGATTTTGATCTTGATGTTCTTCTCCGTGTTACCGATCTGGAACGATTCCGTCTAGAACGAGATTCTGTATCATATCGCTGGGATCTGCGCTGAGGAGATCTGGAGCTTCTGCTTCTAGACCTTCGTGAGGATTCTTTGTCTGCTGCTTTTTCAGTAGATTTGGATCGACTCCTTTGGTGAGCAGTGGACCTGGAGCGCCTACGTCTAGACCTCCGAGAAGACTCTTTATCTGCTGCTTTTTCAACAGATGTTGATCGACTCCTTTGGTGAGCAGTGGACCTGGAACGTCTGCGTCTAGACCTCCGTGAAGATTCTTTGTCTGCTGCTTTTTCAACAGATGTGGATCTACTCTTCTGGCGAGCAGTAGACCTGGAACGTCTACGTCTAGATCTCCGTGAAAATTCTTTGTCTGCTGCTTTTTCAACAGATGTGGATCGACTCTTTGGGCAAGTAGGAGATTTTGAGGGTCTGCTTATAGATCTTCGTGAAGACTCTTTGTCAGATATTTTATCAACAGATTTTGATCTAGATTTTTCACGTTCAGAAGACTCAGAACGCCTACTTTCAGGTATAAAGGAAGAATCCTGTTCCTCCAGCCTCTCAAGAGGCATAGAATCCTGTTTATCTTCATCTGCCACATCCTCACCCTCTTCACCAGTGGTAGACCTTGACTCGTGATCATCTGACGATGTAGAGTCTCTTCGTTCACCTATCAATGAGGGAACCACATCATCTGCTTCTTCACCAGTAGTAGACCTCGACTCACGCCCATCAGGGGATGTGGAACGTCTGTGTTCAGTTGTCAAAGGTTCCATATCCTCTACTTCTTCACCAGTGGTAGACCTTGACTCCTGTTCATCCGATGATGTGGAATCTCTTCGTTCAGCTGTCAAGGAGGGTTCCATATCCTCCACATCTTCACCAGTGGTAGACCTCGACTCATGTTCATCTGAGGATGTGGAGTGTCTACGTTCAGCTGTCAAAGACAGCTCCTGGTCCTCTGCTTCTTCACCAGTGGTTGATCTTGACTCACGTCCATCAGGAGACATGGATCTCCTATGTTCAGCTGTCAAAGAAGGTTCCAAATCCTCCATTTCTTCACCAGCTGTAGACCTTGACTCATGGTCATCAGAGGACATGGAGTGTCTACATTCAGCTGTCAAAGAAGGCTCCCTATCTTCTACATCTTCACCAGTGGTAGACCTTGACTCATGCTCATCAGATGATGTGGAGTCTCTTCGCTCAGCTGTCAAGGAGGGTTCTGCATCTTCTACCTCTTCCCCAGCAGTAGACCTTGACTCATGCTCATCAGAAGACACAGAGCATCTACGTTCCGTTGTCAAAGACTGCTCCAGATACTCTGCTTCTTCACCAATGCTAGATCTCGACTCATGCTCATCAGGGGACACAGAGCACCTATGTTCAGATGTCAGAGAGTGCTCCCGATCATCTATTTCTTCATCTACAGTAGATCTCTGGTCGTGGTCTTCAGGGGACACAGATCGCCTATGTTCATAAGTCAAAGAGGACTCTATACCCTCTTCCTCTATGGGACACTTCAGCTCGTGAACTTCCTGATACGAGGATGTGGAATGTCTACGTTCAGATACCAAAGATGACTCTGGATCCCCTGTTTCTTCACCAGTGACAGATTTCACACTGTAGCCATCAGGGGACATGGAGCACCCAACTTCAGGCACTAAAGAAGGCATTGCATCATCCATTCTTTCAACAGAGATGGATTTCAAGTCATCATGGGACATGGAGGCTCTATCATTTATCATCAAAGGTTCGCCTACTTTTCCAACAGTGGGGAAGCTCAACTCCTGGCCATCAGGGGATGCTGCATCTTCTTTTTCAGGCATTGGAGAAAGCTCTCGCACATCTGCTTTTTGAATCGGAGTGAATCTTACCTCCTGGCTCTTGAAAGACAAAAGATAATTTTCAGGTGTCAAAGAATCCACATCCTCTGTTTTCTCAGCAAGAATCAATCTTGAGTCATACTCTTCAGGAGACATAGCATGTTCATTTTCAGATGTCAGAGAAGGTTCCTTAGCCTCTGCTTTTTCAGCAGGGCTAGACTGCAGCTCCTGACCTCCAGGGGACATGGCACATTCACCTTCAGACAAAGACAACTCCTGCGCCTCTGTTTTTCCAACAGCAGTAGACTGCAATTCCTGGCTATCAGTGGACATTGAACTTTCACTTTCAGATTTTTCTGAATGTTCCTCCATTTCTTCTTTTTCAACAGGACTGGATACATCATACTCATTTTCAGACAGCAAAGAACATTCCTGCACCTCCATTTTTTCAGTAAGAGTAGAGAGCAACTCCTGCCTTTCAGGGGACGCAGCGTATTGACTGTCCAATATTCGCAAAGGCTCCTGCTCCAATGTCTTTTCAGCAAGGGTAGATTGTAATCCTTGGCCTTCAGGGAAGATGGTATATTCGCTGTCAGATGTCAGAGAAGGCTCCTGCACCTCTTTTTCAGCAGGGCTGGCTGTTACCTCCTGGTCCTCAGGAGATACAGCATATTCAGACAGCAGAGAACACTCTGGCACCTCTGTTTTTTCAGCAATGGAAGATGGCAATTCATGATCTTCAGAAGACACAGCATATTCATTGTCAGGTACTACAGAAGCCTCCTGCATGTCTACTTTTTCAGGAAAGCTAGATCTCAACTCCTGGCCCTCCCAAGATACAGCATATTCATTTTCAGATGTCAGAGTAGGCTCTTGCATTTCTATCTTTTCAACAGAGGGTGACTGCAATCTCTGGCTCCCAACAGACACTGAATATCTTTCTTCAGACATACGATGAAGTTCCCGCATCTCTGTTTTTTCAGCAGGGGTTGATGTCAACTCCGGTCCATCAAGCACTATTGTATATTCATTTTCCTCTACCTCAGCTTTTTCCAAAGGGGTGAATGTCAACTCATGACCATCAGAGGAAACAGAACATCTGCTTTCCAGTATCTGAGGTGGCTCCTGCACCTGTATTTCTTCATCAGAGGCAAACCTCAATCCATGGCCATCAGGGGATGCAATGCATTTCAGCTCAGATGACTTTTGCACCTCTACTTCTGCAGCAGGGATAGGTCTCAATTCATGACTATCATGCAACATGTAAAGCCCACCTTCAGATGTCAGAGAAGTCACTGGGGCCTGTAGTGTTTCAGTAGGTGCGCTTACTGATTCACAAATATTAGCAGATTTAGAAAAGTCACATTTCAGTAAGAAAGAATGCTTCTGTATCTCCATTTTTTCAACTGCACTAGATGCAACTGCATAGCCTTCAGGGAAGGCAGAACATCTAAGCTCAGATGCCAATGACAGTTCTGCACCTTCTGTTTTCTCCAAGTAATTATGTTTTGATTTATGACCATCATGGCACACAGGAATTCCACTTTTAGACATCAAGCAGGATCCTGTATCCTCTATTCTTCCAGAAGGCAGGTATCTCAATTCATGAATTTCAGAAGATTCAGAGCAGTCAATTTCAAGTACTTGTGAAAGAGGTGGACCATCTAAATCTTTGTCAACAGATGATCTGGACTCATGAACTTCAGAAGACTTGTAGCTTTGTCCTAGAGTTGTCAATACAACTTCCTGCATTTTTTCAGAAGACGACACTGAAATGACGTCATCGGAGATCTCAACAGGACCACACTCAGATGTCAGGGAAGTATCTGAGGCCTTGACATTTTCAACAGATAAAGTTCTTTGTTCATTTCCAACAGGTGACTTGAACGACCCACCTTCAGACACCAATGGAAGCTCTTCTGTTTGTGCAGCAAAGCTGGACCTTGATTCATGTCCATCAGAAGACCTGAAGCATCCACTGTCAGAAGTCAAAGAAGGCTCCTGTATCTGGTCCTTTTCTATAGGCAAGAAGGCTGACTCACAGACATCAGGGAACACAGAGCATGTAACTTCATGGGCTAGAGAAGACCTTGACTCGGGGCTGTCAGCCAACTTGGAAGATTCACTTTCAGGTACTTGCAAAAACTTCTGAAGCTCTGTTTTTTCAATGGGAATATGTCTCAATTCATGACCATCAGTCATGTCAGAGACTACACTTTCAGACATCAGAGAAGACCCCTGAACCTCCATTTGTCCAGAGGATGAGGAGGTTGTCTTGCAATCATCAGAAGATACAGAGCATCTACTTTCAAGTGTCAGAAGAGGCTCTGGGCCCTCTATTTCTTTGAGAGAGGTAGATCTCGACTCATCTTCATGGGATGCAGAAAGATGAAACTCTGTTACTGAAGAACTTTCTGGATCTCCCCTTTTTTCAACAGATGAGGATCTTGACTTGGATGTGGAGTACGTAAGGTCAGGTAGTGATGAAAACTCCAGAGCCCCTGCTTTTTCAGCTGATCCATTTTCAGATGTCACAGAAAGGTCTGTAACCTGTGTTTTTTCCACAGGCATGGATTCCTGGTCATCTGGGGTTTTGGAGCTATCAAATTCAGACATCACAGAAGGCTGCAGATCAACTGTTTTTTCAACAGATGAGGAGCTTTTCTCAAGACTATCACAAGTTTTGAAAAATTCACTTTCAGATGCTGGCGGCAGCTCTGGGCCATTTATTCTTTCATCAGACAAAGATACTGACATGGGACCATTAGAGGATTTGGAGGAGCTGCCTTCACTTGCAAAAGAAGGTTCAGGAACATCTATTTTTTCAGGACATTTCGTTGACTCCTGAAGTTCAGAAGACTCCACATGTTTGCTAGCGCACTTTACTGAGGATAACTTATTCTCTCTTTTTTCTATAGATTTGGACCTTGACTTCGCACTATCAGAAGATTTGGAACGTTTCCGTTTGGATTTTTTTGAAGACTCCTTGCGCTTTTTTTCAACAGACCTAGACTTAGACTTGTAACGTTCAGAAGATTTTGAGCGGCGACGCTTAGATTTTCGTGAGGACTCCTTCTTTTTTTCCACTGATTTGGATCTAGACTTGTAACGGTCAGAGGACTTTGAGCGCTGACGTTTAGACTTCCGTGATGATTGCTTTCGATCTCTTTTTTCTACTGATCTGGATCTAGACTTGTAACAGTCAGAGGACTTGGAGCGCTGGCGTTTAGACCTCCATAGAGATGCCTTCCGACCTCTCTTCTCAACAGATCTTGATCTAGATTTTGAACGATCAGAGGAACCAGACCCCCTATTTCTGAACCTCCATGAATATTCTTTACCTCCTCTCTTTTCTGAAGACCTGGATCTAGATTTAGATCGGTCAGAGGACCTGGAACGTCTGCGGCGGGATCTCCAGGAGGACAACCTGCTCTTTTCCACTGATCGTGATTTAGACCTGTAACGGTCAGATGACCTCGAACGTCTGCGCCCAGATCTCCGAGAAGACAACCTGCTCTTTTCCACTGACCTAGACTTAGACCTGTAGCGGTCAGATGACCTCGAACGTCTGCGCCCAGACCTTCGAGAAGACAGTCGCTTTTCCACTGACCTGGACTTAGACCTGTAGCGGTCAGATGACCTCGAACGTCTGCGCCCAGATCTCCGAGAGGACAGCCGCTTTTCCACTGACCTGGATTTAGATCTATAGCGGTCAGATGACCTGGAACGTCTGCGCCCAGATCTCCGAGAGGACAGCCGCTTTTCCACTGACCTGGATTTAGATCTGTAGCGATCAGAAGACCTGGAACGTCTACGTCTGGACCTTCGGGAGGACAGTCGCTTTTCCAGGGATCTGGATTTTGACCTATAGTGGTCAGATGACCTGGAACGTCTATGTCTGGACCGCCCAGAGGACAATCTGCTCCCTCTCTTTTCTGCTGATCTGGATTTAGATCTGTAACGGTCAGATGACACAGAACGTCTGCGCCTGGACCTTCGGGAAGACAATCTTCTCTCTCTCTTCTCCACAGATCGGGATCTAGATTTGGAATGCTTTTTTCTGGAATCTGAATAGTTTCTGCTCCTAGAACGTGCTCTTTTAGAGGTCAAACGTCTGGAAGTAGAACGTGACCTTGATTTTTTCTTCCGCTTCCTAGACCTGGACTGAGACTTGGAGTGACTTCTTTTTTGCTTCTTTGTATCATGTTTTTTATCACTACTTCTATGGCTACTTTTTTCAATAACTTTCTCAAGTCTCATCAGGGTTTCCTTCATTCGTGCTGCCACATCAGGTTGCACATCAGATGTTTCTGAATCTCTTTTCTCTGACTCCTGTTCTGGTGTTGCTTCTCTGACAGCCTCAGTCTGTGGAATGACTTCCAACTGGCTTGCCTCTGCCACAAGTTCCTGAACTGCTTCTGTAACAGTATCAGGTTCCGGAGCTGTTTCCAAATCTTTTGTCTCTGCCTCCAACTCCAGGGCTGCTTCTGTGTCTTTCAGCTCTACAATGGTCTCAGGTAGAGAAGCTGCCTCCAGATCTTTTGTTTCTGCCACATGAGCCAGAGCTGTTTCCATCTGTTTTGTGTCTCTGATTATTTCAGATTCAGGAGCTACTAATGAATCATTTTTATCTGCTGCATGTAAAGAACTAAAATCTGATTCTGCTATTAAAGGCTCGTATGCTTGAGTTTGCTCTGCATCTTTCTTCTCAACCAGTATCTCGCATTCCTGAGCTTGACTTGAAACTGTCACATCCTCCATTTGCTGACTCTGCACCCCTTCTGCATACTGTACTTCTGCTGCCACCTCATGTTCCAACATTGTTTCCAGATCTTTCATGTCCCCCGGTCTTGGAACTGCTGCAGAAGATTTCATTTTAGCAGCACTCAAGATTTCTGGAGTCTCTTCTGTACTCTTCCATTCTGCAGCAGGTTTTGCTTCTAAAACTGCTTGTAGATGTTCTTGTTTTTCAATGTGCAAAGATTCTGGAACAGCTTCTGAAGCACTCATTGCCCCCATACTTCCAGACATTTGAGAAGTCTCCAAACCTTGTATATCCATGTGTACCTCAGGCTCATCTACTGCTATAGAACCTTTCACCTCTACTGATGAAGATTCTTTCATACTCTCCAACTTCACTTCTCTAGCTTCTGGTGCTGGCTCCAAATATTTTCCTGTCATTGCTTTCTCAGATTCTGATTCTTCTTCCAAATCTTTTATAAGTGAGGGCTCATTTTTCTGTGTGCCTGTCCTCCTTGTTGCAATTATATATTCTACAGTAGGTCCCTGAGTTCTCACATCTGTCAAAATCTTAGATTCTGAAGTTTCTTTCAAGTTTCTCCCTTCTGTCATTTCTGATGCCATCGTTTTTTCTTCCACTCTGGGCAAAGATGCTAATACAGCTTGTGAATAACCTACTCTTTGTTCCTGTATACATTTTGAACTTGTTTCTAAAGTTTGTACAGGTTTTAGTATTGCTTCTTCACTCCTTGTCTTTGCTTTGTTTGGATCTTCTGGAGCAATTTCAGAATGTCTCATTTCTCTAGCCACCTCAGATGCCAAGTTGTCTAAACCTCTCACATTTACAGAGGCAGAACTGGCAGCTGGTTCAGAATCCTTTATCTGCCCTACCACCTCAGTTTGTGAGGTTCTTCTATGTGTCACGACCTGAGACTGTGAAATGATGGAACTCATTGTTTTGCTTGTGCCAAGAAGCTCTGCAACTGTTTCTGCATGTTTTGGTTCTCTGTCTGCTGTGGTTTTCAAATGCATCATTCCTGCTAATGTCTCGGACTCTCTAACTGATCTCACAGATTCAGGAGTCCTTTCTGACCTTTCTTCTAAGGCAGGAAGTCTTGGACTTGCTTCCAAGACTTTGCTACCAATTTTGGCTTCAGAACACTCATTTTGTCCTAAGTCCCTTGCCACTGCAAGGGTTCCAGGCTGCAAGACTGCTTCTGAAGTTTGTATCTTTGCCATACCTACAGACACTGGGCCTTGTGAATCTCTCATGTGCAGGTGTGATGAAGATGTCTTTACCTCTGTCACGGCTCTGTCTGCTTCTAAATTTTTCCCTTCCATCTCTGCTACAGGTCCTATAGTTGGTTCCAAACTTTTCACTGGTCTCACAGATCCAGCTTTCATGGTTAGAGGACCAGCACCTGAGCCTGCTTCTACTCCTGGCATGTCTTTCACATCTTTCTGCATAAAAAAGATTTTTGCTTCCAAACCTCTCATATTTGTTTCATTCTCAGATCTTGATTCTTTCAGCTCCTCTGGTTGTCTCAGTAATGAAATACCTTCTGAATATTTTGCCTCTGTTACAGCTACAGGCTTAAAACTAGACTCTGAAATTTTTGAAGCATTAGTATCTTCTACTTGCAGAGCAGCTTGACTTATTTCTCGATCTTTTACTCCTGTCAATGCTGTAACTTCCACAGTTGCTCGTGCAACCACATTCACATCTGTCAATTCTGCTGAAAGTGCAGAGTCCTGGGTTCTGTCCACACTTATTTCTGTCAAGACTTCAGGTTGTAGAAACACTCCTGATGCATTCAGCAGTGCTGCAGGACCAGTGGTACTTCCCATATCTTTGACTGCTTCAACTTGCAGACATTCTTGAGCTGTTTTGACATCTTTTGCTGTAACACCCACAGGTTCTGTGACTGTTCCCCAAGTTTTGGGCTTTACTACAGCAATTGGTTGCAGAACTTCTTCGAAAGCTTTCACATCTTCCATATGTGTAGACCTTCTAGCTGGCTCAATATCCTTCATTTTTGCAGCAGCTTCTGGTCCCAGGGGTATTTTGGCACTTTGTACTTCCATACGGGTCACAGCAGTAGCTGCAGATATTTGTAAAGGATGTTGCAAAGATACACCTGCCTTCAAGATACTTGAACTCTCCATAGGGCTGCACTGCATCACTCTCAAATTATCAGATGTAATTGAGGGCTTCAGGGCTGGCTCCAGTGTTCTGCTCATGACCCCTAATTCCAAAGACCTTTCCAAATTTCCCATATGCAGAGATTTTTCAGTTTCTGGAATTTTCACTTCTTCTGTGGCCACAGACATGTGAGCTACCTTCACAGTATTCAGATCTGTCTGATTTGAAGATTTAGAAATTGCTGTTGCATCACTCACAAAAGATATAAATGCTGAAGTTCCTTCTAACTCTTTTGCTCTCCCCTGTGCCACAGACTGTAGAGTTGTATCCAAAGCTTTTACTTCCCCAGTGCCTTTAGATTTCAAAATAAATTCTGAGTCTTTTAGTGCTTCTGTTACCGCTGAAGCTAGAGTTGCTGATAAATCTTTCTGAATTTCAGGTTTATTGGCAATTCCAGATGGGATGCTAGATGAAGTAACATTTCCAGTATCAACAAGAACACCTTTTTCACTCATGTTAATAGTTACAGGATAAATATTTTCGTGACACTGTTTAATTTGTTCTTCTCTAGTGCAAATTTGAGCTATACTAGCATTTCCTTGGATAACAGATTGACTGCCTTCTAAACTAAATGGAGGATTTGTTGCACATAAAGTCCCCTTCTCAATTCCAAGATTTTCCGTAGATTGCTGAGAATCAGTTCTTGAATGAGAAACAAGTCCTAAAGCTTGTCTATCAAGCTCCTCACTTGCTTTTAAGCACAGTTCTTCTGGCTGCACATGGACAGCCAGATTTGCATCTCCAAATCCTCCATACTGAACACTTGATTTCTCCGGCATCAAGTGAGAAGCAGGCTGCATGTCTGCATGTTCTCCATGACATGCACTCAACTTTGACTCCTTTGCCTGCTTTTTATGCTTTTTCTCTTTCTTCCTTTTCTTCTTCTTTTTCTTCTTCTTCTTGCTTTTGTGCTTCTTGTTCTTCTTTGATTTTTTCTTAGGAATTTCATCTTCACCAGTAGAGCTTCTTTTTGTAGACTGAGTACTATTTTTCACAGTATTTTTGTCTACATCTAGAAAAAATGATATTTTCTTTGTAAATGTTATTAAAACAACATTTTAAAATTTCTTTTAGACTAGTAACCAAGTACATGGACAGAGGTACAAAAAATTTAAACTTTAAACCCATGTCTTCTTCACTAAACTACCATACACAAATAGCACACACTCCCTTTTCAGCCCTCTTACACATCCTCTCAGAAGTCGTTTTAAGGAAAAATAATTCTTCTTTCAAAAATCTATTGGCCAAATCTTCTCGGTCAGTAAGACAGCTCCTGTTGGAACATGTCTCTTTCCAAGAAGGAGTTGGATGTACTTCAACATATATTCAGCTGAGCAGTGCATTCTTCCAGGATGGTAGAGATGTGCTTTTAAACTACAGCAAGCTGCATATGGAAGTGAAACAAGAACTCCCATTTTCCAGATAAATCATTTAAGTGGTGGGATGCTTGCTGTATAAAATGCCCATCATCCCCTACTAGGCTTTTAACTTGTGAGTAAGCCCAACATTACTAGTGTGCTAGAAATTATCTAAGCATGTTTACTGATTAAGTTCCTAATCAAGTTTTTCAAACAAATTTTGAGAAACTGCATCTACTTCCCCAATCCCAAACAAGCTTAAAGGCACTGTAGGCAACCAGCTGCTCAGACTGGAGTTGGCCAAAGATGTCAGAAACTTCAAAAAAGGGTTCTTCAGATACGTTAACAGCAAACAGAAGCAGAAGGAGAGTACTGGTCCACTATTCAACAAGAGAAGTGAACTAGTCACCAAAGTGCTGAAAAGGCAGAGGTCCTCAACACCTTCTTCACCTCTGTCTTTACCAGCACTGTCAGGTCCCAGGCCATGGGAACAAAAATCCAGATTGATGCAAATGCAGACCCACCATCAGTGAAGGAAGAGTTTGTCTGTCAACTGCTACAGGAGCTTGACCCATATAAATCAGTGGGCCTGGATGCCATCAACCCAAGGGTGTTAAGAGAGCTGCTTAATGTCGTTGCAAGGTTGCTCTCCATCATCTTCAAGAAGTTGTGGAGATTGGGAGATGTGTCTGAAGACTGGAAGAGGGCTAATGTCACTCCAATCCACAAGAAGGGTCCCAAGGAGGACCCAGGTAATTATAGACCCATTAGCCTCAAAAGTTATGGAGCAAATCATCCTTGGAACTATCACAAGTAAACTGAAGCCTGTGATTGGGAAAAGCCAACAGGGATTCACTAGGACCAAATCATGTTTAACAAACTTGATCGCTTTCTATGACAAGGTGACCCGCTTGGTTGATGCAGGACAAGCACTGTACATAATCTACTTGGACTTCTCCAAGGCTTTCCTCCTTGAAAAACTGACTGACATATTATGACCTAGACAAATGATCTGTGCAGTGGGTGGGGAACTGGCTGATGGGCCATACTCAGAGGGTGGTGGTAAACAGTTCATTTTCAAAATGGCACCCAGTCACAAGCGGGGTCCCCCCAGGGATCAGTGTTGGGCCCAGTGCTGTTTAATGTCTTCTAAGTGAGTTGGATGCTGGGATTAAGGGCACCCTGATGAAGTTTGCTGACAACACAAAAATAAGTGGGGCAGTTGACACTCCAGAAAGGAAAGCCACCCTCCAGGAAGATCTGGGCAGGCTGGAAGAGTAGGCCAGCAAGAACCTTATGAAGTTCAATGGGGACAAGTGTAGCGTCTTGCACCTGGAAACACATGGCCCAGGAATGCAACTCAGACTGGGATCCACCTGACTGGAGAGCAGCCCTATAGAAAGGGACCTGGGGGTCTTGGTGGACAGTAGGCTCAACATGAGTGAGCAGTCCACTGCAGGGCAAAAAAGGCCAGCAGGATGCTGGGTTGCATTAAGAGGGGCATCAGCAGCACAGATAAAGAAGCCGTTATCCAACTTTACTAGGCAGTGGTCAGATCACACCTCGAGTACTGCGTTCAGTTGTGGTCTCCACTATACAAAAAAGATGCAGACAGGCTAGAAAGGCTCCAGAGAAGGGCCACAACAATGATCAGGGGACTAGAAGACCTACCGTATGAAGAAGGGCTTGTTCAGCCTTGAGAAGAGAAGGTTTAGGGGAGACCTTATTACCATGTACCAGTACTTGAAGGGTGGCTATCAAGAGGAAGGAGACTCTCTTCTTACAAAGAGTCACATAGAAAGAACAAGGGGGAACGGCTGCAAGTTGCTTCTGGGGAGATTCTGATCAGAGTCCAAAAGAAAATTCTTCCAAATGAGAGAATTCAACATTGGAATAGTCTCCCAAGGGAAGTGGTGGTTTCTGCTACATTGGACAGTTTTAAGACTCAGCTCGACAGGGTGCTGAGCCATTTCACTTAAACTGTTTTGTTTTGGGTTTTTTTCTACCTTGAAAAGTTAGACCAGATGATCCCTAAGGTCCCTTCCAACCTGGCATTCTATGATTCAAGCAACTGCAAACCTGCAAGTACCTAACAGAGCTTTTGTTTCAAACAGGACAGTAACTAATAAATTCAGATGATGCAGGGATGGGAGGGAAAGAGAAGAGGAAGACTAAGGTTTCGATCACCTTCTTTTAATTCTATACCTCACTTTCCTTTGAATTTAACATGTGTTAGGTTCTTACCCTTCTTTGCTTCTAGTATCATACTTTCATGCGAAAGTCCCTTCTATTAAAGGCAGCTAATTGTAATTTCTCTTAAACATAAGACATATATTCAAGTGTGCTTGCTCCTTATCTTCAATGATTTTATTTATACTAGCCAGAGCAGCAACCTGGATTCTTCAATTATAACCTGGCTCTGATTACAAAGCATATTCTTTCAAGTCAACAATGCAAAATCAATCAAAAAAATGTTGGTAATAGATGTATCATTAAATGCATGTGACTTAAGATTTCATAAACAAGTATCTCAGGTAGTTTTAAGCACACACATTTTGTACAGAATAAACATCTTAACAAAAAATACCGTTTCCATCACACTGTTATGAAGGCAATGAAAAGAGGACAATGAAGCCCAGTCAAATGACCTTTTCTACACAGCATTTTCAGATAATCTCTGCCATCCAACAGCAATGTTAACTTCTTCCCAAATATGAACAGTGGGAATGTTTACCATTGGTTAAGTTTATTAAATTCTAGGTTAATAGGTCTCACTTATTTATTACTGCGTTAGCTTGCCTCATTCTTCCATGACGGAAGAACAAAAATCCAAACACCCTCCACCCCAGATGCCAGCCTGAAGTGCTGCTTGAACAGCTCAAGTGAAAGACTGTTGAAAACACTCAAGGTAAACAAGCCACTGTGCATAAAAGAAAAAGCAATTACAAAATCTTGCAAACAGAATCTCCAAAACAATTAATTTTCTATGCTGCCTGTTACAATAATAATAATAATTTAAAAAATCACTCTGGAACTATACTTACCAAACACATAGCAGTCACCTATGATTCAACTCCACCAAATTGGAAATTAAATAATTAAAGCCCTCATCCCACTAACTTGCCCAATTCAGAAATTCTACAGAAAGAACTAGTCCCATGAGAAGGGATACTCATATGCAACTTTTTGGCATAATAAATCCAGTAATTTATAGAAGTTATGAGATTGCTACATTAAAATTTCTTAACCTTTGGAAGACTGCAGTCTGAGCATCCACATTTTAAAAACAAGCATATTATTCATTTTAAAACAACAAAGCATTTACTCTGACAGAACAGTTAATCACACAGTTCTGAATGTTAATAAATTATTTTCAGAAATAATCTTGCAAACCAAGGTAAAACACAAAACACAGCAATGTTTCTATCCATCAGTGCCAACTTTGTTAGCAAGAACTGGTCATTGAGACCCTGAAGTAGGTATACAAATATATATGAAATAAAGCACAATTATATCTATAGATATCATTTATATTTTTTAGCATTATTTTAGTGGAGAGAAAACAATAACTTTTTTGCACACTATGCCATGCTTTCAAATAATAATGAGCGTCAATTTTTAAATTACTCATTTCTCTGCCCATTTATGGTTGTAAATCACAGTAAACAAAAAAGATACTTAAACATTACAATAAACATGCAATTTGCCACATGAATCTCATTGACAGGAGCAGTACTGAAAAATACTTTCTCATCTCTGTAAAACTGGTTCAATTTTAAGCACTATGACAACCTTCTTAAACAAGAACATATTCGCCAAGTGTGTTTTCATTTACCTGATTTGCACTGCAGCTCCGTATCAAGGGCTCCAGAGAGCACTTCCTCTATTTTCTGCACTATCTGATCATTCTGACGACTCCCAGCACCAGCAACAGTGTCATCTGAAGGGTTGGCTTGCTCAGCTGTGATTGTGTCACCATTGGGCTGGCCTTCTACCTTTCCACTAACCAAAAAAAAACACCAACATAATACAAGCAATTTTGAGCCTTTTTTGACCTTTGGGTTTTTTAAAAAAAAAAAAAACAAACATAAGCATTTATTATATTCAACCCTTCAAAACAGTAATTTAGCCTCCTGAAGAAGCCATGCTTTTAGCAATACATCTACCTTTTGATTAACTATTAACTTTCACTTATTCACAACAAAACACATTGTGGCAACTGAGTAGTAGGCACAAGAGAGGAAAATATGTTCTCAAATATGCCACAGTTCCCATGCTTTATGTAAGAATTTATATAGGCTCCCCTCACAAAATAAGCACCCATCACTTTTCAGCAGATTTTGCTTACTTTGCAAGCTAAGGCTGGGGAAAGCTAGGTGAGCCTAAATGTAGCAAGATCAGTAAGACAAACAGCATGGACACTCGCCTGTTCCTCTTCTGCCCCGACACAAGATACCACACTGAACACCCGCATACCCATGAGTGAAAAAGGGGACGCGTTTGCTAGGAGACAACGCGTGCGTCCGCCCGTCCTTCTCCCTCATCTCCGGCCGCCACCCCCCCCCCTCCACCACGTTTGCGCTCAGCCGCGCGAGCTCCCGGGCCCCACTCCGTTAACGTCGAAACGACCCGCAAGAAGCCTAGACCCGTCTCCCTCTGTCCCAAGGCGGGGCCCATGCCACTTCTCCTCCCTCAACACAGACCTTCTCTCCCCGTGTACTAGGCCCCGGCGCCAGCGCGGACGCGGCTGCGTCGCCACCGCCCCCTCCCTCCCCCCAAGCCAACCCGGACAGGCGCGTTACCCGCCGTGCTGCTGCTGCTGCTCTTCCTGGATCTCCCGGAATTTGCTAACCACAAAAGACCGAAAAATCTGTTCGATATTAGTCGCCATGACAGCCCCGCTGCACCGCCTCCCCCCGCCCTGGGCTCCGCTTTCCTTCCTGCCGAAACGCGCTGCCTC
>VYZX01013294.1:2180-19801 GCA_013401335.1 Brachypteracias leptosomus | reverse complement strand
GGTGGGTGGGAGCGATGCCATTGGTCTCCATGGAGCGGGGCCAAGCCCCGCGCCTCCGCCGCCCCGAGTCCCGAGCGCAGGCGGCGCCTAGCAGGGGGGCCTGTCCGCACACGAGTGCTGCATCACAGGGCCCGGCGCGGCGCTGCCCTCACTTACCGAGCGGCTCCATGCGAAAGGCGCCCTCCCCCTCCCGCCGTGAGAGCAGGCGGCCCGGCTGTGACACGCACATGTGCTCCGGGGGCTGGCTGCGGGGCCGGGCGGGCGGGCGCCCCGCGAGATGGGAGGAAAATTAAAGGAACAAAGAGAAAGAGAAGGAAAATGCCGCCGCCGTGAATAAATAAATGATGCCGGAGTCAATGCCGGCCCCGGCCTCAGCCCATCCTGCAAAGCCATGTTTTCTCCCGGGTGTTTGGCGGGAATGCACCAAAATCAGTTTGTCCCGAGTACTGCCACCCTGGGGATCCCCTTCATGCTGCCCCTAAACCAATTCTCTAGTGTATATATATGTGTGTACAAATACCACTTTGTCATTCTCAGTCCTGTAAAACTGAATAATTACACAGCTCCAAGACTCTTCTCCCATACAGTTTCTTCTGGTGTCATGAAGTAGTAACTTGGGGAGGAAAGTGGGTACCTGACCTGAAATAAATTTTAAATACCTCAAAACCTAGGTATATCAGTTTAATTGCTGCTGGGGTCTTTATTTGCAACGTCGGCCTCCAACTCTATGTGGTTTAATCACTTTAAAAGCAGCGTTGTTCTTTACTGTGTATTCCTGGGAGGTGGTCTACCTTAATATGAACTTTGGAAAAATAATGGATCTGATACTTGGATCAACTTGCTTACTTTTACATCACAGTTGATTTATTACATTTAAAATAGCAGTTATATTTAAGAGGACAGAGGGACTTTCACAAATAACCTGTACCTTTCCTGTCATGCTGAGTGATACATTTTAAATATTACTAGTAGAATACTGTATGTAATTTCATCATAGAATCATAACATGGTTTGGGTTGGAAGAGACCTCAAAGATCATCTAGTTCTAGATCCCCTGCCAAGGCAGGGACCCCTCCCACTAGACCAGGTTGCTCAAGGCCCCATCCAACCTGGCCTTGAACACCTCCAGGGATGGAGCATCCACAACCCCCCTGGGCAACCTGTTCCAGTGTCTCACCACCCTCAGAGTGAAGAATTTCTGCTATTCAATGAGCTGAAGACTGAAAATGTTTCACTTGAACAATTTCAGACATATTTAGATTCCTCTGATGCAAATGGCTTTGTCTAGACCAGGCATGCTTTGACCCAGAAACCAGTGATATTCCACATGGGCTTAAGGTTACTAGTATAGGCCTTACTGTAACGAAGCTGCAGAGGCTTTCAGCATGATATGATGGTAACTTACCCCTTCCAAAAAAAAAAAAAAACCTTACCAAAACTGTTATACTCAAGAGAACAGCAGGTTTGACCAGCATGACCTAGCCTGTGTTAGGGGCTCCGGTCCCAACAGCTGTTCCAGGCAGGGATCACACCTCTGATGTGAACCTCTGGGCTCCAAGGGGAACCCACACCATGAACCTGCCCACCCTTACAGAAGGAACCCTCTTCATCTGCAGTTAATTAATTCAAAGTAGCTTAACTACATTAATATCCCTACCAGTGTAGGCCTCCATCTATACAAGAAAAATAATGAAGAAAGGTACAAAAAAAAAGCCAAAGAAAGATTTTAGTGAGTGCTGTGTGTTTCCCTCTGGCTCCGTGAACACAAAGTGGTAACTATGAAAATCACTACTCATACAAATGAAGATCCACAGCCCCACAGGAAAATAACTGTTCTTGTTCTCCCTATCTCTGCTTGCTGTTTAAAAACCCCTTTAGTTAAACACTTTTATGCAGTTAGGTGTTCGGTAGTTTTCAGATTAATTAAATTAAATATTTTACTCTCATCTTGTCAAGACCAGTTGCTGATACACTTAGTGTTCAGTTTGTAAGCATGGTATTATGGGACTTTGCTAACAGCAGTTCTGCTGCAATCATCAATACTATTTAGAGCTTTTATTCATGTGACTGTTCCCTTTTAAAGCAAGAGTCAAAGGTGTGCTTAAATATGCAAACCATATTTATTAAACCTATATTTCTCAAGCTAACTTACAAAACAATGAGGTTTTCACATTATAACTCTTTGGAGGGGGGAGGGGGGGAACAAAACTATGGATCGAATCTGTTTTAAACAGTATTGTTGCACATTTGTAATGCTAAATTGGACTAAATGTTGTCCAATATTCTTTGGTTTCACGAAGTAGAAAGTTCAGTGTGGTACCAACTAAGGAGCTGCTGTGACCCAGTACTCAAAAGACACATAGGGAGCATGCCCCTTGCAAGGACACAGAAACAAAATCAGTCCTTGCACAGTTTTATCCAGCCAGCTTCAGAAACCATCACCTTTACCCCCTGCAGTGATACTCTACATCCTAGATAAAATAAAAACCAATAACCTACATATAGGCTTTTAGGCCGGCTCTAGCACCTTCCCGGCCCGGCTCCGCACGCTCCCCCAACGGAAGATATTTCTAGGCTTGAAGAATTTACGTGCAAAAGCCAATTAGTGTGTCTCCAAGCTGAGACATTGGCTACCAGTCCTTCTTCCTTCCTTCCCGCCGGCCCCGCTGCCCGGCCTTGGCCCCCGCCCCCGGGCCGACCCGCCGCCATGTCGCGGAGCCCCCTGGGTACGGTAGTTTTCGGCCGCGGTGTGGCGGAGGCTGCCTTCCCGCTTCTTAAAGCACCCTGAAGGAAAGTAAGTTTTTCTTCCGCTCTGGAGACGGGTCTGCCCCGAAGGCCGCTCGGTGTCGGTGCGGCTGCCCGCAGCCAGCCTCCCGTGGCCGGGCTGGGCGGCGGCGGGGCGGGGGGGGCGAGGTGGCGGCGGGGCCATGTGCTCCGCGCTCCCTGTGTGGTAAAATGGCGGCCCGGACCGACACGGCCCGGCGCTTTCCTGCCTGCTCCTGCGGGACCCAGCCTGCCGTGCAGAGCGGGCCTCGTCTCCAGACCCGGGCGGCTCTGGATCAGACCAGGTCCTGCTTGGCCCGCGCCCGTGGAGATGAGAGGACGTGTGGGAATCTGGTTGCTAGCGGCTCATTCATACACATATTTATTTTAAATGCCTGTCTCCTGCAGGGTTTACTCCTGGGGAGCTTCACGTGTAGCGTCTTTAAATGTACCGCACTTTAAAAGTATTTTAAAACGCACATGGCTTTTATTTCTACTTGTGGGTTTTTTTCTGCTCTGTTTGGCTTTGAAAAAGTGGTGAAATATTTGCTTTAAAGTAAATATTAAACTTCTAACCTCACTTGTCTTGGACTTTGACTCACTTTGATTCTTTTTGCTGTTTGCGAAATTGGGGGCTTACTGACTAACATTGGCCTTTTTTTTTTTTTTTTAATCTATCCAGTAGATACTTGAAATTGATGAGCAGAGTTAATACATATTTCACTACGTTGTGCATATAACTGAAATGGTATCACAGAAAGGGCATTTCTTCCTCATACATTCTGGTTCTCACCTAGTAGCTTCTGCTATGCCTTTGATGGTGAAAGGCAGAGAGGACTTCCAGCTTCCCACGTAAGAGTTTGATGTGTCAAAATTTAGTACATTGGGGAGGGTGATAAAACTTTTAAGGTCCATTTATTTTTAGCAGTGAAACTTGCAGTAACAGTTTACCTAGGAAACACACAATCCAGCTGCTTGGAGGATCACAGCAGGAGGCAAGATGCCTGCCTTGCAGATCCTCAATTCAGGCCATGAAAGATGTATGTTTTATTCTCATCTCTGATTCAGGCCTTCAGTGTGATGCCCTGATTTCTGTAGGGGTGAAACACAGATAATATTTCTTGTTTGTTTTTTTTTTTTTTTTTTTTTTTTTTAATCTGATGCACCATGCTATATGGCCACATGAGAACCAGGAATTAGTCCTAAATAAAACACACGAATGAAAGAAGATTACTTGAACCCCAAACTTTAATTAAAACTCCCACTTGCCACCTGATTCTGGAGGGCTCTGAACTCTTTAACTCTTCATGATATTGGAACCTGAGGAAATTGAAAGTTCTCTTTAGGCCAAGTTGTTTTCCTTCAGGATGAGTCTAATGAGGCTGTCCTAGCCTTGCAGTTCCATCATTGTGTTTTGGCCATTTACCAGTTTAGGTGCCATGGCTATTTGTTTTGTACCTTCCATTGTACCAGCGGAGCTGCTTGCACAATTGGCTTGGTGAATTCCCTCTGGAAACTGATTTACATTGGAAAAAAAATGTGGAGAGACGTGGATGTCTTCCTCTCCCTAGCTCTCATTCCATTCTCTGATCCAGCTCGCTCTGTGACCATAAACAGGCTGGGACCGGAGGTAGGAACGAGCAGTTAGGTGAGAAGGTAAATTGTGAAGCAGCGTTTGCCACTAATTGTGTTGTGGTCTCTCAATCGATCAAGATGATCTGGGGGTGCAATGCACAGGACAGCTGGGCTGATGAACAGTTTGCTGCAGCAAAAAGCAAGTTCTCTTTACCCTCTCTGCTGCTTCCCTTGTACACTCTGTGGTGGTCACTTCAGCCCTCAGTGACTTAGTTTAGCTTGCTAAACTAGCAAAAAGTATTTATTTTATATGTCCATATATATATATACTTATGTATTTACTGTACTGGGTTGGTTACTGTTGTAGTGTTAGTTTTCAATCATTATTGGCTGCCTGATCCAAGTGACTGCACACCCTTGGCACACATGGCTAGGAGAGGGAAGGAGAAACTGGAGGTGGAGAAGTTGGTGGAACCAATGAGAAGCTGCACTAGCAAAGAGCAACATGAGCCAATTGTGAAACACCAGCCACTGAACCCACAGCCTGCACATTTCAGCTTCCAGTTCATCTCTGGGCTTGAACAGGGTCCAGCAGTTGGCAGAGGTTCATTGAAAAGGCCAGCTTGGAGCTTGCCCTGTGTGTACCAAGATCTGTGTGCACTCATAATGTGTAGCAGACTCCTAAGAAATGAATCAGCCAACTGATTAGAGCATTAATTCAGAAAGCAGAAGACCTGGTTCAGCCTGAGGGAGTTTGGGACCACACAACCTGTCTGCTGTCGAGTTTTGGAACCTAGTAAAGGATGGCAGATTCCCAAGAGGAAGTACTGCAGCAGCCTAGATGTTGAAGTTGGGAGGGGGAAGTTCTGGGTTTTGGCTTCTTCTTCAATCTGTTCTTTCAATTTTTTATCCCATTACAAGTCTAGGAAAAAACCACATAAATGGTCCTGGCTGCTAGGGCTAAAACTAATACTACACTCAATGGGCTGACGGATTAATTGCTCACCCTTCCCAGTTTTGTGTTTTTTCTGTCCTCTGTGAGTCTTTGTTTCTTTTTCTTCTGCCTGCCTTCGAGAGGAAGAATGAACCTTTGCCTTTAGTACAAAGCCAAGTGATAAGAGCTGTTCTCCAGGGACTGGGGGGTGTGGTTTTGAACCTTCTTGGTGACACTTGGCTTGGGTTCTTTGTGTCTGGGATAAGTGCTGTGACTGCTGGACCATTTTGTAGCCTAAGCTCTAGAAAAGGTAGGAGTTAAGATGCTCTGGGCAAGAACCATGTCTTTTTTATAAAGAAAATTGAATGCCTGGATCGGGTTTCCTGAGTCCCAATGTTGGGAAGCTAAGGTATTCCAGCTTTTAAATAGGCTGCAGCTAAGGTTAGATGTTACGTGTGCAGTGATACAGTAGATTGGTGCTGCCTGAAAGGCAGGTCTTGCCCTCAAATTCTTCTCTCAGCTCAGTTGTCCCATCCATTTACTGTTAGTGTCTCCAGACCTTGGCTGATTGCACTTCAAGCCAGTTCAGTTTACAGAAGACTGTTCTGGATTATTTGGGGGTTTTTGCTCAGGTTTGTTTTATGAAATCTCAGTGAATTGACTATGCTCAAGTCAGCACTGGAGCCAGTACAAGGAAAGGGAAAGTGTGTTTGTGTTCACAACATCTCCTTTCAATGACAAAGTATGTAAATGGGTCCAGCATTAATGCATGTGTAAATTTTCACCTTCTCAAGCAGCAAATACCTTTTAGTGAAGGGCTGAAGCACTTTGGGTGCTGCACAGTGCCACCTTATAAATATATCTATGTGCTACCATTGTCACTCCACGCTCAGCTCAAATTCTGTTGAAAATAAGACATTAAAAAGTATCTTTTAAAACTACTTTGTTTTGTGGCACCTTTTACATCAGGTTTTCAAGTTCTGGTGTGTTCGGCTCACCAAAGCAAAACACACTCCACCCAGGTCTCTCAATCAAGGAGCACAGAGAAAACCAACATTAATCAAAAAAAACAGAACACTATCTGAAGCAGTGAGCTGCCACCAGACATACCCTTTAGTGTTTGTGTTATACTGCATAGATCTTATTTTAATTGCACCTTTTTACTGCTTTAGTTAAGGGTGAGGTAATAAGGCAATGGCTTATTACAAGACTCCACCTAATTGAGATTAATTATTTAGGTAACTTGCACCACACACTTTTGATATGAAACTGAAACTTGGGAAGAAATTGCTTAAAGAGTTGACATGTCCTTACAGAGTCATCTTCATAAATGCAACCAAGTAGCCAAGTTTAACCCCCGAGTCTGTGCACAGGATCAGTTTGAGAAAGAGTCAGTGGCTCCTGTCCCTTCTCTGACAATAGGGAAGGGGCAGCAGCTGAGCTAGCAACCCCATCTCACTTCTACCTGTATTTGAAATCTCACTGCCTTGTGGAGGAGTCAGGATGTAGAAAGGTCTCAGATACTGTTGGTTTTGCCTTCCTCACTTTATTTTCTCTGCTTCACAGGCCCTGACCTAGTGGAAGACTTGCTGAGCTTCATGGTGAGCCTTACCTTTTGTGGAGGATAAAGGTTTCTAGGCTGGTGCTCTTCCCTGCTGACTTACTACTGGCAACCTCAGGGATAGGCTCTGGAAATCATTTTGTCTTCACTCTATCTTCATGTCCTCTCCTTTTGGATACATGGAGTGATTAGCTTGTTTCTGCTTTCCTGGTCTTACTTCATATAAGGACCTAGTAATAGACACTTGCCTGAACTGCCATTTGTCTTTATTTTAGAACATCTTTTAAACAAACATTTCTTGTTCTTTACAACAACACGCAATGGTTGCTGAAGGTAATTACGTACTGTGTTTTGGAATCTTTAAGGATATTGCTTCCAAAAACCCTGAGTGTGTGATAATCCTCACAGAAGAAATATCTTGTGAATGGCTTTTGGTTATTTGAGAACAAATTTTTGACTCCTGAATTACTGGCAAAATAAAAAGAAATGTTGCTTCTTGAAGTTTGCATTTTTCATGCAAGATCTTGCTGGGCAGCA
Source organism: Brachypteracias leptosomus (assembly GCA_013401335.1). Classification (NCBI taxonomy): domain Eukaryota; kingdom Metazoa; phylum Chordata; class Aves; order Coraciiformes; family Brachypteraciidae; genus Brachypteracias; species Brachypteracias leptosomus. The sequence goes on along the minus strand of VYZX01013294.1, from coordinate 12,431 downwards.
GAAGGCCTGCACAACGTCTTTCTGTATCAGTGAGAAAGGCTGCCACTGCTAGATTTGAGCCTCCTAAACTGGGATTGCCACCAGAAGTTTTTCTTGAGCAACATTCCTACATAAAAGTTGCTAGGATACCACTTGTGGGATGCACAAATAACATTTGGTTTCTAAACAATGGCTGAAACTTATTTTTTACTCATATTTTGTTATAAAAAGGTTAAATTTTATTTGAACATGTGATACGTGGCTTGTTCTGTTTACATGCTCCCATATAAAACTTTATGCTGTATATTATTAATTTTGTTTCAGCTGACAGTATTATACAGTATTATATTACTTCAGGAAAAAAAGGAGATGATTCTTTGACTGAGTTGCCAGCGTGGTGAATTACTTTAGTTGGCAACAGTGTCACTGGATCTTTAAGCCTGTCCTACTATTTTTAAGTAGTAGGCTTAATGGAGCATTTTTATGTGTAGCAAAAATACATAGCTTCATTTTCAGATAAAAAGAGAATGTTTACAATCTGATTAGTAAATAGTTTTTGACTACAAAAAACACCTGGGATGAGACAGAACTTATTTTGCTTGTTTAGAAACAACAGGATGTGCTGCTTCTGCTCTGCAAAGCTTTTGCTCCTCACTCCTAACCCTAGACCTCCTAGAATGCAAGTTTCTGTCCCCTCTTTCCAGCTGGAATGGCTGGACTTTCCTGTCCATTGGCCAGCTGCACAGTGGCGTCAGTGGGGTGGTGATACTGGGACATGGGTGCTACGTTTTAACCAGAGGCTGCTTATCTCCTTTCTCTTTGCGAATCTGAACTCTTGAGTACTACTTTCCTCTGACTGGCAGCACATAGGATAGAGTAAGTATGCTCTCTGTTCTGGTTTAAATCTCTGCACTCAGTTCTGTGGTACTTGTAAGAAAATTATCTAATGTGTATAGTTAAACATATTGATAACATTGGCCATAAAAATTACTTTTTCTTGACAACTGTCTGTGGACAGCACTGGAAACGTGCTTGTTTGGTTTAACTTCAGTGTAGGAGATAGCTGCCTGCTACATTATAAGTGTTTATTCTTTTATATTGCATTCTTTTGCCCTAGATTACTGTCTTTATCTCATTCATCCCACTATTGTGGCCAGTCCCCTATTCTTTTATCTTTTCATTTGGCTTGAATTGTAATATAAAAGAGTGTATCTTGTGTCCAAGATACATATACCATAACCAATACTTTTTACCCTAGTATGTTTTGTTGTGGATTTTTTTTAATTGTAAGTAATCCTTAAAACATCTCTGCAACTTTGCAACATGTATATTTTGTCAAACAGTCTTGATTAGGGAGCTATTGGTCTTCCCCAGCCTGGAACTACAATTACATTTTAATTTCAGTGTGTTTAGTTCATAGTGAATATCTTAATGTTAATTTTCTGTATTTTATCCTTCTATTCACGTTTGTTTTGTCTTTATTCTAACTGGATGTTTTACCTAAAAGTGTCGCTCTCTGAACAAGTCATTCCTTCATTAATGGATGTTAGCAAATGGCATAGGAATACCTTCTGAAACAAGTGTGGGCTCCTCCTGTCTAAAGTTCATTATACTGGGCTTGGATTTAAAAATCAGGCTCACCAGACACATCGCATAGTGGCTTCAGTGCAGAGGCTGTTTCCTGCATAGTCCAGGTCCTCAGGAAGGACGGGTTTCTCCAGGGTCAGAGCTATCAGAACAGCTTTATTCAAGTCAGGCTATAGCAGCTGATGTGAGGGAGAGGCACATGTCCCTGCGTTAACAGTCTGCTGAAAATCTGCTTTCTATCGAGTCTTTTTGCTTTTCCCTTAAAAATCTGTTGGATGATTGGTTGGGTTTTTTTCCTTGTCTTTTGTTTAAGATGTAAATTGTGTTAGTCATCCTCTCTTGTCTTTCCGCAAAGGAGGGGACCACAGAGGAGTTGTGACTTTCTGCTGCTCTTGGGAACGGAGCTGTAACCTTTCTGCATCGTGTGTCAGGGGGTTTTCTCTGAGTTCACCTTGGGAGGCAGTGTACACATTGGTAAGCGCAGGTCAATGACCAGCTGCTTGACGGAAGAGGCAAAGGGAGCGACCAAGGGTTGCATATTATGTGTACTGGGATTACAACAGTGAGACTGGTTGTTCCTTTTGACTAAACTCTAATCTGGGCTGCATCCCTCCTCCCCATGAATGGGAGGTGATTCTTACAGCAGAGGAACGTATCAGACCTCTTTACTGGCCATGCAAAGCCCTTTGAATAAATTGCACCACTTCCAGCACAAAACTTTTTGTTTATTTTCATTACTTAAGATGCTTAAGCCATTTTTTATAGGTTTAGATTGATATTTTGCATATGTAAGGCTTTTAGGTATTTTTTTGCAGCTTGGGCTTAGGACCATCTGCCAATTTGTAGTTGCTTGCTTTCTGCTCCACTAAATAGCTTCTTCAGGGAGTGTTTGACTTCTGTGAATAACACTCACTTTAACCAGTGCAGTGGCATCATTTGTGTATGTAATTTATATGTGGTTAGACTAATGTGACTCTAACAGCTTATTCTTTGAATAGCTTAGGAGGCTAGCCTTTGCTTTTCAATGAGTCCAAATAAAAGCATATGTACTTATTTTATAAATTATGTACTTTATTTCCCTTTTTTATGAATTCCAGTGGGGTTTTTTCAGTGTAAGTGAACTCTTCTATTCCCTTGTTATCTGGGTGGTGTCATTGCCGGGATAACAATTCTGAGGTGATGTACATTGGTAAATATGTAGAGAATATGCATAGAAGTAAGTAGGTCTTAAAATACAAAGGCTAGCTTTCAAAGCTGCTCAAATTAAAAATTGTAAGATTGACATCAGTCCAATATGTGTAAGTTACTTGTACACACAGATAATGACATAGCGACGACAAAACAGAGTTCGTTTCATTTTTGTGACCATTTTGTCTCCAAACTGCTGAAAAGGTTTTGGACAGTTTAAAATTGTAATGAAATTGCAGCCTTCATTCATACACCTACTTCTGCAGGCCAAGAGAGTGTTAATGTGTTTTTCTCAAACTCAGTGGAATGGGAGAGAGGAATGGATGTCCTGCAGTACCTTCTCCCAGTGACCTTCTCTGTTAATGACATCTGGTCTTCCCTGTTGTTTGCCTCCTGGTTGTTCTCCCCTAAGGAGAGCCAGAGCTGGAAGTTGATTTCCCTGTCTCATTGCTCTTAGCCTTTCCTTTTCATAAAGTATTTAGAGCTCTTTCAGATGTTACCTCTAAAAGCTCTTGAGTGATCCCATTCAGCTTTTAACACTGTAATACTGTGTTCATACAGTTAGCTCATCAGAAGGGCTTTGTCCTTTGCAGACATGAATTCTCCAGGAATTTCGAGGCTACAAATCACAGCCCAGTCACTTATAAGGATTTTTCCTATATCGCAGACTTCTGTGTAACTTGGAGCAGTTGCCAACCTGACTAAAGGAAAACCAGGATGGTTTCCTTTCCCATGGGTTACTTCTGTGTCCTGAAGCAGTTCAGTCTTTGACATTTAGTTATTACATGTGATACAGTCAGTTAGCCGTTTTCATGTACATGTCATTTTAATTTTTATTTTTAAACCAACAAAGCCATTGTAGAAATATTGTTGCCTGAAACAGTTACATTCACCTCTGTTGTGAGTTGCGTTGCACCTAGCCCCTAAAACCATGTGAAGCTCTTGCTTTCCTAACCTCACGTGGCTAATTCTGGCTGTTTTGCTTGTGTTCTGGTTTTATGCAGAGTAATGGCTGATCGAGTGTTTGTGATTGGCAGTGGAGGGAGAGAGCATGCGCTGGCCTGGAAGTTGGCCCAGTCTCCACATGTAAAGCATGTGTTTGTTGCTCCAGGAAATGCAGGAACAGCTGACAATAGAAAAATTTCAAATTCAGGTAAGACCAAAAAAAGACTGTTTTTTAAATTTGATAACTCAACCAGTAAGTTGTTCTAGTCATCAATCTGAAATTACAGCTCTTAATGTGGAAGGATTATTGTTATTACTATTTTTAAAGGTTTTGGACATGTGAAATAGATCATATAGATGCAGTTGAGAAGAAAAATATGTCTGAGTGAAGCCTTGTGCAACTGCCACTTATTTTATACGCTCTCAGTTGTGATATCTAATTCTTCAGGTGTGGGGGTGGAGGATGCAGCCAAAACTGTCTGATGCGTGTTCTTCTGGGAATACAGCTTGGGATAGCTGTTGTGGTTCCTGCCTCTCAACAGCCTAGCAGGGAAGGGGTGGTGGTTTCTCTTGATTCACACTGCAGTTCAGCAGCTGGTTGGTGAACAGCTGAAAAGTGCCTGAAGCAAATGCCAGCATCTAAAATGCTAAATTCGTTACAATATTCTCAGAAGTGCATTAAAGCCCTGTGATCCCGACAGCCTTTGATGAGAATACTCCCTCACCTGAAATGTTCAACTGTAGGAAAAACATTCATTCGTTTGTCTTAGTGACCTTCAGAAGTTAAGGTTATTTTCAAATAGTTCTCTCTTTGTACTGACTGCCTGTTTTGAGCTTCTAGCTTAGTATGTTAAGATCTGATTGGCTGTAATTGAAACTATTAATAGTTATTAGTTTTGAGAAATCAAGCTTAAGGTATTTCAAATTGAGCATCCAAAATTACATGCTGCATTTAAAAAAAAAACAAACCCGAAACTGGTCTAAGGTGCTTGCCTGGAGGCACACAGTGAATCCGTACAAAACCAGGGGTAATTACTCAGAGATTCCAGTTTTGTGTCCTTTGTATAACGTATCCTGAATTAGGTACTAAACAACTGACTCAAGTTTCCATTTTAAACATGGGATAACATACAGAATTAAAATTAACATAGTGTGCATGTGAACATGGATCATATACATCAATATTCTATATTCATATCTGTATGTGAGGAAAACCTTTTTTTATTACCATCTCATGTGGAAACGTGAATCCTGTCAGATTCTTGTACAGCAGGTAATTGTCATATTTAATTCCATTGAAATGCTTAATTACAGGCTGTTTAAATAACTTTGTCCTTAATTTCTTTGAATAGTCACAGTATTGTAAGTAGTTTTTTGTTCTATTTGGCCTCTGAGGAGAGATCCCAAGGAAGAGCCTCACAGGAAAGTCATACCTTTCCTTCTCATCCCAGAAAATCAAGCAAAAATCTTTACCTTTATGCTAAATGGAGTCAATGCCAGTCTGTATGGCCTGCAGAATGTTAATTTCAGTATTTTTTTGCAACTGGTGTCTTTTTAAAATGGCTGCCCTTTTCTCTCACCTTGTTATTCCATAAAAAATACTGCACCCTCAACGGTGGAAAATATTTGAGCATGTGCATAATAATGCTCAAGCTAGGTCCATGAAATCTCCCATTTGTACTAAAATCCTTTTTTCTAGACTATGGACTCACATGCACTTCGGGAGAGAAATCCTCAGCCAATCGGGAGGTGGGAATAATCTAGAATTTGTGAAGAGTTTGACTTCTTTGCTTTTTAGTGAAACAATTTGTCTTACCTGCTCAGGCATTTTAGTCCTACCACTGGGTTTAGATTTTAACTCAGGGGAGAAAATGGAAAACAGCTTTACAGAAGCATATGAGCCCTGTTACATTGTGTGAGCCTGGACAACAGCATCTTTGAAACTGCTACCATTGGGGTTTTTTGTATAATCAAGATTTGACTCTGAAAGTTCATCCTCCCTTCATGGTGCATGAGATTGCCTTTAATTAGCATTGCAATTCTGGTTCTCAAATGATTTCTGAAACATATAAAGATGAACTTAAAATTATAAACAACCTTAAATCCTTCAAACCTTGCCAGTATCTAAGTAAAAAAAAAGTTTTCATGGTTAATTTGAGTCAGTAATTGTTTCTGACAATAAAGACAGATTTAGGTTAAGTGACTAAATATAGTTTTATATTCAATTTATATTTAATTAGCAGGGCAGTTTTGGTGCCAGAAGAGTACAGAATTGCTTGCTGAATCCAGAGATAGACATATGCATGTCTGTGAATGGATGTTAGAATCTTGACACCTCCTTCCATCACATTTTAGTGTTGAAAACCTTGGTCCAAGGTCCTTCTGTCTAGTTTGAAAGGAGTGTTTAACTGTTGTTTTGAGAAATGAAAGACGGCTATAAAAATGTCCCCTTTCAGTCTATACCTTGAAGAAAATGGTGTTTTGGGGGGAAAGTTAGAATTACATATTAACAATGTGATTTATTTTTTTCTGTTTGTTACTAGGACATTTTCACATCATGTAAATCTTGTGCCATATTCACTGTTCATATCAGTAGTAGATCAGACCTGTAGCAAGACATTTTGAGATGAAAAACACAATCACCTTACAGACTCTTTCCGTTCCCTGCTCCCCTTTGCATGGATTAATCTCGTGGGGAACAGGAATCGTCTCTCTGGTTTTTCACCAGAGGTCCCATTCACTTTAGTCAGGATCTGCTGTTCTCCAGCTGCTTTCACAACAGCCCCATGGGACTGAAAGACAATATTGACCTTTATGTTAATCAGTACTTTAAAGCCAAGTGTGTTATAATTTTGTTTTTGCTTTCTTGTGAGCTTGGCGTAAATTGCATGCAAATTCAGAGGCTTTTGCTTCTCCTTAGTTAAAAATGTTTGTGGAACAAAATAGTCGAACTGTTGAATAGGTATCAAGGAAGTAATTTTTATTAGTGTTCAGACTGTATTTTCTCCCCCCGCTCTACCCAAACAGGGCAAATCTATAACCAAAATGTAGGTTTCAGCTAGTTACTTTTGTGCCATCTCTTCAGCAGAAATATCTGCTTCTCTTGTGGAAACAGGCAATTTATTCATACAGGATGGCAGGAGCACAGTGGGCACCAACACAAAATCATGTCTGTTTGTCCAGCAGAAGCTGCTGTATCACTGCCTCTCCTTTCTCTCTTGTCACTTCCCCAGAAACTAGCTGGAAGAGACCATCAGCTCCTGGTGCACTTGCCAGTACAGTCACTAACGGGACATCATAGACAAAACTTAAAGCAAGGTAGCCCAGCTGCAAGGAGGGTCTGTGCTGTCCTTTACTGTGCTCCCTTTGCCAGCTTCGTGCCCTGATGTGTTAGTCTTCTCCACCCAGGGACAGCCAGTCCACACCAGGCCATACTCACCACGTTTTTGGCTCTCTCTGGGTTCGTGTTCCCATCCTCTGTAGACCTTGGCTTTGTTTATTCTTGATAAAAGCAGTGGAATTGCATTGCCTTGCGTAAATTTTTTATCATGAGACTTGACATTATTGTCTTTCCAGCAAGCTTTTTCTTTTGTTTACACAGTTTTTGGCATTCCAGTAGTCGTCATATTAAATGTTTGTTTATGGAAAGATAAAAGCCTAAGAGCAAATATCCTTTCTTATAATTACAGCACCTGCCCTTATTAAGTTCAGGCTAATGTAAGAAAAAATGTTCAGATTCCCCTTTGTTTCAGTGGTGTCAGTTTAGTGCAGCAATTTTTAGCTGGCACTACAGAAAGGAAGAAAGCAGTTGCAATCCCACCACAAGCCACTTGTTCCTGTCCCCCATGCTGTGCTGGCATAAAGCTTCACAATGACCCTACTCAGGAAGTGACCCTAACTATAAATTTTTTATTTTTTTTTTTGCTTATGAGTTATTTTTCACTTGGATCCTTCATGATGCTTCTTGTGCTGGCAAATGATTTGTTCCTAGAGATGAGACCAGTTACTGCATGGCAGTGTAGGGGAACCCAAAACATTTTTTCTCACCTTCAAGAGCAGGGTGGCTCGACAATGCGTGTCAAACCACAGCCTTTGCTTGGATGTTTGGTGGTGTATTTTGGTCTAAGCTTCGCGTGTAAGTCTGTATATTAGTCTGTGCCTCGCTATTCTAGATTCACAGTGACCTGCCATTCAAGAATGTGAGATTGGTGAAACTGCTGCTTCAGTGTTATGTGATAAATAAGTGCTAAGCAACAGTAATGACTGCAGTCTTACCACCCTTTTTTGTGTCTTTGACAGCTGTTCCAATCAGCGATCATGCTGCACTTGCCCAGTTCTGCAGAGATCAGGAGATCAGGCTGGTTGTGGTTGGTCCAGAGGTTCCGCTTGCTGCTGGTAAGAGAAAGCAGGCTAAAAATCATAGCCTTCATAATTTAGAAAAAAAAGTAAATTTTAGTCCCCATCTTCTGTGCACCACTCAACAGTATCTGAGTGTCTTCAGTAGGAATGGAAACAGATCCTCTGTGGCAGTTTCCCTGAAATTCAGGGTTGTGCTGCGATGAAAATGAATTTCTGAAGGGTATTGTCTGAGCAGTTACAATATCCTTAAAGTTCCGTTTCTTTTCAAATGCTTGGGATTAGTAAAAGAGGTATAAAAGTGTGTCCATAGAAGAACCTTAACTAGGAGTTTGATTTTCCTATGGAGTTTTCATTTTTTTGAAATAATAACAATTTGTCAAAAAAACCCCCACTCCATTTATAAACATGCTGATAATTTTTCTGTTTTAGCCTTTTACACAATGAACAATTGTCATCTTAACAAAAGGCTCATGTTGACTTTTTAGCTAAAAGCTGTAATAAAACAAGAAGGGATTGTCATGTCTTACCAAAGGCAGCAGACCTGCTTAGCCTCGGATATTACAGGGCTACCTGCTTCTGATTACAGTGAAAAATTCAGCTAAGACCCATCTGGTAAAATAGGCACTGGACAGATACATATGGCTTATCATTCCTAACATACTTGTCCAACAAACCAGTGCAGACTTGGACTACCTAACTCCTATAAATCACCTGGTGATTTATAAATTTTTATTTTCTCGTCAATTTTAGGAATTGTTGATGACTTGACAGCAGCTGGAGTAAGGTGTTTTGGTCCAACAGCAAAGGCAGCTCAGCTGGAGTCCAGTAAGAGCTTTAGCAAAGCCTTTTTTGATCGTCATGAGATCCCAACTGCGAGATGGAAATCTTTTACTGATCCTAAAGCAGCATGTAACTTTATTAAGAGGTAAAATTCTTGTCATTTTAGAAATATTTTTTTTTACAGGCATGTGTGCTATGCTAGGTATCCAAAACAATTAGATGATTACTAATGTGTCAATACTTTGGGCTGTGATAGAACATCTGCAACGGTTTTAAAGGATAATCTAACATGACACTGTCACACTGCAATAAGTCTGATAATTAAATGGTTTTTATCTACAGCTTTAAGGTGAAAATAAAGCTCAGTGTTCAGCTTGGAGGAGAATATAGGGCAAGCTTTTATTTTTTTCAAATTGCCTACTGTGGAAACTCAGCTTGCAGTCTGATAGTCATATGTTCTGCCTTCTTTGTACCTTTCCTCCACAAGTATAAATTCTGCATTGGAGACTTACTCAGCAAATGATGATCTACTCATCAACATACAATCCCAGTGACCCCAAAATGATACAAAAGCAAATTATTGAGAGGAGAGCAACCTTTCAGAACAGTAGTGAAATTCAGTGGTGAGGAAAAAATAGGAAGCAGAAATCTTTCACAGGCATAGCATAACAAGAGAAGCCTTATTTTTATTTGTGTGTTATTCTATGAAGTAAAATGGTTGCTACAAAAACTGGTAAGTATTTTGAACTTTCAACTATTGAAATGTTCAAAATGCCTACAAATGTATTTGGAATACAGGGTGTTTACTGTTGAATCTCTTTTCTCTGTCTTTGAAGTGCAAACTTTCCTGCTTTAGTTGTAAAAGCTAGTGGCCTGGCAGCTGGCAAAGGTGTGATTGTGGCTTCAAATAAGGAAGAGGCCTGCAAAGCTGTTACTGAAATCATGCAGGTAAGTAGAAATGTTGTGCAATAACTGAAGGAGTCACACAAAATAAGTTGGAGTCATAGAATCATTGAGGTTGGAAAAGACCTCTAAATTCATCAAGTCCAGCCATCAACCCACATTACCATGACCACTAAACTATGTCCTGAAATGCCACATTTACACATTTTTTGAACACCTCCATGGATGGTGACTCCACCACTTCTCTGGGCAGTCTGTTCCATTGCTTCATCACTCTTTCAGTAAAGAAGTTTTTCCTAATATCAAATCTAAAGTTGTTGTTAACCATCTCAAAGTCTCAAATATATTCTTTATTTCTATGTAATAGGAACTTGGCTAAAAGACATCAAATCTTTTAGCCATTATTTGGACAGCTATGAAGCTTTATCATATTTATTGCTTGAGACAGGGTACTCTTTCTTAGGTGTAGTTCCTGTAAGCTAAAATGAAATGAAGTAATTCTTAATGAAA
>VYZX01013293.1:43288-61236 GCA_013401335.1 Brachypteracias leptosomus | reverse complement strand
GGTCTATTCAAAAGGGTTTGTAATGACAGAACAAGGAGTAATGGTTTTAAGCTAGGAAAGGACAGATTTAGGCTCGATATCAGAAAAAAGTTCTTCAACATGAGGGTGACAGATCACTGAAATGGGCTGCCCAAAGAGGTGGTGGAGGCTCCATCTCTGAAGACATTCAAGGCCAGGCTTGATGGGGCTCTGAGCAGCCTGACCTAGGTAGAGATGTCCCTACTTGTGTAGGGAGGTTGGACCAGATGACCTCTAGAGGTTCCTTCCAGCCTAAAACATTCCATGATTCTATGTGGAGCAAACAAGTTTTTTTCAAATCTACTAAATTGAATTAAGATACAGAAGGTAAGTGAAAAATCAAGATATGGTGAGGAAAAAAATACCAACAGATTAGAGAAAACAAAAATTATTTTCAAAATCTATTTGTGATGTCTCAGCTCTTGGAAAGGGCTGCCAGAGAGAAGATCTACATTCCTGTATTTTACCTAAAAGCTAACAGCTGTAATTGTTGTTTGGAAATCTCAAAGTGATTAAAAAACCACAATTTTTGGCCTATTCAGAACTTCCACAAGTTTCTGCAAAATGAAAACATACCTAGATTTCAATACTATTCAGCCAAATATTCCATCTTTCCACATAAAGAGTCTATAAATATTATGTATTTGAGAGTGTATTTAGGGGATCAAAAACAATTCCAAAAGTTTTAGCAAATCCTCTCCAAGCATAATATAGCTAATTACTGCTATTTCATATGAATATGAATGAAATCTGCTTAGCATATCACAGAAAAATGAAACCATTTAATAAATAATCTGTTTAGTATATCAAGTAAGAATTAAAGCATTTCAAAAATTATCAGATATGCATAATCGTATCTAAGACCTGTTAAACCAAAAAAAAAAAAGGTAGTTTCTGTAGAAAGAGAGAAAAAGGTAGAGAAATCTAGAGATCAGTAAAATATAAGGTTATTTAATATACTGAGATATAATTTTAAATTCTAGTATTTGACTCTACTTCAGTGCTAAAAATCTGATGATGATGAAGCAACTTTCCAGTAGAAATGAAAACTACGGTTTTCACCCCAGCCTCTTAAAACAAATAAAAATTAAGAATAACCTCCAGATCCAAAACTTTAGTTCTATTTTGATGATGGTTATTTTTTCTGTCTAAAACAGACCTAATGTAAGGTCACTATTTCATGAGCTACATATGTCTTGTAATGAACAAATGTCCTTTTGTTAATATCTCATTTACGTTTTAATCTATCTAGTTTTGCCTTCTGACTAAGATTATTCATTACACATGTAACATCAAATTTTCTGTACATGTATAACCACATCTAGCTCCAAAGCCCGCCCTCTACCGCCAACAGGATGGGGGAGAGTGTCAGAAGAGTAAAATGGAGAAAACTCATAGGTTGAGATAAAGACCATTTAATAGATAAAGCAAAAGCCATGCATGCAAGCAAAGCAAAACAAGGAATTCCCTCACTACTTCCCATCAGCAGGAAGGTGTTCAAACATGTCCAGGAAAGCAGGGCTCCATCATGCATAACATTTACTTGGGAAGACAAAAAGTCAGCACTCAGAATGTCCCCCCCTTTCTTCTTCTTCCTCCAGTATTTTATTGCTGAGCATGACGTCATATGGTATGGAATATCCCTTTGGTCAGTTGGGGTCAGCTGTCCTGGCTGAGTTCCCTCCCAGTTTCTTGTGTTCCCCAGCCTACTCACTGGTAGGGTGGTGTGAGAAGTAGAAAAGGCCTGTTGTGTAAGCACTTCTCAATAATAACAATAATAACAAAAATTAAAAAAACCCCATCCCTGTATTATCAACAGTTTTCTGCATGAATCTACTATGCTACTAGCTACTATAAAGAAAATTAACTTTATTACACCTAAAACCACCACAACATGAAAGGTGTAAGAATCACAAAAGGAAAGAGGAAACTTCTCTATTTATCTGCAAATCAACACCACACAGAAGCAAGAAAAGATTTTCACTTTTTTTTGTTATAATTATTCCATGGTCACTCTAGACCTGCTTGGAAAGAGTGATAATTACTCTTTGTTAGAAATCAGATCTAAAGTTTATAAAATCACAATGTTGAAAAAAAGTTTTAAAAGTGTCTTACACAAAAGACTGTAAAGTCTGGGTTTGCTTTTGTTTGGTTGGTTTTTTTTGTTTGTTTCATTTTTTGACAAATATGTAGCACTGCTTTGTGGATAGCAAAGAAATAATTTTGTCTGCCCATGAAGATTTTGATATTTTAAGTTTAGAAAACTGAATTGTTAAAAGTTTCTCCTGTCCAGAAACTCTCTCATTAGGACCTATGTCACACATATTTATCATCACATTGCAGCTGCTACCAAAATTCTAATGATATACCTGAAGATTATATTTTCTTCTTGACCTATAACTTCTACACTTTAGTAACAACAATTTTTTTTTTTAACAATAGAGAATGCTGTGGAAATTTGAGATGCTTGAAACTCCAAGAAACAGAAAACACTGAATTTCTGATTGCATATTATTACTGGTTGTCTTTCTATTTCCTTTAAATTTTTTGTCTGTTCTTAGGTTTTGTTCAGGTACAAAACAGAAAAAGATGCTGAAATCTCAAAACATGTTGAAGTTCACAAAGCTTTCGTATTTTGTAACCGCCTGTATTCCCTGACTGTCATCTCTTTAATTTTGGCATTTGTATGTCCCCTGATGTACTGTTATGAAACATTTATGGATCAACAATTTTTCCTGCAAGCACTAACATTCATAGTTTAACTGCAGTTGCTTCAGTAATTAAGAAGTTCACACTGCCAGTAAACATTAGTCAAACTAATTATTTTAATTGTAGTGATTACTAATAAAAATATTCTGTATGCATTTCAGAGATATTATTTTCAAGTCAAATTTATACATCTGAAAATGGTGTTTGTATCTGAATAATAAAACCTATCTACAGAAAGTAAGTTCATAGCTGTCTCTTAAGCAAAAATCAAAGTACCTTGTAAGTAGCGTGTTGAAATTTACATTTTAGTTTCATTCTCTATTTTTCTTCTTCCTCCTCTGATTTCTTTCATGTGCTCAGAAATACTAAATTTTTGGCCCTGATCGAGCAATTTACAAGCAGGCTAGTACTGCATTACACAAACACCTGCAGAGGAATTCTATTAGTGAGTCATAGAAACCAATTATTTCAAACAATAGGGCTCTACTTTTTATAGTAAACTTAACTGGATGAAGCCTTCAGAAATATCATTTTTCCTTTATGAATTCAGAAAACTACAATAAAGAACTTATATAATATAGTCAAACATATTAAGTCCTTTGGTTATTGTTTTCACTTTTAGGCATATCCATGAGAATAGCCAAGGAAAATTAGATTATGTTGAGGTCAAAGTGAGATATGCAAACTTCTTCTATACCAAAAAATTAAAAGAAGACTTCGGGTGATAGTCTTCATAACACAAAAAGCCCTTTCCAAAGAAGAAACACAAATGCCAGGAGACGTTTCTAGAAGACAGGAAGAGAAGGCTGCAATTCAGACAACAGAGTCAGCGATGTATGAGATCTATATGGGACCTTGCTTGTAAGTGGTAGACTCCAAAGGGTCTCATAATTTCAACCTTTGGTCCAGGCATTCTCTATTTTATGAGCACAAAGTAAACAGTGTTAACAGGTGTTGAACACTATATTTTTTTATTATGAAGTTTAGAAAGCTTAATTTAAGCAGCAAGAAAGAATAATTTCCCAATGACAAATTTACTTCATCCAAGATCTGAATCACACTTAGGGGTGCACTTTGCTAATTATGGAAAACTTAGGACTACATTGTTGCTAATTTAGCTAATAAGTGATTTAAACTAGCATAATGAATCTGAGTCTCTGTACCAAAGACGACTTCCTTGTTAATAGCAAAAAAGCCTTTCTAGACCATAGGAAGTTTAAGAGTTTGCAGATTTGGCATGGTGAGACTGGATTACAGCAATCTGGCTATTTGTCTTTTCACAAAACTGGGCTGTGATATCTAATTTTACATTTCTGGGGAGAGGATCTGGGGGAAGCATACCCCTTCATATATCCTAGACTCATTCTGTATTTCTGCAAAATATACATGTTCCTCCTGATTAAACATTTAGACTTCAAATTCTACAATCAATAAACATTTTCATTATAGCCTTGCCTCCAAAATTAGTTACAAAGTAAATGAAACACAGAGTAAACTCATAAGTACTATACTGGCTTTTCAGCTGGATAACAAATGATAGGCTGTTCATTGGGTTTTATTGTTTTAAACCAGATCTTGGCAGTTTTCCTTATTATTCTTGGACTGATATTCCATGCTTTTCATACATATTCCTGAAACTTTTTATCCTCTAGTTTTGCTGCTGTGCAAGTAAACAACTTTACTTTTCACACATATAAAAGAAGAGAAAGAATACTTAGCTTCCTTACGTGGGTGGCTAAAAAGAGATTAAAAAAAAATCTGCCCCACAAATTTTAATTCTAGGTACGTGTTCAGTCAGTTGCATTTTATAGTTTTAGTATAATTTAGTATTTTGAAAAACAAAAAAAATTACAATATTTGATGTGAATAGTACTTCAATATAAACCTTTAGGAAGGGAAGCTCTTGCATTTGGACAGTTTTGACTATTCCACAAAGACTATATGAGGATTGAGAAGACCTGATGAGATTTACCAGCGGGTCCTGAGGAAACTGGCAGATAAAGTGCCTAAACCACTAACCATCATATTTGAAAAGTCATGGCAGTCCAGTGAAGACCCCACTGACCGGAAATGGGGAAACATAATGCCTACTTTTGTAAGGGAAAAAAGGAAGACCCAGGTAACTACAAGCCAGTTAGTGCCACTTCTGTGACCAGCAAGATCACAGAGCAAAGACTCCTGGAAACTATGCTAGAGCACACAGAAAATAAGGAGATGATTGTTGACAGCCATCATGGCTTCATTAAGGGCAAATTGTGCCTGACAAATCTGATGGCCTTCTATGATGGTGTTGCAGTGTTGGCAGATAAGGGAAGAGCAACTGATGTCATCTACTGGGACTTATGCAAAGCATTTGACACTATCTTGCACAACATCTTTTTCTCTAAATCTGAGAGATGTGAATTTGATGGATGGACCACTTGGTAGATAAGGAATTGGCTGGATGATTGCACTCAAAGAATTGCAGTCAACAGTTCGATGTCCAAGCGGAGACCAGTGACGAGCGGCATTCCTCAGTGATCAGTATTGGAACTAGTGCTGTTTAACATCTTTGTGGGCAACATGGACAGTGGGGAGTGAGTGCACCCTCAGCAAGCTTAACAAACACACCAAGCTGTGCGTTGACACNGCTCTTGCATTTGGACAGTTTTGACTATTCCACAAAGACTATATGAGGATTGAGAAGACCTGATGAGATTTACCAGCGGGTCCTGAGGAAACTGGCAGATAAAGTGCCTAAACCACTAACCATCATATTTGAAAAGTCATGGCAGTCCAGTGAAGACCCCACTGACCGGAAATGGGGAAACATAATGCCTACTTTTGTAAGGGAAAAAAGGAAGACCCAGGTAACTACAAGCCAGTTAGTGCCACTTCTGTGACCAGCAAGATCACAGAGCAAAGANAGTGCAAGGCCTTCCACCTGGGTTTGGGCAATCTCACAGTTTTTCATATGCTGTCCAGAATAAGCCTCATTTCATAAGTCCTCTGAAGAGTATGTAAACAATGTTTAATGGGCTGCAGCTTGAAAACTACTAACCAATCTGAACAAATACAGCTAACAAGCATGGTATATCACTGCTTAGTAGCAACACTGCTACATTAAAATCATTCCAATTTGATTCCAGCCTGAATAAGTTAAAATCGTAACATTATTTGTCCAGAAACATATACCTACTTATAGACTTTAATAAAAATTTAGCCAAGCAGAATTAAAAAAATTAATTCACTTTTTAAAATGGAAGTCTTGCCAATACATGAGATTTCTTGCCTACCTGACTGAATATGTAGTCCATGGTTGACATGAATTCTACAGACAAGTCTTACAGGTAATTTCTCCACAGATGAAAACATGCCAAAATTCCCATTTCTTCCCATATGTTTTATTGGAACAGTTGAATTAATAGAGGAAAAAATCAGCTGTTGCATTGAGAGCTTACTTGGTGCTACACAATATGCTAAAAGAAACATCACTTTAAACAGAACTGCAACCATCTGTTACCCAGTCTAATTTTAAAAGATCATCATTTACAGTTGTTTAGTTGCTTGAAATCTAAACAACAAATGACTGAATCATATTTTTTAATTATTTTTATTTTATCAATGCAAATTCTATCTGTATCATCCAACAGTCTTAAAGGAAATGTTTCCCTGTGGACATATCTTCCATGGGAAATATTTTGTAACAAGAATTTCATTGCACATTAAAAAGTGTCACCATTTCTAAAAAGAATTGAATACATTTTTGGGGTGTTGAATAACATGTTTACACTATTTTTAAATTTAGACATAGAAGTAATATTTTGGGACATCTAAATTATGAACAGGAAGGTGATCATCTTTAATGAATTAACTGCTTACAGTCCATGCTGGTAAGCAACCTTTTCTAGCATTTCTATCTAGCAGTAAACATTCTTGGAATGTTTGATGTGCACTCAGGACAAAGCATACTGTATAATCCACATCTTGACTAAGGATCAGACAAAAATGGAGGACAGTGAACAAATGGTGTGATAGGTTCACAGTTGGACATTTCTTTAAGCTAGTTTGAATACCAATAAAAACTGAGAAGTAAATGACTAACAACTTTGTTTTCCCTCTAGAAGAAGGAAGAGAGCTCAGAAGAGATGATAATTCTCTGACTGAGCAGAGTTTGTCATTGTCATTGGCCAAGGATTGAACTGTACAGATCATTTTATCTCACAAGAAAAAAGATCTCGTTTTATCTGTTAAGCAGTCAGAGAGCATCAACCCACCATTTTCATAAAAACCTGTGTTTAATGCCATGTCCCAGTAAACTCTGAGGACTACAATTTATTTATTTGGAAATCTGACAAGTAAATTCAGCTGACTCTGAAGATGAACTTCGCATTTTATGCATGATATTACACCAGTGTCTGAAATAGGCCTTATTTGAATGACCCAGAAAGTGGTTTTGCCTGTGTACTTTTTATTCTGATGCGGCACGCTTGGTCAGCACAGAGCATTGCACTATAAAATGCCTTCACACAGATTTCAGTTATCAGGCTGGCAGCTGCACACTAGAGCAGACTGAGCACCTGTCTTACCTAGAATTGAGTACTCTGTGCACAGCATCTTAGAGAGATTTAGTCCAAGCGCAGCATCAATGAAGAACATTGTCCAAAATAAATCCTTTTAGCCTCTCTTAATAGAGCATGTGTATGAAGTGGGAAAGTGAATTTAAAGCAACTTAGCTATACCTCATTAATTATCTCATATCCCAAACTGTGATTATCTTTATGAATTTTAATGACTATGCTACAGAGCTGGATTAACTAAACTGCAAAGAGCATTTATGTTTCAGAATAAGTGCACTCAGCACAAGATCTACATTAGAAATACTGCTGTGCAGCTGTGTAGTTTTAAAGTATATGAACTGAGAATTGCTATCAACCTGCATACTTTTCAGCAGGTGATTCATATTTGCTGACAGATGAGTTGATGAAGGCTACATTTACTGTAATATGAGTCCTAGACCAAGATCCATTGTCCATGGCCGCCTAGATCACTCTCTGGCTACCACTTAGCATATGCTGCAAGTCTGAGGGGCTGTTTTAATTTCTTTCTCTTCCTAAATTCTTCTAAGTTGCCTATCATCTTGTTCTCTGTATCCATCTGTCAGATTATTGTCCAGGAGCATCTTTTTAAAACCACCTTTTCTTCTTTCTGAAGCAAATAATAGACAGTAGTAAATCAGAGAAGCTGATGGCCTCTCAGCCCTAGCGCTGTGAATTTTTATTGTGCTAACTTCCCACTTTTAACACTTCCTCAGAACAGATTCTTAATGTAATTGGTTCAACTGTCACCAATTTCAAAACCATAGATTGAAAGATATTATTGGTATTTTAAAAGTTGATTCAAAATGCAATCTATCAGCTTCCAAGTTTCATTACCTTTTCACATAAGGCAAAATCTGGCTCAAGTCAATTGTTGATTAACAGGAATAACTTTTCTATGGAAATAATTATTGTAATATACCCTGTAACCCACAAATGAAGATGGCTTCTTTATCTCGGAGAAAAAGAAATAGTTTCTCCATTAATTTAACTTTCTGTTTTTTCAGGTCAGTGTACTATGTTGTTAGAAACATGGCTTCTATTATAACAAGATTTGGCAGTAAAAAAAAGTAAAGGAGCTAGGCACTACAGAGCAATGAGACACCACAATGCTCAGGAATAATTAGAATGTTGCGGTAAGATAAATTTCAATAAAAAGAGGAAATTCATAGAATAGTAAATAATATCTGTCTTCAGCAGAGTAAGAAGGAACTCAAACAGAAATATGACAGGCGAATTTTTTCAATATGGGAAAGGTATATATGGTGACCTAAAGCAGTAATCTCACAAAATTTCAAGTGCCATCAGATGAGGGTGAAAGAACTAATCACTGAATTTGGAAATGGTATATGACTGTACTGACTGAAATCTAGTTGGATATTCTAAGAGTGAAATATGGGGAATGTTTGGGGGTTTAATGTTTTGGTTTTGGAATATGACCATGTATATGCATCTACACATAATGCATGTGTGATGCATATTGACATTTTATGTATCAATTCTGGCAGAAAATGTTTTGTAGATGATCCTTTTTACTGAAGAGAAAAAATATGTTGGTCTAGATCCTTGAGACTATTTTGTCCATGCCTTGTGTAGACTGAAAAGGCAAACCACATCTACATCAAGGATACCAAGGATTGCTTTGCTCTTGTAAATCAGTTTTGAACATCTATAGGCCTTTATAAAGTCATACTCACTGCAAAAATTGCATCTTGTTTATGGAAATATTGAAACATTATTTTCTTCCAGGTGGAGATGGATCTGTAGGGCTGAAAATGGAATGCAATAGGACAAGGTGGTGTTGGCACCACACAATTGAGACAAATGAGCTTTCCTTTTCTTCACTACAATGCAGAATATCACCTCTATCTAGCCATGCCAGTGTTTTACCTACATCTATAGCTTTAAAATAGGGAAGAAGAAAAGCCTGTTTGACCTACTGTTTTCATTTTGGAGGAAATGAAACTAACCTGACAGGGTACGTTGACTGTCTACCATCTCTATATTCCTGATGTAGTCCCTCTACTGCGTTCTTAATTTCATTCCTCACATAGAAGACACTATTTCAAACTTGCTAATGGGTGGAAATCAGGAACTGGCTACATCAAAGTATAAAGAGGAATTTTTGAAGTCAACGTTTACAGAGAAATGTAGCAAGTGAAAATCTATAATGAAGCTATAATCAGACAATAAATAATGTTTTTGTGATCTGTGAGATAACTTAGATATATTTTGTAAGCAAAAAGCAAACTTGTCAGTAGTCCAAAGCCCACAATTTCTCACCCTTTCCCTTCTCCAAGGAAAAAGGAAGGAAAGAATCACAATTCAGAAGCCCACAGGAGCAAAAAAATTTAATCACACCGTCTGAGATGAAATACCCATTAGAGTAAACTGTTTCTGTACCAGTGTAAACACGAAGCACTAGAATTGTTCTTGCTGCCCCGGGTGTGATTTCTCTGAATGCTCCTCAACCCTTACTTTAACATATTTCTAATACCTAGTTCTTTTTGAACGTGAGATGCTGGGCTAGATGATCTTTCGAGGTCCTTTCCGACCCCTAACGTTCTGTGATTCAGTATGCTACCTGAACTTCCTTAGGAGGTATGCTTACATGCTTCCTCTGTTTCATCTTAAGACATTTGTAGGATTTGAAGACTGCTAAGCTGGAATACTTTCTAAAATCATCTAAACACGTTGAATCTTTCATTTTATCTACTTTCATTGTTTGGGGTATTTTCCCCTCTCTAAACTGACAACATCTTTCTCTTCCCAGAAACAACCCAAAGAACAATCTCTCATTCTCTTCTTTGTCATAGCTTTAATTGCCTGATAAAAAATAAATAGGAATGCCTAGAAACATGTATCAGTATCCCTGTTTGGCTGTAGGGCAGACTGAGAAATACAAAACTAAACTAACTAAACTATAGCAACCGTGCTGATCATGGAAGTCTAGTTAATTACAAGTTTCCCTTAAGGTGTTCGCTGGTGCAAAATATGCCATTTCCATGGCATCACCTGCCAAGAGGAGATTGTGTCATCTCTGTGGCAAACCTGCAGAGAGTATTTATTTATATATAAAAATATATATAGAGAGAGTATACAGAGAATATATAGAGCATTTATATATATATTTAAATAAATACCCAGTATTTATACTCTGAACTATATCACAAAGACACTGACTGTTAGGGTGAATAGAGCAGGAGGAGAATCTAATCCTGTCTAACTAAGATGAAAATCTTTCTTCAGAAGCTGCACTAGAGAATTTACCAAACTTTAGAACCTATCACTGCACTGGATTGAATTGTAATTATTTTTCCAAAGCAACAGCTGGAAAAGCATAGCAGTGAACCAAGATATAAAATGAAAAGATATAATGGAAAATAAACATCTACTGAACTTCATACATTAAAAACAGAAAAGAAAAAATAAGTCACTAAATGTCTTGTATCTTGGGTGTAACAAGAAGCTACATTTCTGGGAAACCTCTTGGGGTTAACTAACATCACAAAAGCTTCTTTTTTTTTCTTCTATCTCTCTTCTGTCTATCTTTAATTGATAAAATGTCAACACATTGGAAATTCTAACTCCTGTTTAATTATACTGCTAGAAGAGAAGTGACAGTATATGTGATATTTAACTAGACTGGCTCTACAGCTATTCTGTGGCTTTGTTTTCTAAATCTATGGCAATACAAGACACAGAAGTAAGCTAAAAGAGTAGGGAAAAGTAATGGAAAATTTAGATTCCCATGTGTACATTATCGTGTCAATGTGCAGGAGTGCATCTATGCATTTCCCACTGAAAGACCAGCAGCTGAACATTTTGCACTTAGTTGAATGCATATCTGTTTACCAGAGAGACGAACTAATGATCCAGAGTCAGTCTTGGGTGCCTGAAAATTCCCTAAGAGCCCTGAATGAAATGCCCCTGATCTTTAACCAGCTCATGACTGAAAGTGAGGCGTGCTTTGCACCCTAAGCAAAAAGTCATGTGAGCACTTGGAACTATACAGTAAGATGAGTGCTGAAGAAATGGATGAGTAGCAACCCACCCTTCCCATGTCTTGAAGAGTGGCCTATAAAATCTTTCAAATGCATTTCTGATTAAAGAAATTTCCCAATTTGAACTGGGAAAACCTTTGTCAAATACAGAAATAGGTTTTGTTACCAGTGTCGTGTTAAAGGTGAGGGTGCAACATTTGCCTGCCGAAGCCCAAGAACTTGCACTGGGCAGTTCTGCAAAGCCAAAATCATGTCTGAGAATTCTGGCTCAAAGCCCAGCTAGGGGCTTGCATTGAGATGTTTGTGTCTCTTAGAGTCAGGCTAAGGGCTTGCACTGAGACAGTTTAAAAGTTAAACAATATAGGTTTGATTTATTAAAGCAACAGATACAATAGGTTTGGAATTGCCATTGATAAATGCACTAACTGCAAAAAGGATAATCAAGCTCGAGTTAGTAATTCCCAGGTAACATCCAAAGCAGTCAAAGGCAAAAGCCTTCGTAATAGTACTAATCTATAATAGTGTTAGGAAAAGGTATACCATATACAGCATATACTGAGAGGTATTCCCCTTACAATTTTTTATATCCTGATACCAGCTGTTCCTGTCTTCTAGGTGATGTTTGGCATGATTTGAGTGGAGAGTTGAGTAACAGTCATACATATTTAGCATGTACTCCGTTAAGCTTATTACCATACGTAGGGGTGTAAACTTTAATATTAATTTTGTCATTAATCAGGCAAAGGTCTTCACTCAGACACTATAGCCTTCAAGATTATGTAAGAGATGCTTATTTCTGCTGGTTTAGACAAAACAGGACCATTTTATCTTCACAAGGCTCCCTCCTTCAGCTGTTTGGCAGGCCAGCACAGCAGATCTCCACCTCCAGAAATAGTACAAGAATCTCATAGTCGCAAACTTGTTAACCTTCTTCCTGAAGAGTACTAAATTAGCCTGTATTCCTGTTTCATGGCAAGCTGGGCCATTATCCCACAATCAGAAAGGATTCAAACACACATTTCATATATCCTGTATCTTGGGGGGGGGGTTTCCCCTCATGCTGTAATCTGTATTTGTTCCCTAGATCATCCCCTGGTCTGGTTGCACTTTATCTAAGTAGACACTGGGCAAAAAACAAGGGAGGTGTTAAAGAGCAGGAATGAAAGTCTGCAGAACTAGAAGATTCTGCTCTCAGATGAGCATCTTAACTCTTTCACAGCAATTCAGCTTCATCTGTGGCCTCCTCCTTCTGTTGGCCAATGAGTTCTAGACTGTGTGGCCAGGACATGTATCCACAAAATGACACATGAAAGGCCAATACCAACAGCATCTTGCCTTATATGTCTGAATAGGGAAGGTGTGGGTTTAAAAATCCACAAACATTGTCAGAACTAGATTATCTTTTGTGCAGAAGGGAACACTATCTCTTCTCCTCAAGATTTCAGAGAAAGTAGCAGCCACTACTGCAGTATCTAGAATAACATTATGTTTTCTGTGAAAAGACATCAGACCACACCACTCAACGTACACAGATATCAGGTAGAAATCAATTACTCAGTCGTGTTAGAACTGGCACACTCTGGGCATATGTGTAGAGGTACCTGTTCTCAGTAGACACCTGCATGGGGCTGCTATTAGACGGATTCAAATTTCTAAACGCTACCTTTAAGCTCTTCTTTCTTGTCCACAGAAGGGCCTTTAATTCATCCAAAACCAAATACTCAGAGAAATAAGTAAATATTATTTATGTTGCCAGATCTGGCAACTCAAATTTACAATATATAGCAATAGATTTTAGTACTTCAAATGGAAAAAGTAATATAATTGCACAATGCTGAGAAAAACTGCCTTTATTCTATAACATTATCAGTAAAGTTGAAAATAATAACTTAGAAAAGAAAACTTCTTCATTAGATTCAGCATTTTATTTTGGGAAATAAGGAGAAAACTGAAGTCTAAATTAGTCTGCTAAGTCATGACAACAGATGAACAATATTTGTCCTTAAAATTTAGAGGGGCTTTAAAGAAAACAGTTAAAGCACATTCCTTTCACATGTCTTTTACCAATACTGTGCCATGATTCATTAATCTTGGGTCATTAATCTACGAGATCAATGTGTGCTTTCATTATTTCTGTTGCCCTTTTGGAACAACAATACACTCTGTCGTTGTGTAGAGAATCATAATTTGCTGGTGAAGTGAGTACCAGACTGAGAGTCAGTTCTGACACATGGACATAATAAATTGTTATAAAAGACCACAAAGCCTTTTAAAAACAATCTTTCAAACAGAGCAATAAGCAATTTTGGATGCATCACAATTTAAGTCTTTAACTTGTGTACTTCTTATTAGGTTATATTTTAGTAGTAAAGAATTTGTGGATCAGCTAGAAGCGGACCAAATAATTTAAAACATTCAAGAATTTTAAGTGAGTGTGCCCTAATGGTGTTACATACTAAAGTATGGTCAGCAACTGAGGAACAGAATTTTTAAAAGCAATTTATAATAGCTAACTGGTCTTCCCTGATAATTTTAGATTCAGATGTAAGTATTGGAGCAGATAATTGATAAAGAGTATACACAGAATTATTTGTCTATCCATTCCTGACAGCACATCAAAATGAGATATCTTTGAACTCTTATGCGTGCTGCACAGAAAAGAAGAACAGAATTATGAAAATAAGAACCAAGAAACTATTGAAGTTGTATTTGAAACAGCGTGTAGTGACCTCATTCTTGTGTGCATCATCTTTGCTCACAGATAGCTGTGCTCATTCTAGATCACTCTTAACAGGAATGAGTTGATATTATGAGCAGGAACAACTACTGCCATCCTTATTCCCTCACTAGCACCTTATTGGTGCTAGTTTATGTGAAGCATTGTAGAAACACATAGCAAGGCTCTATTAATTTACATCTCAACAGATAAGAAAGGGAGTAGAAAATAGGCACTTGATGCGATATAACAATCACAAGGTCAATTCAATTTGTCAAGTAGACAAAATGAGAACTGATCCCCAATTCTGTGTCTTTTGTATGTGACTGCACTGTCTCCAGAAGTAGCCCAAATCACGCAACAAAACAGTGTAGATGTCAGCACATTGATATGTGAATCACACTGCATGGCACCATGGGGACAGAATTGTAATGAAAGGTCTCAGTTACGCTTTCTTGACCAAAATGGACTCATTGAACATCAACTGTGAGTTCAGTCGATAACTTTCACAGCTCTGTAATCCAGCCAAATGAGCACTGGCTTCAGTTTTCTTGTTTTTTTGCCAAACAGGAGCTCACAAAATGTTAGATGTGTTTCCGGGTAAATGAGAAAAGAGCAAATTATTGTTAGGCTATTCCAGCAGACCTTTCAGGGAACCTCCATATTCTGAGATAAGGCGGAGCAGCCAAAGGCTTATTTTCAAAATCCCAGAGGGGAATTAAGCTCCTGAAAGAAGAAAAAAAAATAATGTAGAAAAAAAATCCTCAAACCTTATTTTAACCCTTCTAGATTAAGTACACAGGAGATCCTAATAAAATGTTCTTTCACAAAAAATGAACTACTAGCATTTTTATAGAATATGGTGTGTACACTTTTCTAAAAGTGCATTTAGGTTTTCCAGGTATCCAAATTTGAGTCAGGCATACTATGCTTTACATAATTATTTACTTCTAACTTCTATTACTACCTAGACTATAGAAGGCCCATGAGCCCTTGGTTTTCAGCAGGTTCTCAGCATGTGTTGAGAAGTTCTGAAATGCCCTGCCAGCTCTATGGATGCACCCACCCTGAACCTCTGTGATGCTGAGGACAAAATCTCATCATTAATTTTTTGAATTTGTTGCTGCTATGTATCAGGAGTACCAATGTAGAAGGAAGGAGCATAAGCGGATGTAGAAGTTTAAACAGATGTACTTCAAAATAAAAAGAAGCTTCACAAGACCATAAAGTAAAAAACAAAACAAAACCACAAAAAAAAAACCCTATCGCAAAAGGTAATAGTATCGTGTATGAGAAATATCCCACAATTTTCATAATGTCTGAAATTGGTTTCCTAAATTACTATAATAGTGTTAAATTGTCTTCATATGTTAATATGTTGGGTATTAGGGATACAATTGCCTTAACTGTGATTTAAAGAAGTCTTTAACAGATATACTGGCTATGACATCTGGCTAATCCTTGCTAATCCTGAAAAAGTTAAATATCTGTTCCATCATTCCTCTGGGCAAAAAAGTTAAGAAGTTATTCCAGCTGTTTACCATTTGCCTTTCACCTGGGCACTTGTCCCAATCTGTGACCCTTGTAATTTATTCCTTTTTAGGTTTACAGAAGGAATAATGATTCCAGTTACCCTTCTGCATGTTGACCATCATGCAATACCATAAAGGAGGAATATATCTTTCTTATTAAATACTGTCTTAAAACCTGGCTATCATACTTGAGCATTTCACCCAGCATATAGATGCACCTGATATAGTATGGAGCAATAACCATCTGCTTTACTATGCTGTAAGCACTGAGCTTGCACAGCTGCTAACTTGTAGAAACAAATGTTTCCAAGAAAAATATAATTTCAGTAAGAGTTTACACGTAAAAAGTGCAAGCAGCATCTCACATGTTACCTGTACCTCTAGTTGATATGGCCTCTGTAAGATCACTTTCTTTGCAGGAAAAGTATCCTGGAGTAGATATTTATATTTCTATCAATACAGAATTGAATGTTTTGATTCACACAACCTACCTCATTCATTACAACAGTGAGATGAAAGGAGTACTACAGAAGTAACATTCTATTAGCTTTTGCAAATCCCTTTTATTTATGTCAAATCTGTGTAAATCTGAACCCCGAGGGAGAAAGATACTGAAGGACAGATGCCAGGGCCCAGCCCATTTGTTCAGAGCAGAACACTGGACTTTTAATGGTTTTCCATCATTCAGTTTTGGAGATTAACTGAAAAAGATTTACATTAAGTTCCTCAAAGAAAGTTTAGCATATGGAAGATACAGAGTTGTGCTTCCACCTTGGCCTCAGTCACCAGAAACAGAATTTTTCTTTTAATTGACTAATTCCACACAGTGCTGCTGTTCCAGGCTACAGCTCAAATCAGTAGTATGTTAACAAGCAAAGTCTTAATGCAACAAACAGTATGCTGCAAAATGCACATTTCTTTCTCTTCTCCAGTTATATAATTCTGAACCAAGTCTGAAAAAATCTTAATAGATTTGAGGCTCGGCTATTTAGAAATCATCTTCCTAACAACAGTATTCCAAAGCAGTTGGCACTCACTGAGCAAGAAAACTCACCTCTTTCCTCCAGCTGCATCATATGATTCTCAGCTGATCATTTTAAGTTAAATTCCTGAATAAATGTTAGCCTGTTTTATCAAAATATAAGACAAAACTTTTCAGATTTGCTTCTAAATAAGTTAAATCTTCTAACCGTGCATCAACAAAAGGAAAAAGAAAACTTTCCATTTTATTTTGCTTTCTTGTCACTGGAGGAACCCAGGCAAGAAACTTCAACATTTAAGCATTCACAAGTCTTCTCTCAAATTCAGGGAAATCCCATAAGCATTTGAATCCCTTTGTCTCCATTTCTGCTCTGGGCATGCATACAGTAGCCTGAGGCTGTGGTTACACAGTCAACCAAGTTCTTCTAATAGCTTGTGGCTACCAGGAAAGGGAAACTTTGCACTTCTCTTTCTTTCTCCCAGTTGCTCCCACTCTCTCTCCTTCCTCTCCCTACCTACTTCTAGAACAGATGAACAAGGGATGTGACCACTCACTGCGATCAGCCTTCGGAGCCAAAGCAGTCCATCCCCGCCGCAAAACCGGCGCTGAGAAGTCTGTTTTCCTCAAGCCGGGCTACACGTGGCGAGCCATGCAAGCCCCTCCGCTGCCCCGGCAGCCCTTGCGAGGAAGGTGGGGCCAGGCGAGGGCGGAGCCAGAGCCACAGCCACAGCGGGGGATTTAAACGCCTCAGGCGCAAACTTGAACAATGGGATGTGTTGAGTCACCTGGGTGGGAGGAGGTGCTGTCAGCAGTTGGTAGTGTGGGCAGCTATGGTAGCAGCCCGGGCAAAACCTGTTGTTCAAAGAAATGTGGCGACCCGGACAGAGGTCCCACATAAACATGCAGGTATCCCGGTCTCTGGCTGCAGGGAGTGCAGGAGCCTGGTATTCATAGTGGATGGCAGCAAAGACAACATCTGTGTTCAATGTGGCCAGGTGAATGACCTGCTCAGCCTGGTGTCTGAACTGAAGGAGGAGGTGAAAAGGCTGAGGAGTACCAGGGAGTGTGTGAGAGAGATAGATTGGTGGACTGAGAACCTACCTTCCGTGAGGCATAAGCAGCAAGGAGAGGCTTCACAAGAAGCACAAGATCCCCTACCATCCTATAGCTAGGTTAACAGAGGGAACCTAAGAGACGAGGGGGAATGGAAACAGGTCCCTTCTGGGGGAGGCAGGTGAATCCCTTCCCAATCTCCCATGCCTTCCCAGTTGCCATTGCGCAGCAGGTATGGGGCTTTGGAAGTTGAGTGTCAGGCAGAGGAAGATGGAGATGTACCACCTGAGGAGTCACCCAGGGTAAGTCAGTCACCATCATGCCTTAGGACTGCTTCAATTTAAAAAAAAAAAAAAA
>VYZX01013293.1:0-30153 GCA_013401335.1 Brachypteracias leptosomus | reverse complement strand
TCAGCCTTGCTCATGCTGAAGGGTACATCCTCAGCAAATACAACATGACCTAACTCACTGTCATTCATTAATTTACTATTAAAGAGAAAAGTAACTTCTCTGATATGTTTACACCCCTTTTTTTCCAAGCTGTGGAGCCACTACATCCTTGTTCCTCAAACCTAATGTCCAACTTGCCAACACATAAAGTCAATATCATCTAACTCACCAGCTTAGAATTTCTGTTTATCACCATATTACACTATGGCAAGGTTAGGAAGTCCCATTATTTCCTCTTGAAAATCTTTTTAAGCCGTCATTGTAAATGGTACATTGTGCTATGCAAAAGGCAGATCCCCAGAGGAAAGATAAAACTTCTCTATTTGAACTTCTAGCAAAGAGCAGGAGCAAACATTCTCAAAAAGAAATGTAATCATGAGACAAATCAGTACCAACTGTAATGAACACCTGAGACCCTTAAATCCTATAGAATGAAAATGGCTTTTTTGCCTCCTTCTCTAACAATGTGAAAATGGTGTTTTTGCAGGGGGTACTATCTAACTTTAATTTGATTACACCTNCTACCATTTCTTCTCCCATGTATTGTAGCGTAGCAGGCTTCTATTTTAGCCTCAGGAGTAAGTAAGAAGCATAATAGGAATTATGTGTGACCTGAGGACAGGACTCAGAGCCAAGAATTTATGGCAGTAATCACAAATCAGATGAACTCTAGGACTTGCCCTCTTTGCTAAAAAGAAAAAGATACCAAATTAATTTACTTATCCCTTACCCATTGTGGGTGGTTGCAAGAGAATTTGTGAGGCATCTCA
The DNA here is from genome assembly GCA_013401335.1 of Brachypteracias leptosomus. Classification (NCBI taxonomy): domain Eukaryota; kingdom Metazoa; phylum Chordata; class Aves; order Coraciiformes; family Brachypteraciidae; genus Brachypteracias; species Brachypteracias leptosomus. Next base: position 29,344 of record VYZX01013293.1, on the reverse strand, counting down.
AAAGCTATGGAGTCTACTGGAGACTAAGTAGAGGAGCTTGACAAGAGAAGAGCAAGTAATATCATGGTTTGCAGTCTTCCTGCCCTCATTTTTATGTTTGAGTTGTGTCTAGCCCTTAATTTTTCCAAGTGGATTTTTGTTAAAGGAGGGTCAGCGAGGGAAGGGAGGTCAGACAGGAGAAAAGAGAAAAAGAAAGGAAAAAAAAAGAGTGGAGAATGGCATCAGTGGGAATGAGACTGAAGCAATGAATCCAGACAGAATGGTGTGAGTTGGAACAAATAGCTAGTTGATAACAAAGGTGTTCAGTCTGAAAATTATACATACCCTGGAAGGAGTCAATGCACAAATGTTCCCTAGGTCAACAGTAAGCTCCTGGCAGCTGAATTACATTTCCAATGTTAAGATTTTTTTATCTTTGAGACTCTCTGAACAGCACGGGAGGTTGGTAGAAAGGGAAAAGTGAGATGTGGCTGCATAAAATTTGCCTTTAAGTCTTAGGCCTCACTTAAGGTATACTGACAGGGCTGGGTTTTACTTTACACTTTACATAAAGTATAAAAACAGCTTTCCTTTAGGCTTCCTTTTTTTAACATCATGTATCCATTTTAACAGGTACAGAGAGAAGGAAAAGCAAAGCAAAAGAATGTCTGGCCTGAGCCCAGGATTCAGAGCTAAGGATTTATGGCAAAACATCCCAGTTCTGATGCCCTCTAGNGGTACATTGTGCTATGCAAAAGGCAGATCCCCAGAGGAAAGATAAAACTTCTCTATTTGAACTTCTAGCAAAGAGCAGGAGCAAACATTCTCAAAAAGAAATGTAATCATGAGACAAATCAGTACCAACTGTAATGAACACCTGAGACCCTTAAATCCTATAGAATGAAAATGGCTTTTTTGCCTCCTTCTCTAACAATGTGAAAATGGTGTTTTTGCAGGGGGTACTATCTAACTTTAATTTGATTACACCTGCAGCATACTAATTTACTGAACAAGTAACTCAAAGCTACATTATATTATCCTTTAGTTCCTTTCTAGATATACAGAAACTAGCAGCCGATTATTGAAGGATTATTTAATTCTTTTTGGTGTGTAAGCGCCGTAGTCCATTATGAAGCCAGTGCATTTGTCTACTGTTTGGGGCTTAGATACTTATTTTCTTTGCAAGAAAAACTGTCAATTTTTTCTGTAGGCACTCTATTATTCTTACTTCATTCATTGTCATAGTATTGACTAACGATCCAGGGTTTTCTTACTCCTTTTTATCTGTTTGCCCTAGTTCTGTCACTGACCCTAAAAGACTTTATGAAAAGGTGGGACTTGCTACTGGTAAATATACATTGAAAAATTGATTATTTTTTTTTGTGTTCCTTCTCACCCATTCAAATTAAATAGACTTACTTCAACTTCACAAAGTAGTGTGAGAAGCAGAACTTAAGTTTACCCTTTTTTTCCTTGAGCTTTGTTCTTAGCCTCACTACTTTTTCACTGCTAGATTAGAGAAAGAGAAATAAGGAAACTGCATAGCTAAAGAAAAACTGCTAAACTTCTTAACATGCTGTAATTACTGACAACAAGCAAAACATGAAAATTGCTACCATTTCTTCTCCCATGTATTGTAGCGTAGCAGGCTTCTATTTTAGCCTCAGGAGTAAGTAAGAAGCATAATAGGAATTATGTGTGACCTGAGGACAGGACTCAGAGCCAAGAATTTATGGCAGTAATCACAAATCAGATGAACTCTAGGACTTGCCCTCTTTGCTAAAAAGAAAAAGATACCAAATTAATTTACTTATCCCTTACCCATTGTGGGTGGTTGCAAGAGAATTTGTGAGGCATCTCAAAAGCTATGGAGTCTACTGGAGACTAAGTAGAGGAGCTTGNTATACTGACAGGGCTGGGTTTTACTTTACACTTTACATAAAGTATAAAAACAGCTTTCCTTTAGGCTTCCTTTTTTTAACATCATGTATCCATTTTAACAGGTACAGAGAGAAGGAAAAGCAAAGCAAAAGAATGTCTGGCCTGAGCCCAGGATTCAGAGCTAAGGATTTATGGCAAAACATCCCAGTTCTGATGCCCTCTAGGACCATTTTTAGAGTTGACTCCTTTGTTAAGAAGAAAATGGAAGTAAGAGACTGTCAGAGCAGGACTGAAGAGATTGCCTCGATCCCAACATCTTTAACTTAATTAAGGAATATCCTGCTGAATATGTTGATCTTTGGCTGGCCATTGTGGATCTCACTTTGCAATACCTCTGGCATTGGATTTCTTCTAGGAACTTTATAGAATCTTTCACTTTTTCTCTGAAAGTCTTTGAGAAGAAACCTTCTATTACTTCTTTTGACATGTCTCCCTCAAAAACCTAACTCAGATATACATGCCCACACCAAAATACAAACACAGGCCTTGGATTATTGTAAATGTCTCATATATAGGACTAGAATGAGCATCTAGGCAGGACAGGAAACCTCCTTAGTAGACAGAATTAAAGGAGAGTAAAAGTTGTGTTTGTTCCAATGTATTTGCAACTTCTTCTGTTATGAAATAGAGGGAAAAAAATGAAGAACATTTTACTGGTCTCTCTTGCTTATATGTGTCCCTAGTAGATAGATGTATTTCATACACTGAGCTGATTTCATGAAAAAAGATGTATTTTTTTTTCCCTAAACATCAAGGACATTTCTTAAGTATTGAAAACATGTGTCTACTTCTCCTGTTAAAGAAACTTAAACTAAGATAATTTAAAAAGGCTAGAAATTTCAAAGATGGCTTGCTTTGTAGATCACACTGAAAACTGAATTTCAAGCCAACTGTAGAGAAAACTGAATTTCAATGACTTAAGAATTAAGCATTTTGGTGAAACTTATTGTGTGTTTTATTGCTTCTACCCAGCATTTAAGATTTTCAAAGTCCAGGAATCATTTACCTGCTTTCCTTCTTCAACTTTCAAAACTTATAAACTGACCTTTGAAACACATAGCCTCATTCATAGAGCCCTGCATGAACTACCAGCAATACATAAGCAAAGAGAACATGATAGTAAAGACTAAAAGTCATGCATATTTGGAAGTAACACAGGTTCCTCAAAACTGAACAGAATACAAATTCCAGATCCTTTTGTCATTTAGACGATTCAAAAACAAACAAACCAACCCACAAACAAACAAACAAACAAAAACCCAACAAAACCAAACCAACAACAACAAAAACAACACAATAACAACAACAAAACAAAAACCCCACCTTGGCTTTGGGTAGTGCAAATCAGACAGTAGGAGTGGAGCCACTAAATCTGAGCTCACAAGGTTTATGAAACTCAAATAACTTTGATCTGTTCTCATTTGTTTTTAAATTCTTTTTTTCTATCATGGTACCAAGTAAATTCTATATAGATATATAACAATGAATGATAAAGTACAGTTATGACTACAGCAGATGGTTTCTGAAAAATGCATGTGAAAAGAGAATAGTAAGTATGTGTTTATGTAGTAAGCTGTATTAGAAAAGAAGAATTAGTCTTTAAGAGATGGTGCATACCTTGTTTTCATCATGTTGCTTTTAATGTGTTAGCAGTTTTGTAGCTCTATAAGAAAACAAAACCTGAAAAAGAAAAAGAAATTATTAAAAAAAAAAATTCAAGTAATGATTTTTATCTTAAAGCTGTGATAAACACCTTGTTGCTGTGTCAGCAGCAGTTGCAGTTGCATACAGCAGTTAGCTTGAATAATTTCCTTACTTCCAAACCATTCCTAATTTATGGTTCTTTGAGCACTTCAGGTAAACTTGGTCATCCACTTACACTTATCTGTTAATAGAGACAGGATCATTTTGAAGACTGTAAACAGATTTTGCTGAAGAATCAAATTCTTTAGACATATTACACCTATTAGTTTTTTCCTTATAACTGGTATCCGTATTAGATGCCTTTCTGTTATTTCTGTGTATCTTTCATTTAATGAGTCTAAGTAACACAAAACTCAGTATAAAGAAGAAAATTAGAAGTTGGGGATAGTTTTATTTAAAAATGAATCAACTTTAGATGATCAACTTTGTAAGTTTAGATTTTTAATCATTTAATTTTGGACAGATTAAACAACTTTCCATAGTAAAGGACAAAGTTTCATTTTTTTATTGTATTAAAATTCGTCTGACTTATAACAGCTTTCTGACTTCTGTCTCTTTAAGGCTTGAAACAGGTTTACATTTAAAGGCTACAATAATGTTTACCAATTAAAAATTCTATTCTAGAAATGTTTAGAAAAACATTATTCATATGAGTTTATTTATTAAAGATACTTAATGGGAAAACAATGAACTAAAGGGAAGAAAATAGTTCAAAAATCAAAGTATATGAGTGGTTTAAGAAACAAAAAGTAGGCATGTGTTTCATGATTGAGCAATATACCCAAGTTCCTTCTAAACAAGATCTAAATCAGGTACCAGGAGCAGTTAAAGAGAGGTATAAATTTGTTCTGCTGACAGTAGCTAGCACTGTGCATTTCAGATATAGCTGAAAGTGAGAAATAAAATATTTCTACAAAATATCTATGAAATTTCTCATTGTCAATGTTGAGTTCATAATTGTTTTAAAAACCCATATTTTCTTTCCTTATAAATATGATTTACTTATCTGATTTCAGCAAATATGTTCAGTTGAATGAACCTGGTATTTTAATTGTTAGTTTCGGTGTGAAAGGGAAACAATAATCTAACAGTGAAAAGATAGTGAAGAATAAGACATATACAAGCATTTTTCATAACCATATTTGCTCATATTTCTCTTATATTCCCTCTATTCAAAAATGCCCCTAAACAGAAGTATTTAATCCAATAGGCTTTTGAAAACACAATGGAAAAACAGGTTAGAAAAGAAGTTTGGAATTTAATTTATACTGCATGTTCCTCTATTAAGAAAAATACCTACATTTTAGGAAGGCACATTTAGCCTTTACCCAATGACTGTATTTTAAGAAAAAAAAATGAATGTATCTAAAACAAAAATACTGTAAGAATTGTAAAAATACTGTAAGACTTATAAAATAATTCAATATTAGAGTAATAAAAACCTTTATTCTATTGTAGAACTACATAGAACTTATCACAAAATTAAGGCCAAAGGTATATCTTCCCTCTCCTTAAATTTTTTTTTATAGAGAACAGCATTTATTCTTTGGTTAGAATTTAATATCCTTTATGATAAATTCCTTAACATATAATGTATTTTTTAACCTCTGTTCTGATACCAATTTTATCTGCATGTTCCCCAGCAACCTTCCAAACAGTATTACTGTCTGACACCTAGCCTATATATATTCTTTTAAAAAAAATAGAGAGAAATCTTCACAGGACCCAAATCCCGATAGGTCATAGCTCTACGTTACACTGTGCGTAAAATACTCCAGAGACCCTCCCAAAATTATTCCTTCTCTTTTTCATTCCATCCCATCTCAGGCTTTCCTCGTACTTAATTTCCTTTTTCCTTGAAGTAGAATTTTTTCTTTTTCTACTTTATAGCTGTGTTTTCAGGTAAATGGTGAGCAGCAAATATTTTAATTCTTTCAGCTCCTAACGAAAACTTTGTTAAACACATAGCTTCTGAAAGGAAGACTAATTTAAACAGAACTAGAACTTTCCCTCTTTTATTTTGCTATCCATAAACCAAGTCTGACATTATACCATGTTCTATAAAATATATGTGTAAAATTAGTTTTAGAATTCTTTTTCATCACCTTGTGAAGAGTATGACTCATGTAGTGCTTGAATCCAAAGATATCAAGCCATGCAGATAAAATGGGTATTTTTAAAACTAACATTCTGCCAGGGAGATTATTATCCCTGGACAAGCTGGGATGAGTTAAGTGATTCAGACCAGAAGCGCATCTATATGAGATGTAAATTGTTAAGAAGACACAGAAGACTCCAGTTTATCCTTAAGAAGGCAGGAGGCCTAGGATATCCCATGGCTACACAAAGATGTGTATGAGAACAGCAAACAAAAAGGAACCTCCACCTTGTGTTTGTCTGGACTTGCTTATAACACCTGTAGAAATGTAGAAACTTCATTCCAATATATGCTGACAGTACCCTAGAATGTATCTGTAACAGTTTGATTTACACTTGCTCTCCTCCTAAGGCCTGTGCCTTGGCACCACTTAGTTGAAACAAAGGTGCATGTAGCAAATGCATTTCCCTCGTACAACGCTTCAAATATGTTCCTCTGTTGCATGTTAACAAAAAAGTAACTCGAGACACCACATTACTTATAGAGTCAATGAGAAGACAACTACCACTTGTGTATGCATAAGGCTAAGAAAGAAAAAAAAAAACAAGCTAAGTCCAAGCTGGTACAAAATCACACCTCCATGATAACACCTTGACTGTCAAAACACATACCGAGGCCCCAGTTGACCCCTTGACTTTGCTTGAATTATTACCTGCTTGGCATGAGATACAGTTACTGGAGCAGAGGCACAATGAGATCTGACTATCAGAAAAGCATAATTGTGGATAAAGGTAATTCTTTTGTAGCAAGAGCTTAATATGTTCAGATTAGTCCCACTTGCAACACTAAGTACAAGCAGATGCCCTGTACATGAGCAGCTGATTCTTGAGTCCTCCTTCCAAACTGGATCCTAAGACCCATAAGCCTTTAAATCAAACTCTCTTGAGAAAATAAAAAAGATACTATTGAAAATATATTTCGAGGATATATATGGATTTGAAAGCATCTATGACTGTCCTAGGGAGATGCTAAAACCTCAAATTACAAACTAGAACAGACAATGTACTTGGAAAGTCACATATGTAAAATCAATAGAAACCCCTTTGGAGTGGCTGGGGAGTTAATCACACAGGGAAACACTTCTACTTATTTCAAATCTAGAGGTTGGAACCCTGTCCTAAGATAGATTCTTTCAAAAGCCAAAGTCTTTTCTTTTAAAATAAAGCTGTGATATGATGTCATCTACCACTAAGCTCATGTCGCTTCTCACCTGAAGAACACTCTAGCAAACCACAGTTCATTTTGTTCAGAAATCTTTATCTGCCAGTTGAAGATTCACAATTATATAAAGGAGAATTCAAGATCCATTAGAAGCACCCAGCACAAGACTCTGTAACCTTGTGGGCTGGGCACTCATTAAGGAAATAGTCAATTATGGGTTTCTTGTCAAGTCTACTCAACTTTTTTCCCCAGAAAGCTGGTTACTAAAAGTATAAAAGAGTATCTGGAAGAAAAAGAAGAATTTATGAACACCATAAATTCTAAATTATAGGATAATGTACTTTCTAGTGTTTCTCTTTGCGGTGGGAGATCAATGGACAATGTGTACATGGACTAATATAATCCAAGCATTGCCGTTTATTGCCCGAAGCTCACTCATTATATACCCACCAGTGCTGACCGCGCGCTGGAAACACAACTCTGATTGGTAACAAACTCTGCCAGGCGCTAAGCAACATCTCTTGATTGGCCAGGTACTGCTCTCAAGGCATCTCCCTTGGTTCCACCTTCTGCCTCCTTTTTCTTGCTGCATCACTCCTGTGTCACGTGCCGCACGTGGCTGTCCCCATGTGTCCTTGTTTACGTCTTCCCTGTAACCGTCCTTGTGTGTCCTTGTTTACGTATTCCCTGTAGCCATCCTTACTGGCGCTGCCAAGTCTGGGTTTGCTCACATGCCCATTCTTATGGAGATACCTCTCCACATCTCTTCTCACTCCTGACCAATTTCTTCTTTCACCTGTTTCTGTATACTATGAATCACGTATTTCCTGTAGAGTAGCAAAAGAAGTAGGGAGTGCTTCCCCTTGCTAGCCTCAGCCCACTAGAATTAAAAACACTTTCAGGAATGTGTGGATTGTAACTCCTTAACCTGAGGAATGCATTGAACCTGAATGTGTGAATGCTATAAATCTTGAACATGTTTTTAGTTCATTGAGACCTCTACTGTCAATGTGAGACAGTTGTTCTTAGGAGATGCATATTAAATGTCCTTTGGAGACCTTTGGTACTTGGCTGCTCTTAGGCATGTGTGATAGCTGCTGAGCTGTGTAGACTACAGCAGTTTTGGTACATTTGACTGAGAAAGTCACACTATAGGCACTGGGGAAGCTTCAGTCAAAAGAGGAGATACCTGTGATGTCTAAACATCTGCAAGATTAGACTTTTTTCGTCATTTATAACTTGAGTCTGTAAAATATGTCTATATCCTTCATCTGATATATGTCTTCCTGTCCTTGGGATACACAGATCTAACAATTTACAATTCACTGTAGCAGGGTAAAGGAAAAAAAATAAAACAACAGAAAAAAGCCTTTGAGGCAGAAGTGAAAACAAAATAAAAATATGACCTGTTTTTTCAGGGCAAAGCAATCCATTATTTTTATTCCCTAGCTCAGTAGCATGTTATTTTATTCACCTAAATTGTTCAATCATTTTTTAGAAGAAGCCAGAATTTAGCCTGTTTCTTCTGCCTAAGACAAGCAGTCAATTTTAATTAACTCTATGCACAGGAGACTTTGGCGTTTGTGGAAACTGGGCATACAGCCAATCCCCAAAGCACCTCTGATCAGTTTGCCTAGAAAGAAGTGAAGAAAAGGAATATGTTTGCTTAGAGAGCTTAGAATTATAGTCTGAAATCTCAACATCTGGAAATAAAATTAATTACACAGTCCTGCCTTCTTTTCATATCAGTGTAGCACCATTGACATCTCTGAAACTACTCACAGGAGTAAGTACAAGGGAGCCTCTGCACTAGCGATACAGCTTACTATATGGAAATGTTGGTATACTAGTTCAGCAATCATGTTTCTGTTGGAGTTCAGTATATCCAGAGTACTTAATGTAATAACAATAATAATAGTATCTATGTTGTTTAAATTAATGCATGTCTGTGTGTGTGTATCCAGCATTTTAAAAGCTTTAGTGAAATAATTTTTGAGGTGATAGTGAAAAAAATGTTGTCGATTTTCTTTTATACATTTTGGACTAACTCCATGAGACATCATTAAGGTGGCAGGAGATGTACATTAAATTTTCAAAGAGACAACATCTTTTATTCTTTTCTTGAATCTGAAATATAGAATCCTCAGTATGTGCAACCTTTTCTTTTATAAAGCAGCATGTGTATGAATGATAAACCAGCATGTGTGTGAATACAGGTAATTTATTTTACAATTGACTAAACCTAGAAATAACAAGGTAACCTTTTAAGATTTGCAGTGAGAGTTTCTCAAGAAAAAAATATATATTTTATCTAACTAATCAAATAGTCATATTTAGCCCATTGCAGCATATTCTAGTCTAGGAAAATGTTTTTCTTCTCAAAAAATAGAAGTCAGTAGAAAAAGTGTTGTGTATAGAACATTTCTTGCATTATTCAATTCTCTTTTAGACAACAAAATGTTTATAGTATTGAAATTTAAAGCAAACATAAAAATTGTCCCTTAATACTATTAAATGCAAAATTTTACTGGAATTTCGTAGAGTATTAAAGGACATTTTTAAAAGAAAACAAATCCACCACTCTTAAAGAAGATTTGAATGAACCAAACTTTAGCTATTATTTTCAATAGTCAGTGTCAAACTCTGCTACCTAGGTGTTTAAACATTTATCTTGATTTTGCAAAATTGCTTTTGATAAAGATTTTCATCAAGATACAAATGGAAAAGGTGTGAAATGGAAAAATATTAATCTTGTATGTAAACACAACAAATGCAGACCCTCAAAGTCCATAACAGTAGTGATTGCTTCTGGGTAGAATATTCACTGTTAAAGAGCCCACTGCAGGGCTGGGACCCAGATTTTAGCAGTAAATTTGCACAGAAGCTTCAGGATCTAAAGTTTGGCACTTCTGCCAGTGTGTGCAAGCAGTGAGAAAATTTTCCACAGACTTCTTTAACATCTTCACTTTAAAATGAAACTGAACTGAAACTTAGGAAAAGATATAAACTTTCCTGGTCTGAGCCCAGAAAAATGGAAGTAAAGTCTAGCTTCTCTTTTCTGGTTCGTGTATCCTCTAACAGTTATAATCCCTAACTGTAATTTTTTTTTACTCCATTTCTCCACAACTTATTTACCAGATGTCTTTCATTGATAAATCTTAAGTGTACATAATGTAGGCACATTTTTGCTGCTTCTCTTGAAAAATGTATTATGAATTTCATACAGATGAAACATGCATTGTAAATTTAAGCTATGGGCCTTTGTCTTTCTGTGCTACTCTATGAGACTTAGCACATTGTTGAGTAATACAAAATATAAAAAACCTACTCTTTTTAGTTTTTGTAAGGAATCATAGACTTTCCGTGAACTGGCTGCGCTATAGTTTCCAACATCTGTATATGACAGTGTAAAATATGTGATAGTTCCCTGACAAAGACCTGGTGTTCTAGAAGAATTAGACTCTAGTAACTTTTATTTCATGATCTATTATGCTATGAACTTACCTGAGTTGAAATTAGTTGTATAAGTTTTATTACTGAAAGTAACTTATTGAGACTGCTTCTCAGTTAGCATACTTTTCATATCATATGCCCACAAAAAAGCTACCTTCTTCCATAAATTCAAAATGCAAAATGTTGCTAGTCTGTGTCTGATGAGGGAAGTGAAATGCATGTTCTGTTTAAAATCATGACCACATGGCTATTTAATAAACTATATTTAAAAAGCTATACAGTTGTATCTCCTGTGGCTTTGTCCTGTCTGACTTAAAAATGGAGGACTGCATTCGTTTTTGAAGTAGCAAAGAGTATTGGTAGCAGTCTTTTCAAAGATGGAGTATATCAGTAAGGTCACAGAGCATTACTAACATTGCTAGCAGAGTCAGCATGGTGCTGTCTGGTATACATCTCACATACATCTTATTTAGAGCACAGGCAGAGTGAATATTTGAATGTGTGCATATGTCCATGGAGATTCTTTTCTCTGTCTCCCAGGATATCTTATTTCAACAGCATGAGACATTGCAAGCTCTCCAAAGTAGAGACTCTCTTGAATATTTTGACCATTCACCACCAGTTGATGAGTTAGACATAAAGCAGTCTCATAGGTCCACGCAGAGATTTATATCAGGAGATCCAATATGATTCATGCATATAGCAGCAGAGACCAAAAGAGTCCCAGCATCAATTAACACCCCCAAAACAGCTGCCAGAGTCTGCACAATATAATTTAAGTTACACTGTACACTAAGTCTCATTTGCTATTTCTCATTGCTCCTTACATATTCTTAACCTGTATTTCCTACTTTATAGAAAAAGAGGCAATATTCAAGGTTCAGGGTGCAATAGGTGTGTATTGTGTTTCCCTTCATATTCAAAAATCAAGAAGCTCTTTAAGACATTCAGTACGAGACAAAGCAAGAGAAATGTACCACCATGCTCACTAGTCTTTTAGATTCCTTTCTCTATAAAAATGATTCTTTTTTTTTTTACCTGTTTAATACAACTAAATGTATGAAGTACTGACCTCCAATTATATATACACCATAAAAATTACAGCTATGATTATTAGCAAGATTCCTGAAGCAGGAATGAGTTGTTTGTCAGTTGAATTCCTGAAAGTTAAATATAGCAAATAATTTCAAACTACTTAGAGACGTTAGAGCTTTTGTTGTCCTTTCCATGTCCTTCACAATTATTCACATCATCTGCTGTTGCTAAATCTGCACAGTCTGGGACATGATTATCTGAGTCCATTTTTCTGGGGTTCATGAACGAGTTTTATAACATTTAGTAGCTCAGTGTAATATCAGAATAGTACCTATGATATGGTTAAAGGTGAGGGGGTATAGGAAACAACACTATTAGGCTCTACAAGGCTTTAGAGTAGTTTCCACAGAATTCTTGTTGAATTTTTATGGAAATTTTTGCTGCTTTTAACTCCATTAAATTCTATGTAACTGTTCAAAAACACTCTTCTTTTGCTTTTTATCCCCAGCCCTTTCCTCTGACAGCTTTGTTGAATTTAAACTTCACAGAGCTCTCCTCAAATTGAAAGGAGTCTCCTTGAGAGAGAAGAAAAATATCCAGGGTATATCTTCCATGAAATGTGACAGTCTGGCCACAAAAGGGACACATCTAGGAAGGAAGAGATTATGGTGGTAAGGATGGGACATCAATTTTAAGAATTCATTTGAGAAATGATGTGTTTGATGTCTACAAGAGCTGGTAAGCAAAGTAGAAATCTATAACTTGCAAATTATTGAATTTCACACTTCCATGGCTCAGTGGGCAATCACACACACTTTCTTGTACAACTCCTAAAGGTCATCATGGACAATGACTCCTTATATGTGTTATAATATTGATAAAGTTCTTAGTGAGACAGCTGCAGGAAAAGAAGCTCTGCAGTTCTCACCTTAAGTGTCAGAAAGAAAATGAGTCCTGAATCATATTTGTGAGTAGCCACAGAAACAACACTCTTTGTTCTATTGTTTGATCTAAAATCAGCTATCTGATGCAGACTTGAGTTACTGAAATATGAAATCCTATTCACAAGCTGAAATGATGAAACAGTTGGTTTATTTCTTTGCACCAGTGAAGTTTTAACTTCATTATAAAACAAACAAATTGAAATAAAATGGTCTTTTGTCACCTATTTCTTGTCACAAGGACAAATGCCTTTGAAAATGTAGAAAATAGGTACACGGGGAAGGGAGAACAAATAGGCTTTTTTCAAAACAGTGTATTGAACTTATTTTATTAGGCAAGATAATCCTCCTTGATTTCAAATAGAAGCATGGAGGAAATGACATTGTAGAGCATTTTGTTTCACATGCTCCAAATTATTTTGAGACTTAACTTACCCTCCCATGTTAACTTTACACAAGGCAACAAGAGATCACCAACCAACCCAAAGTTACCAAAGTGCATGATGTGCCACCTGCACACCTTCTTTCCGCAAAGACCAGGCACACAAAACTAATTGTGCCTAACAGGGTAAACATCTATCTATTTCTGCTTTTGGACAACAGCAACATGTTGGTTTACTGCAGAAGCAAGCAGGTTATTACAGTATTCCACGCAGCAACATTAATTATCAAGCCTCCATCTGATGATGATAAAGATGATAAGGATCATTTGCCAGCAATAGACTATGATCAATCAGGAGTAATTGTTCTGCAGTATCTGAGCTTTCCTTCCACTGTGTTTTATAGTCAGTGTGAAAAATGCTTACTCCCTTTAGATATTTGAGATGCTACTTAAAACTAGCATTTTCTGTACCCTCTTTCAAGGCTATAACCATAGATTCTAATAATTTTAATTATTTTGTTCACAAATCTCTAGGTTTCCCAGAACCCTTTTTTATAACTACATTTATTAGAAAAACTTTCAGATTTACACACTTAATATCTTTGTATTCTGCATTCTGAAAAAATGTTTCCAACCATAGGGTTAGTGCTGAGTTCTTACATTCCTTGTGTACACAGAGTTCACTAAAAATTTGAACCTCTCTATTCCTTCAACATTAAGGGTCTCTAATGTCCCTTTCCATTGTTATATTCTTCCACTTGACTCACCCTCTCTTTGACCCCAAATTAGTGTGTTTTACCAGCAGCTAAGACTAGTCCCAAAGGAGACCTGAAAGAAACTGAGCTGGATAGCAATTCTTGTTGATGGTCATATCAGACACTACCATGCAAATAATGTATTTTCTCCCTGTAACATTTGAAAATACAAGAGCAATGTCTGTAGAGTTAACACTACATCTTCTCATCTCAGTGAAGACTTCAGAGATCCAAATTCAGCCTGTTCAAATATTAAATCTTAAAGATATAATTAATGCAATCTGAGTAATCTCCAATTTGTATTTTTATTGGTTTTACCAAAATTGTGTGAAGACATCCATAACTCAGTCCTCCAATTCCTAAAGCTCTCTTTTCATAAATATCTGTTATTCACAGGCATTACTCCCTCTGCCAACGAATATGCCTTATAACTGGGAAAACACATATACTGGGTCATCTTAATTAAAGGTTGACTAGGAAATATTCCGAAACACTCCCCACTCAAAACATTTAGTTGACTTTTATATGTTTAAAATGATTATTTTCTCCTACTAAATTCTGACTTCTGTTAAAATACTCATCTATACACATTAGTCATGTACCTCCTGGTCCAATTCCCATTAAAATCTTCTGGTGAATTTTCAGCATTCACTAACTTTTTTCTTAACATCTAACACTTTACTTCCACTAAGATTTCTGAAGTTTCTTAAAATGGTTTCCCAAAAATTTCCTTGTAATTCTACTTACCTTAAATGTCTTCCTTGAAGAATCCATCTTTCTCAGGTTTAAATGAGATAACATAAATTAAAATAATTGATGAAGGATTTATTACATTTTCTTGCTATATCACAAATGTTTTAATAATAGACTTCCCCAGGCTACTGCAGAAAACTTTCTGTTCAATGCAAAAATGAGATGAGAAGATGATAGAGCTCTTAGGGTTAAAATCTGCAAATTTATGAACTTAAATATTCAACATGAAATAATTTTAATAACTAAAAAGCAAACTGTAACCTTTCTCATATTCAGGATGTATACTCCTTCTTTAATACTTTCTACATTTTCTGTTTATGAAGCCTTTTCAATTTTTCCTTCCTTCTCATTTTTACAAATTCTATCTTCTTGTCTTATGACACTGAAATAAATTATAAACTTTTTATAAATAATGACTACTTGAACTAGCACATAGCAATATAAAAAAGAGAAGTAAATTTGTTGAGCATGACCTGGGGTTTTTTTGTACATGCTGAATATCTCTTTTATTAAATAATAAATCTTTAAATTATTTATAATTCTGTCTCTTATATGGTTTTAGTTACAGTTCCTATCAAGTCAACTAACTTCTCTAAGAAATTATATTCTATATTTGTCTTAATATCCTCAAAGCTCAAAAAGGAGGTTTCTTTCAGTTTAACTTAATCAGTTTAATTATTCATAACATTGTATCATGTTTTCATTCCGAAGAAAGAAAAGGGATTTTTCAAGAAGTAACCAACTTTCTTATGAGAAGTAACAAAGCAAGCTGGTAGCTTAGTCATCCTGTTCTTCTCATTTGTCACCAAAAAGGAATAAAAAGTTAGGTCTTGAGAGGAACTCATTCTGAAACCTAAAACAAGACTAAGATGAAATGAAAGAAACCAGAAAGCAAAACACGAGGTGTCTAATTAATTGTTTCAAATTGAATTCCAAGTCCCATGGCACCTGTACTAAGGCTTTTCCATGTTCTTTTCCATTTGGAAATCCCACCTTGAAATTGTGAGAGCTTTTAACACTTCTCCAGCCTTTCTGGAGGTTGGCTTACTGGAAAAAGAACACAAGCAGCAACTGATCACTGATAGAGCACACATATAACTTCTGTGATGCATCCAGGAAGTCCTGAATTTCTACAGCATTCCTTCAATGAAGATCTGTAGAAATGTTGGAAAGGCAGAGCACTGGATACACTGTGACTGGACAGGTCCTTTTGCACAGAAAATATACAGAAAACAAGCAGAAGTACAGCCACAGAAATATATGCGTATATGTATATATGCTGTATAACACAAAAATGAAGATAGTTAAAAACAGGTTTTAATTTAACAGGATTCCACCTGTACTGTTTAGACAGTATGATCATATTTGATAACTCTGGTATACTGCAGATGTATGTGACTATAACACAAGCATACATATTTCTGTCCAATAAAAGTAAAGAAATATTACATTCTGAGAAGCTACTTTTACACATAACTTCAGCAAAAGTCGTGAACTTAAACAACAGCCTAGCCTTTTACACAAGTATGGAGCTTCCTGCAGATTCCTTCCTTCTGATTCTCTGGACTTCTTTGTTATGAAGAGTTTTGCATCCAAAGATGAATCTCCTGCTATTCATTTAGTGAGCAAAAAACCCCATCTAATTCTATATAGATATGTGCATCTAAAAAGGAACAGATGAGTATGACTCAGTAGAAATTATCATCTAAAAACAAAATCAAAAAAACCCATTGATTTTCCTTCTAGAAATTGGTAGTAAATCAGTGCAGCAAATTAGGTTTCTATGTAAAAGTCTGTATTTTATTGCAGAAATAAAAGAAACATGATTTTTAAAAGCTCTGAGTAGTACTAATGAAGCCACAAAGACACCACATAGAGCTTCTGTGCAAAATAGGATTCCTAAGAGATGAATTTTAAAGTAATAAGTTTGGGAGCCAATATTTAGTATTTTAGTCAGTTATATTTTCACCTCACAGTCTCTTTATGGCTACCTGATTTGGTATTCTCATAATTGCTTTACATTCAAGAGTGGACTGTTTAGTGTTCTCTCTTACAGCTGGCATGTGCTGTACATTGCTGTATATCTTGGAAAATCAGCATTTGTGTGTGCTCAGATGCTCAAGAGCAGCTTTCAAACCAAACAGCAGCTGATAATGCAGCTCTGAGAGAAGAGTCAAGTTCATTAGTATACACAAGTTCATACCAGATGAGCACATGTTGTATTTATCTATCTGATAGTCACAGATACATTTGTGGTCCTGTTTTTGTTGTGAGGCAAATAATGTGATTTAACAACCTATCCGTAATCACAGAAGTTCTTCTTCCAATTCAGTCATGATATTTGTGGCAGGTTATTAATGAAAAATACAAGTAGTTTTCATGTTTCCTTTGAGCTATAAACTTTGGTGCAATCATTCATTATGCACTGGTAAGCATAGAAAAAATACTCGACCTTTTCACCAACTCATCCTCAATTGTTTTTGTCCAAGTGCATTAATTCAAATGACCTTGCATCTATTTTAAAAATGCTGAGACCTTCAATTTGAAGAAACAAAGGTGAGATGAATTATAACTGAATGCATTTGGTAAATTTAGTCAAGAAGAGATGAATGTCATTCATGCCATAAGCATTGTTAGGTCATGAAAAACATTTATCAGGATTAAAAACCAAATTTATAAAGGGGAAAGGAGTGTCTCGGCAATTACCAACATTTTGCTAGATAATTCAAGAAAGTAGGAAAGCAGGATTCCATCAAAGTGGGAGGGCAATATTGGTCACAGTATTGAAGCTGGAAACTGAGTACCTGCAAAGAACCTTACTGACTCGCAAAGTTTAAAGCCAAGAAAAAGACATCCTTGTTGGAAACATCATAAGAATCTAATAAATGAACAGGAACATTTAGCATTCATTTATCACCTAACACGGCCACTCTAATATGTTGAAGAAAAGAAGCAGGGATTGTCTTTAAATTCCATGTTTTAATGTTAACATAGTACAATACATGATGACAACTTAGGCTAACATATTATGCTGCAACCAATTTTGTAATTTTTGTCACCATGTGGGGTCTCTTTAGGATTCAAAAAAGATCCCAGCATAGCAAGGAAAACACAAAATCCAGGCATTTTAGATTTCATATAAGAGAAAAAAATTGTTGAAATATATACAAGAGGAGTGATGGAAAAATTACTAGAGATATGGCCAAACTTATGAAGGTAAAGCACAACTAAAACTAAAGGAGGAACTAAGGGAAGGAGTTAAGCTGGACAATGGTAGGAACAGGCAACTGTGTAGACCCTTGTGATACAGCAACTGTTACTGTGGTTGGTGACAGAGGCAAAAGGTGTCTGGAGAGAAGAAGAAATGAATAAATAGATAAAATAAAGGCCATCAAGCAAGAAAAGTGAAGATCAGAATATACAAAAGCAGAACACAGATTTCAAGATACATAGACAAGAAATGAAAGATGATTTATGCCTGTGATTATTATACTGTACTAGAAGTATTTTACATTTAGCAGGTTTCTGCCTTCTTTTTTTCAATATATAGCTAATATCTGACTAGTGATAAAGTCCTGGCAAAAGCACCCAATTTTCCATGTAAAGATCAAAGATTATTCAAAATAATGAAAAAGAAATGTATCCTATTGGCAGAACATCAAAACTCTGGAAATTAGAGGGCTTTTTAATATTCTGAAAAACAAAGCTCAGCAATGCGAAATTTTGTAATTTGGCCACAGTGATGCTGTAAAGAAGTTGACTACATCTGATAAGAGTTTAAGAAACCTAACAAAAGTTAGATGTTTCCCTAGCTTTAAAATTAAAACCCTCTCAAACTTCCATTTCACTGAAATGTGTTGTAATCTAGTGCCCTCCATGTGTTATATTATCAGTGACTCTCTACAGTGATTAATCTCAGAAATTTAATTAAAATGTAATTAATTTTATGCTTTGCTTATTTAGCAGATCTTTGGTGAAAATAACTTATTAGCTGAAGCTTGGGTTTAACAATTTTTTATATATATCAAAAGCGACTGAATGTTTTATAAACTGTGAACTATGCTCTGACAATAATGAGCAGGAGACCCATGAATGATCACCATATCTATTGGATAGAAGAGATAAAACAGGCTGATTGAGTCAGTCATGGAGTTTCCAACACTGATTGAAAGAATCATGTAAAAAATTATTTGCTATAGTATTTGTGCATACCTTGATCTGCAGTTCCTTGTGATTATAATTGTAATCTCATTCATTTATCTGTTTATTTCTATGCATGAGGACTAGCATCACATGAAGGCCTGACTACTAGTTGTCCTTTTTTCTGCATGGAATGAAGTTAGCCTTTGTGTNTCCCTAACATTCTGTGATTCTGACAAGACATGAGGAAGGATAATCATCTTCTGCTGATCTTGATACAGCAAAGGTGCAGGTAGCAAGACTAGCATTAAAGACCTTGAGACATTCCAAAAAATTATGTAAATGGAGATTAAACACATTTCAAAACACAACTCAGTTAACCCTAAACATAAGGGCACCAGCTGTAAATATTTTCATTGATGTTCATCCTGTGTACCTTGAAGCATCTGAGACTCTTTTGTTACTGGCTGCTATCTGCAGTTCCCTTTTAGTTAGGGAGGGAAATGGGTACTTCCAAAAGACAGTTCATCCTATGTAAGAGCTAAGTTACTTTCATCATCTTGAATGTCTTCCTTGCTAAAGATTAGGCAAGATGAGTCCAGGTCAATGACTTTAAGACATGGGCAAGTCAAAATGTCACTTCTGTTAGGATGTGTGCTCAAGACATCCCCTGGTTGTAGCATTTAGTTAGAATTACAATCAAAGTAACAAATTTTCTGTCTTGCTCTGAGCTTCAGTGAACAGCCCCAACAGCATTTTCTCCTTCTCTTTTAATTTATTTTCTTGATCTTCTCCAACAGTACTCTCTTACACTCCCAGATAAACAACCTTCCTCAGTTTACCATTTCCCCTTTGACTGGTTTATGGCCTTAACTGGTATTCATGTTATGATTGACCTAACTGTTTCCATCTTAATGATCTCCCTTTTTATAGCAGTCCCCTCTCACTAGATCTGCTGCTCCTCGAAGAGTTTTAGTTCCCTCTGTCAATGACTTGTTTGTGTAGCCACTTTGGTTGCACAGCCTTACAGCTTCCAGATCAGTCAAGAGTGCATGCCAGCAGAGAGTATCTGCAGGAACAAGTATTTTCTTCCCCTTTTCTAAATGCAAAGCAGCCTTCATCTCTTTTGGCTGTGTGGTAACAGTATAGTCAAAAGCAAAAGCATAATAGCATTTATCCACATTTCATCCAGACAATATAAAATGTATTAATTTCTGAGAATCTTTTGTGTATCATCAAATAAATGAGATGATCTATTATATTTTTGTTTACTGCTAGCACCTGGATATAGCTTGTACTTCCACTGCACCACTCCTCCTGGAGAGCTGCCACACTGCTGGTTACTGACTATACACTTACATCAGGGATTTTTTTTTCCATGGTAATGTATTTGAGTCTCCCTGAAGGAATACCAGTGAAGTATACTGACTATGAGGAAAATGCAGCTCCCAAATAGACAAATATTCTATCTGGGATATCCTCAGAGATTCTTTTTTTTTTCTGGAGTGGCTGTAACAACTCTACGGTTTCTGGGCAAAGATAGTTCCCAGTGTTGTTTCAGCTGCTTTGGTATAACTGAAATCAGTTATGAACAGTGCACAGTTCCCTCAAGTACAGTTTAGAAGGCAAGGTCTGTCAAGCAGCTGCCAATATTTTTAGTAAACACCATTTAATTTTACTCAAAGTAGTTCTAAATGTCACCCTGTTAAAAAGGGACCTCAAGAGCAAGACTCTGGAAATCCAACAACAAGGATTGGCATGGCAACCAGAATGGGACTACCACTGCTGAACAGGAGGGAGCCAGACTTTCAGCCTCCTCCTATACTTCATCTCTCAGCTACCCAGCCATCTACTCCTGTCACGTCCCACAATCTCATTCTCTTACCCAACCTCTTTACCCTTCCCAATCACTTTTCCCATGTGTAAGAAATGCTCCAACAAATGCACACTTGCTCAACAGGTAATCTTTTAGAAAATAGTCTGACTATTGTATGAATTTTCAGCTTCACTCAATTGCATTTCCCCCAAAGTCCCTTAACAAAAGCAGATTGCACACACCTTTTTTTCCTCTCCGTTTTCTGCCAAACTCTGGATTACAGCTGACAGTGGAGGAATGAAAACTGAATGAATTGGTATTGCATGGCCAGATTGCTATCAATGGCAAGTTGAGACTCTTTGTACCTTCACCAGTAGCACTGCTTAATTCCCCAGAATGCATAACAAAAAAATCTTTGTTCTTTTTTTTTCCAAAAAAGGAAATTACATTGCAAAATCCTTTGACTACAAAATCCACATTTCAGTCACCAGTGTAAGTCAGACCTTTAAAGGAGTGATCACTTAGATGGGTTGACCAATTGATTGATAAGTTTTATTAGCTTACCCTTTTCAGGAACAAAACTCCTTATAAAGTTGGGGACTTTCAGATACCACTAGAATTATAGATATCTACAGCAAATATACGTAATGTAGTATTCAAGAGAGTAAAAAAAGAACTTGGGAACTTTTCCTTTCCAAATCTATGATATAAGTAATAAAGACTGTTTTCACTAATTGAAAGCATTAGAAATGTAATAAAATATTCCTTTAATCCTTGATCTACTTATTCCTTCTTTCATTATGCACCCTAAATATTCCTTTTTATCATTTCAATCAGTTGGCAGGGTTTTTTACCAGACTGATCCCCAAGTATACTAGCACATACTTAAAATTTGATTACACGTTTCAGGTTTAGTAGATGACTACTGAATGAGTTTTGTGATTGTATGCGAACTCTGTTTAAAAATCAAATTAATTATGCATTGAACTCATCTGAAATGCTGAGTTTGAACCTTAGCTTTAGCTTAACTATAATAATCAGGAAGTTTAACTGTAAAAATCAGTAACAATTTTCATTTAATGTTGACACTGACATTTTTATTGTGTCTGCACATCAACAAGTATTTAGAAACTGTTAGTCACGGTGCATAATACTTTCAAGAAAGACCATTGTCCACTGTAATATATATTTAAATGATGTAGGTCAGGATCTATTTTGCCTTTGTCTGAACTGACAAGATTTCTCATCATAGCAGTCTGAGTTGACAAGGCATTTAAACACAGGCATAATGTTGTCAGGTAGTCTAACTGAAGTTAATAACACTTTTTGAATGCTTAAAATTAGGCACATGGTGAACTGTCTTAGTCAAACAGGGTAGCAGTGATTGCAGTTATTAGATTGTCATTTAAAGATAAGGAATCACTTTTGATTTAAATTTTAAAACTATGTGTGAACAAATACCTGAAAAGCATACTGGAAAAAAAGAAAGAAAAGAAAAAAGCTTGCGAGTGAATGTAGATGATCAAATTATTTTTCCAATTTTGAAATTATTCAGTTATATAAGATAGAGAGATGTGTGAAAGAAAAATTACTCTAAATGAGATTAAATTAAAAATGTTGAAATATATGCATTCTGAGGATCTAAAAATACATATTTCTTTTTTAAATGACCTTTAAAATGTGCTTTAAGAGTGAAAATTTTTATATTACAGGAATATACTCTGCTTCTACCAATACACATACACGCTTCCAAGCATGTATCTTATTATTTTACTCAAATGTGCCCTACAGATTCTGTGACTTTAAAAATAAAGATACCATCAAAAAAAATAACTGTTTTCATCTTTTTGTCTCACATCATCTTGTCTTCTGGAAAAATTATTAATGAATTTATTACTATGTTTTCTAAGCTTTCTGACTCCTCCTTTGAATCAGCTGGGTCCACTGAATCAACCTTGACCAAAAGCAACCTTGTATTTGTCTAGATAGTACGGGCTGCTACACAAGATTTTCTAAGCAAGAAAATGGCTATAAGCAAAAAACCTGAAAAGTTACATTTCAGTTAAAAGCTGAAATCATTTATTTTGTATTTCTAATGGAACTCATGTCTTATTTTCCACAGGATATCAAGAAAATTTAAAGACTATAATGATAATTCTTTTTAGTAAAGTTATTATTGGAAAAAAATAATACTGTCTGATCAGCACTTCTTAAAGCCAGTGTAAATTTAAAGACAGAAGGAATCCTTTCAACTTCAAAGAACTATGAAATACTGGAATGAGGGGGAGAATATTCAGCATAGCCAGTATGCTTTGTCCCATCTCTTTAAATCTCAAACACGGTCTAAATTACCCCTTTCAAATACGGAATATATTGGGTAACAGAGATATGCTTACTTCTTTTCTCTTTCCCAGTGCTCTGCATGTAAGATTGCAAATGTGTTCTGTAACAGTAAACCCACCTGTTTCCCAACATTATGCAGAATCTGGAGATGAGAACTAATGGTTTTAATAAAATTTTCTTCCTTTTATATATCAGTGTTGCAGTTTTTTGCTATAGACCAGTTTCATACAAGTTCATCTCATATGAGCTGTAGCTCATCTAGCTAGAGACTAAACTATTCTTGCATAGCTATGTCTCTACTAGGAAGTAATTTGGCGCAGTAGCAGATCAAAGCACTTGATGGTCAGGCCCATATGCTTAAATTATATGTGGTTTAGGTATTCTTCTTCAGATTAAATTTAGTCTGAAGCATATCTCTATGGATCATATCTGTGCTACACACATATCATGAACCTGTCTGGAAGATGAGTCAATGGAAACAAGCTTTTCCTCAATGAACTGCTCTGCAAGCTGAGCTAGTGCATGGGAAACAGATGAGTAAGAGACTTGCTTCAAAATCTCACTACTGATCTGTGCTAACATGTTCATGTACTTGAAGTCTATGGTCAACTGCAATTCCCTTAGGATAGGATGAATTATATTCTGTCTATCCAGCTTTGTTGAATTTTGAGGAAGTAAAAAATTACTACTTTTAAACAACAACAACAAAAGGTCTAATTCTAACGTGGTTAAAGCCAGGTAAAAGGACATGTACATTATAAATATAATTCTATTTAACCTAACAGAAGCTTCATGTTTCATAATTCTGGACATGTTTCAAAACTTGATCAAGTTAATCATGAGAATCCTACTGTCTTCAGTTAGCCCAGCATCAACAGCCCAACAGGAATTGTATTCAATTAATTCTTATCCACTTACAGTGTTTACCTACTATACAGTGTTTCTTAACACATGTCATTGATACTGTACTGCAGTTTCAGAATGGTAGGTTGGCCTTTGGACATTTAGTTTATCTCCTGCCATAATAAATTAATCTTTAATAGTAACATTTGAGGGTCTTACTGACACTTTTACCAGCTGGTAGATTTTTTTAAAATACCACAATTTTTATGATTAATCTGTCCTGTGACTTTTAAGTCTATTGAGGACTAGCTTCTAAATAATTATTAACTTTGCTTCAGATTATATTGTGTCATTTGAGAGTTTTTCTCTTTGACTGTCTGTAGTGTAATTAAACCTTCCTGCTACTTTGGAAAATCTTCTAGAGTTGAACAGTTGAGGCTATCATCTACTCTACTGGAATAGATTCGAGCAATAATGAAAATTTTAAACCTCAGTTTAAACCATTAAACTCCTTTTCCCTTACTTTTAATGGCTAATATATAACCATTTTTGAAGTTCTGGAATGATTAATTATAATCTGATTCAGTTTCAGATTTTGATCAATGTTCATAATTTTGTTTGATTATATTTTACTTACACATTCTTATGTGCCCATATAGACTACCCAAAGCCAATAAATTTTCTTAGTAAAAATATTTCTCCTTTTTCAATGCATCTTGCTCAGTCATTCAGAAATTATTTCTGTGTTCACTGGTGTTGAATAGCAATTAAAAAATTGTTCTTTGTTCAGTAAATCTGTTATTGAAGACAGTGGCTACATAATAAAATTATGCTATGTCTTTATTGATTATTCTTTTCACTCAAGAACTTTCCTGTCATAGAATCATAAGATGGTTTGGATTGGAAGGGACTTTCCGAGGTCAGCTAGTTCAACTCCTCTGCAGTCATCAGGGACATCTCTAAGTAGATCAGGTTACTCAGAGCCTCATCAAGCCTAGCCTTTAATGTCTCCAGGGTTGGAGCCTCCACTACCTCTCTGGGCAACCTTCCAGTGTTCCATCACCCTCATAGTAAAGAACTTCTTCCTAATGTCTAATCTAAATCTACCCTTTTCTAGTTTAAAACTATTGCCCCTTGTCCTAGCTCTACATGCCCTTGTAAAGGGCCCCAGCTTTCTTGTAGGTTCCCTTCAGGAACTAGAAGGTTGTTATAAGGTCTCCTCGGAGCCTTCTCTTCCCCGGGCTGAACTACCCCAACTGTCTCAACCTGTCTTTGTAGGAGAGGTGCTCCAGCCCTCTGATCATTTTGCTGCCCTCGTTTAGACCCACTCCAACAGGTCCATGTCTTTCCTGTGTTGAGGGTTCCAGAGCTGGATGCAGTACTCCATGTGAGGTCTCACCAGATGTGCTGCTAGCTCTCTTCTTCCTCAAGCCAACACCAAACTCAGGAACATCCCCTCAGCATAACTTCATCTTTTATTCTTCATCTGTTTGCTCTTCTCCATCTCAAATCAGCCAAGGGGGAACACACCACTGAGAGAGAGCTCAGCAAGCTGCTCCCAACAGGAACTCTCCTCCTCAGGAACTCTCTTCAAACTGATCAGCTTCTTGTTGCTTCTCCCAGACTGGTCAGTTTCTGGTTAATACAGTCTTAGCCTGACCCACCACCCCAACCATGATCACAGGGCCTCACACAGGTGGGCCAGGTTCTGTCTGTGGGGCCTGAAACCACATGGGAAACAAGACATACTGCTGGGTTGTGACTCATCCACAGGTCAACTCCAACTCGGGGCCCACAGCCCAGGCCCCAGCACTTCACCAGAACAGAGTACAGGGGCAGGATCACCTCCCTCGACTTGCTGGTCACACTTCTTTTGATGCAGCCCAGGATGTGATGGACCTTCTGAGCAGCAAGTGTGTATTGTTCACTCATGTCCAGCTTTTTGTCCACCAGTGAACTATTCTTACATAGCTATATCTCTTCTAGGAAGTCATTTGGCACACTAACAGATCAAAGAACCAAGACAAGAGGACATGACCTCAAATTGTGTAGGGGAGGTTTAATTTGAGTATTAGGAAGAAATTCTCTAGTGAAAGAGTGTTTAGGCATTGAAACAGGCTGCCCAGGGAAATGGTGGAGTCACCATCCCTGGAGGTGTTAAAAAAAATGAGTAGATGTAGCACTTTAGGGTCAGGGAGATATTGGGATGAGGATTGGACCCGGAGGTCTTTTCCAGCTTTGATGATTCTATGATTCTGTGCTCGGGCTCATATGCTTAAGTTACATGTGGTTTTTTACATTGAAAAAAAAAAGTCATGGTCCAGCCAAATATGCATTAATGAATAATCTGATACCTCATACTGAATGCTATGAAAGGTGGTTTAACTTTACTGTTTTATAAAGGTTATTGATGACAGTCAAGAAAATATTTCGATTGAGTTACTTTTATGGAGCTTTTCAATGTGACTGACAAAGCATTTTTATTCTGCACTGTAACAAAGACCATGTATTAATTCTGAATTATAATTAAAGGCACATCTTAAAGCTACTAACAAGCCTTTCTCTTAAGTTTTATTTCTACTTCAATTAAGGATGATAAAATGTTTAATGAAAAAAAATAAAGTAACTTGACTCTTTAAGGTTTGAAAATTTTCAACAGAACTTAAGCTATCTGAATTTGCACACAAACTAATTTTTTGGAACCAAACAAAATTTCTAATGTAAACACTTTTTTGAGTAAAAAAAATTTGAATAGATGATGCCACATTACACTGATTCATCTTAAACAGGAGAAACAGGGCTTCTTAGCTGATAAGTTAGCCTTGCTCACTCTTCATTAATTGGTTTGGAGACCAAAAAATTTACTAATTTCTACATTATGTTATTATCCCTCTGGTGCACAGTGTGTTTAAAGTTTCAGATGGTACCACTTTAGTTCACAGGTGCCACAAATCAGGCCTAGTTTTTAAGTATAAACTTATTTTAAATAGTGATTATATTAACATTATATATACAAGATAATAATAAACTTCTCATATGATATTGCATTAGACAAGAAGTATTCAGTTTTATTAATAATCAAATCATTAATTTATATGCATACTTCCTAAATACAATTACTTTAATGTCACCTACCACTACCCATAACCTTTACTATTTTCATTTGACTTGAGTATTTGATTGTCAGTTTTTACAGTCTCTGATTTGTAGGTAATTTGTTTCTAAATTGTTTTCCCCAGAATTTTAAGCTTTCAGAAAAAAACTGATGCTCTGTTACAAGTCTCTGAATTTTGTCGATCTACTACTCCCACTGTCAGTTATGGCTTGGCCTCAGGAGCCTACTGAAATCTGTACCTTCATTGAAAATGTCAACCCCATGTCAAATACATTAATCAAACCAAATATAAACAATCCCAAATACCTCTGTCTTAGGAGGACATGCATTAAAATTGATATTTTTGTTGACTGATTAACTGACACTTGTTTGTTTCAGGTGCTGCCCATTCCAGAGAATGGTGTTTGTATTTAGGAACAATAGCCATAGGGATAGTATATGCCATATTCTCTTTGCTTTTAAAACATACTAACAAAAGAAACTATTTTCATCATTATCAATGTTTCAGAATAAGTAGGATTGTATGATCAATGGTGAATTAGAAACAGAGATCAACTTTGGAGCATTTCTTTGACTAAAAGAGTACTTCTTCACATAGCTTTGCAACTTGACTAGATATATACAATATAATTTTCAATCTATTTTTTTCCTCAAGATTCTAAAATCAAATAGACTGCAAAACTATCATTTATTGCACAAAAAACCCCCCTGCAAAGCTAGTGAAGTGCAATTAAGAAAAAAAAAAAAAAAAAGATTGTTTGAAGTATGAATCATAACCCCTCTTTACAGTGCATTATTTTTATCATCCTCTTTTGTAAATATGCATCATTCACTGGTTCAGTGGCAGCTGACAGGTGGGTTAAACATGCAGCTGAAAGAGCAAGAGGAGGAAGAGATGTTTTTGATGATTTCTGAAAGAGATTCCAGTTCTTATTCCTATTCTCAAGTAGTCCACTTTTCAGAGGTGTTTCCCAATCATTTTATCGGAGATGTATATCTAAATAGGTGCAGACATTTGAAGAATTTAATCATAAGCATGATCAGAAAGCACCTGGAGAAATATGGACTGTGTAAAAATGCTCAGCTCCATAAATCTGCTTTTTTTTTATAAGAGGGAAAGCGAGAGATACTGTCTATTTTCATTTCAAAACAGCATTCTGCAGAGTTTTATCATGAGATGGATTTTGCAAAAGTAGCTTGGAAGGCACTATTTTAATTCATTAGAAAGTAGATAAGGGCAGGAGGGCAGATTGTGAAAGGAAAAGGTCAGAGAATAAGTAGATAATCAAAGACTGTAGAGCTGTGGCTGGTACTGGAGATGATTCTTTTCTGTCTTCAGATGAACCAAGTACCAGTAAAAAAGGAAGATATAACTTGCTCTAAACACAGCATTTACTGTGGTTGAGTGTTAGACCTGTTCCCTCAGGAGCCAGTGCCTGGTCCAGTATTACTTAGTATATTTTGTTAACAATCTGGAAGATACAGTATAGAACATGCACTACTGTGATTTGTTGTTGAAGACTGAGGACAACAGCAAATTGCTTTAAAAAATGCATGATTTAAGAAAAGGACTGTTGTGGTTTAAGGTTTGGGGAAGGGAAGGGACAAGTGGAGCAGCTATTCCACTCCCCTTCCTGCCACACTCTATAAAAGGACACAGGAAGTTCCGCTCGCCCTCTCCTCACTGGGATTGCTGCTGGCTGCGGACGGCTCTGTGGCTGCTACAACTCCACGTGGCTCGGGAGGTATCCAACAACATCCGAGGATCGGTGTTGTATATATTTGTATATATACCTTCCCTTGTTAACTCCGTATATTTCCCTTCCTTTGATATCCCTTTTGTTACTCCCTGTTAAAAGTTGTGATCTTAATTTTCCAACTTTGTGTGAGGCCTTTCTTCCTCCCCTGGGAGGGAAGAGGGGAGGGGGAAGAGGGGTGAAACAAATTCTGCTCCGTGGGGGGTTGCCCTGAGCCTTAAACGGAGACAGAAAATTGTCGTCCTAACGTGAGGCTTGAACATAAGAGATTTTTTTTTTCTTGATTATAAAAACCAAGCAAAGTTGGAAATTAGGACGGAATGTCTTTGCTGAGATTTATAATGTATTATACATTTATGCACCTCTTTTCTAGCCATGTGGCTTCCTTGGTTTCATACCATTTGCTATGGATGGTTATGAGTGCTGGAATAACATGGGTTAGATCTTTGCCAGGACGCTTTATGTCTCATGTTTTAGACACGTTCACCATGAGAAATTCCTCTGCTCCTGTCTCTGATGAATGTTACATCCCAGAGCTGGAGTGTCCCAGGAGCGGGTGGTATCATGTGGCACTGCTGTCTCTGTGTCTAAATGCCTTCTCGATCCTGTTGTTCGCGTATCTCTTGTTTCGGGCTTTGCATGTGGAGGGTCCGCTTTAAAAGCTGCTGCCACTTTAAAAGCCCCTGCCGTGCTGGCTGTGCCAGCGGCGCCAGCCCCCGCCCTCACTCCGGCCCCAGGCAACTTGAACAAAGCCTCGCGGCTGTGGCAGCCACCAATCCTGCTGCCCTGGCCCCAGCCACAGCCACCGACCCCACAGCCCTGGCCCCAGGGGGCGGTGCCGTCAACAAAGGAACAGCCTCCCCTCCCCCACCTGGTCAAACGGTTCAGGTAGCACCAATCTCCCAAAAGAAGTGTTTAAAGAAATCAAGCTGGCAGGTGGGGGGTGGTGGCTTGAA
This sequence comes from Brachypteracias leptosomus, assembly GCA_013401335.1. Classification (NCBI taxonomy): domain Eukaryota; kingdom Metazoa; phylum Chordata; class Aves; order Coraciiformes; family Brachypteraciidae; genus Brachypteracias; species Brachypteracias leptosomus. Next base: position 112 of record VYZX01013293.1, on the reverse strand, counting down.
AGCAAAAAGGGGGGGACGACCGAATCAGGTTGGGTCAGAGTCAGCAGACAGCAGCGACTCAAACACTGAAATCAATGCGATTACCATGGCCCGGAAAGAATTAAGACACGTA
>VYZX01013292.1:48304-84116 GCA_013401335.1 Brachypteracias leptosomus | reverse complement strand
TACATATCTTCTCTGAATCAAACGTAGAAGGGGACACACATCGTGCACTGAAAAACAGCTCATGTTCCCAAAGTCACTTAAGTGTAATCACTGGCCTTTTATAGCCAGAATGCCAGTGGCTCTGAAGCAGCAGGGGCAACCCCATGATCAAGTCTCCTTCCTACCACTCTAGACCAGCTGTTGGTGTCCAGACTGCCCCACACCATCTCCATACTGTGTCCATATCATCTACAATGCTGGACACAGGCTCCCCTTAGTATTGAAGAGAAAGAACTGGAGGCAGAATGCTTTTTTCCAAAGGTATGTTGACATGGGAACTGGCTTTTGCTGTTGTTTTGCCACAGCCTTGACTTCCTAGTCTTCAATAGGTAACAAAGCCTGTTTTCTTCTTGAGTCATCTTTACTGCAACGTTGAGCTTCAGTTAGAGGAGTGTATATTTGTGATGGACTATTTTCTATTATACGTGCCCTTGAATTTTTATCCATGGTACGAATTGAAACAATGACTGTTAATGTTAATATGGTTTTGGAGCAAGTAGTGCATGGAATGGGAATCTATTGAGACTTTTTCATCAATCAAAAATAAGTATTATTTAAACCACACATGCAACACATGATTTGCTATGTCTTATAATATGAACTACTTGCCTGTCTTTTTAAAACCTAGCTTTAATTGATTTTCAGATTTCAAGCATCACTACAAGGACCTATTTTTATTTTATTGCACTGGTTTCTACTTCATTGTTTCATTTTTTGTTAGTCTGTTGAGATCTCTTTATATGAGGTATTTTCTTCTTAGCCATATTTTATTGAAATGTCAACTAGTACTAGAGATCTTTCCATGGTTTTTTGAAACTTAGAAATAGCTTGGCTTTTACATGATACTTTAATAATGTTGCCAATCCTCTGATAAGTTGTTCACATCAGATATTTAGCCCCAATACCTAATTCTTGAGAATCTACATTGATTCTCTTCACGTTCTGCCTCTGCATTCCAAGATTTATGAATATTAAGTTGTGCTTGCCCCAAAGCAAAAGTATACTCACTAAGATATTTGCTGAGATCAGGAGTCTCTCTGCCCCATTTTTAAAACAAAGGCATTAATAAGGAAGCACTATAAAATGTACCACACTGAAAAAATAAGGAAAATTCAGTATTTTTAATAAAGTGAGAAAAAAATCCTCTAGTTCAAAGTACCCTATCTGAGCTACCCTAAACAATGCAAAAGAGTAACAATTTATGACACTTGCACAGAATTATGTCTGCTTGAGAAGTGTGAATAAACCCTGATGTCTAAAAGTATGGCCATTATTTTTAAAAACAGTGGCCACCTAGGGTAAAAAGATATCTTTCTCTATAATTTTAACCCTTACAAATACATGGGCAGATACTATATTCAGCACCTATGGAGGTCAGTTAGACCCAGAAGCAATGGTTGCATCATTACCCAGCCCACATAATTATTTTGTGTACCAAGCACAAAAGCCATAGACCTATACAGAAGGTACATATGTACTTCTTACAATGCTGAAATATCTTTCACAGCCACTAAGCTTTATAATTTTTAAATGCATAGATAAACATCTATACTTTAAAAATTCCTGAAATATCATCTTTCTTTTTTTTTTTTAATAATTAGATTTCTTAAATTCAATTCCAAATGCTTTCAGTTTACTTTGTGATTTGGTTCATATTTACGCATGCATGAGAATAAGGAATTTATTTAAAACAAGCTGAAAATGGTACGAATAAGAAGGAAAAAAATCACTGAAAAAATGTGAATGAGGTGGTTTACTAGTTTACCAACAGGTGGAATAAACGTGTTATGGCAAAAAAATCCCACTGAGATAAGTGCTGAAACAAACTAACAGTAATCATTTATGTAGTTATATATTAAGATACTTAAGGTTCAGTTTCTAAACTGTGACTACATAGTATTACTTCTGCCCCTCTGTTTGTAATTACATTGCTCTCAGTTTTATATATTAAACAGTTCCCCAGCTGCTCTTTAGAAAATAATAAATTGGTTAATTTTAAGAGCAACCACATATGGTTAAGATAATTCAAGAGATACAACTGAGTAATGTTATTCATCTTTTTTTTTACACAAATCTTTATATTAAACTAAAAATAGAGCTCTGCTGTGTTTAATACAGTAAATATTCTTATTGAAATCAACAGTATATGAGGTATTCCCAGCAGGTTCTGTATAAGCCATTATTGAAATATCTCATTGCAATTATTTTCCAGCAATTTCCTCCCACTGATATTCTATATATGACAATATATTAAGCACAAAATAAGATGTTGGTATCTCTCAGTATAGCTTCTATTGGATTATGAATTAAAATGGGTATAAATTGGATTGTAAATTAAGAAACACGAAAAGTCAAGGCACCCCTTGGATTTAGAAAGCTCACTGTGCAGCAGAGATCTCACCTCCCCACCAGCATCAGGGCTGACACTCAAGACACTTCAGGATAATGCTCTTATTCACCACACCGGCAGAAATAAGAAATTCCCTGGCTTCAAGAAGAAGTGCTAGAGAAATTTATTCTTCTCTTTACTGGCAATTGCTATGTAGGACATTATATGGATTCCCGGATAGCATTAATGGTTCTGTTTTTTGCATGCCTCAGGCCACAGGGCTGTGATTACTTTTAATCAGTTTCAAGACTCCCCACCTCAGCTGCTTTGGTTATCTTCAGACTGGATCAGTACATTGTAGCCTACCTACCTTAACACTTGGAAGTTTCCCTGAGGCTTTTAGTCTATGCAGAATGGAGCCAAAATGAAAGTTTAGGTCCCTTTTCTTCCCCTTCCTCTCCCTACAGGAACTTTGTTGGCTGTTCCCTGTTTCCCATCAATAGTCCCAACTATTACACAGCAACCAGAAATCCTGCCCTTTCTTTTGCAAGGCAATATCAGAAAGCAAACAAAAAAACCCCACAACAAAACAAACAAACAAAATAGAAATAGGGAAAAAAAAAAAACAACAAACCTTTCCTGGAAGCTTGGAATGTTATTTCTGATTTTAATTAATTTTATTAAATTCCTTCTAAATACTCATGCAAATACAAGACAAATCACTTCGTGATAACAAACAAGTCTTAAAATCACCAGTCTGTTGGATCAGAAAGAAACTTTGCTAGCCTTCAACCTCCAAAACTCAGTTTAATGGGTGTAATGAGGAGACAATGCTTGGTATTTGCCCATAAACACAGTGAAGCAGATTCTGCCACTTACACTTGTTGCTCACTCATTAGCTGTCTTCATTTCAGCAAAACTTAGAACTTAAGTGTAATTGACCTCTGCCAATGTAACAAGCACAATTTCTGTTTCAAAAGATCTATGAGAACAGTCATTGCACAGCAATGCTGAAACTTAACACAAGTGCCTGAAAAGAATGAATATTCTTGACAACAGTAAAATAATTTTCACTATCATGCTAACTTTCAGTAGCATAACAAAATCTTCTAGCATTGTAAAATCACAACATTGTCAGGGGCGGGTAGCAACTGGAAAGAGGTAGAGACAGTATGCTGTACACGTGCAATTCTTATTCAGAAAAAGAAAGGAGAGAAAGTTGGAGGAAATGTATTTACAAAAATCCCTGGTGAATAATACATTAATTATCAAAAAGGGCTCAGCCAAAAACTCAGACGATTTATATAGCACATCAGACAAAATATGCCAGCTATTCAAAAAACCAAGGCAGATGAGATTAGGCTTGTGCAGGTTGTCTCACTGACATGCAGCATTCTAGACAAGCAAGCGAACATGCTACTAGACAAGCAAGTGAACATATTACACAAGGACCTATGCAAACTACAAAACGATCAAAGACTGCTTCAATATCATAATGTAAAATTGTAATGGGAAGGCAGACAGGATGATAAAAAGAAGCCGATCTCTTTGAAATGTGAGTCAAGAGAAAAAAAGTGAGAGGCTCATAACATTTTCAGATGAGGATTTAAGATCGTGGCACCTCCCGCAAGAACAACATAGGAAGTGAACACCAACACATGCAGCTGTTAAAACAACAAGATTAACACAATTTTTACAAGACATATAACTCCACTAATAGAGGACTCAGCTAATTCCAGAAAGGAAGATATTCAAGGACAGAGGGACGGAAGGTCTAATTAAATGAACAGCAATGCTGCTAAGTAGTCTAGAGTGGTTTTCTGCCTTCAGCACAGAAACTACAGACTCCTATAAAATAACAGGACTGGGCTCCACTGGTTTCTCAGCAGCAATTCCAAAAGCAAGAAGGTGCAAAAGCTCTTTCTCTTTTGGTAGTTTTGTGATAAGCAGTCATAAACTCAAGTTTAACTGAAAGGAGAGTTTTGCAATTGCAAAAGCAAGGGCTGCCATTTGCAGCACTGGCTGTGGGAAGCCTAATGCAAGATTAAGACTCCAGCTGCAGGAAACCATGTGTTTTTATTTAATGTTGACCACAAAACTTCTCTTAACTCATTGTTGAAATACAGGTTGTAGGAAAAACAGTTTTGTCCTACAACTGGAAAAGTATCCAAGTTCCAGTTAGCTCCTGCTGGCGAGACTGGCTAACTGGCCATGCTGTGATGAAAATAATAAGGGCAGAAGCTCAGTACAAATAGACAAGAGACTATCATGAACTGCCATGAAAAAGACAGGCCAAACCACTTCATAGTGTGATAAAGGGGAAAGGAAAATAAAATAAATAAAGACAAATAAGATAAAGGGACACAGCCAAGCTACACTGGTGTAGTGGGTCTGTCTGAGCTGATTTTCCCCATATAGCCCTCATGCAGCCCTAGGACCCGGAGAGTGTTGATAACACACACCCTTGTTATGACTATCAGTGCCCACACGGCACCAAAGGTACAGGGGGGGACACAAGATCTGGGAGGGGATACAACCCGGACAGCCAACTCGAGCTGACCAATAGGATATTCCATACCATATGACGTCAGCTCAACTATAAAGGGAGGAGGACGGGGGGGATTCGGGGGAAGACGTTTGTCCTCCGAGCAACCGGTACGCGTTCTGGAGCCCTGCTTCCCGGGACAGGCCCGACACCGCCTGCGGATGGGAAGTAGAGAGTAACGGCTTTGCTGCTTTTGCTTCGTGCGCGCGCGACCTTGCTTTCTCTGCTGTTTATTAAAACTGCTTCTTATCATAACCCACGGGTTCTTCCTTTCCATCTTACTCTCTCCCCACTTGCCTTGCTGACGAAGGTTTGGGTTGTGGGGGGGGGAGTGATAGAGGGACTAGGGGTGGGCACCGGGCACCCAGCCAGGGTAAACCCACCACAACTGGAAAAAGTAAAATCAAAATAATTGTTAAACCATCCGTGGGCAAAACATCTTTTCATATGATGGGGAAAGATGTACATGGTTACCTACAAGTCTTGTAATTTCTCTAGTTTCCAAATAGCACCAATATTCCTGTTAAAATCACAAGTAAAATCAGTTGGGACAATTTTACAGTTGTTTATGGATTCTTAGTTTGGCTACCTTTTACACTACTTCTGTAATGTAAATCTCCACCTTAAGACATAAGGAAACACCAGGTAGCAGGTTAAAAATACTGCTTAGAAGTATCGGCCAATTTAGTCCTAACAAGTTAAGACAGTCTAATATATAAACACAACACTATAGAACCTAAACTATGAAACAAAGTTTCAGGTTCAATATTAGGTTCTACTAATTTCATGGTAAGTAAAACCACTTGGTTTTAAGGAGAAAACAAAGTGAACAAGCACTTGATAATGAAGCTTATGGAGATAGACCTACAGACTGACATAGGAGCATAAATTGCTTCTGCATAGTCTTTTGCAAGCACAATTCAGATATTTCAGGATGAACATCGGTTACTTTTCAAGAGGAAATATTATCTCCTTGATAATCTCTTTGAATACCTCTTTTTTGTCTTGCCTTGCTAGCTCAAACCCAAAGTAGCTACAACAAGAAATCAAAGCAACATAAAAAGTAAATATTTACAAGTACATGTACCAAGGAAGTCAAAGTGGGAGAAGAAGATAAGAAGCAGTAGGTTTTCTCTTGATGCCAGCTCACAAGATGGGTGCTGTAAGCCCCATGACAGAGAAGGTCACCTGGCCCACAGGAGCTCCATCATCCACAACTCTGATTTGAGACAGCGAGCAAAACTCCAAAACTTCAAACAGGAGAATCAAATTTAGCAATTCACATAATACAACAATGGAAAAACAGATTTAAAAAAAAAAAAATCAGATATTTATTCAAAAATGCAATATCCTTTGTTCCAGGGAGAACAGCAATTTACTCCTAATGCTTATTTGCTTTATATGAAGGGTGGTGATTTTCTGCTAAGTGCATGGACGGGAAGGAAAGAAAAGGTGTTTTAAATGCATGTTTATGAACAAATGGTTGGATTTGGTCCAATAGTCTTTTTGTTTCTTCACTATGACCTTAATATAATCCTAAGCAATGCAGTTTGTATGGAAGAATGTTGCATTTATAATGGGTAAAACTTTTGGTTTACCTATTTATGTGTTGTTTCGGAATGTCAAGGTGGAAGACATTTCGGAGGCTTGTGGGACCTTCATTTTTCCTCATTTTGAGCTTAAAAAAGACAAATGTTCATACTTCTTCATTTCTGTAGAATCCTTAGAAATGTTTTTCCTCAGTTTAGCTAGTATTGAGCATGATTCCCTTGCATAGCTCCACAAGCTACCCCTGTAAAAAGAACAGAAGAACAAGTTAAGAAAATGATAAGAGAGGTGCCTAGGGAAGAGAGCACTCCACTGTACATTACAAAGATCAGAGGGAGCCCAGAAGCAGAACTAGAAAAAAACTCTCTTCATAACATGCATCGCAGTGCAGAAATTCCCAGAAAACTCAAATACCATCATTGTAATTTTTTAAATCAAGAAAGCTGGGGAAAAATTTGCAGAAGGGACCTGATAAAAGTACAAGCTAACAAATTACTTCTATGGAAAGATTTTATTGAGACATTTGACTTTAAACAACAGATACAGTAGATTTTTAAGTCCAGCCAAAAGACTACCACTTGAATCCAAACCACCTCTATATCTGGTGAAGAAAGCTACTAAAAATGCATATTTTGTTTCTTTCTGTGGAAGGAACTCACTGAAAAAACCAACCAAACAAAAAAGCTTTCAGCCTAAGCAAACAAACAGAATTGTTTTAGGAACAGTTTGGAGCAGCATATTCTTCCCCAAATATTTATCATGACTGAGTAGTAAGCATTAGGTGAGATAAGTATCCAAAACACAGAATGTGGCAGGAAATAACCCTTAAGTTTGTACCTACACAACAGAATGAATCCCTCAGTTTCGTTTGCTGTCACCTTTTGTTGACTGGTAACCTTAGCTAATAGAAGTGATGGAACATGTTTACATGGTATGTTTACCAGTCTTATGACTGTAAGAGAGAACACCAAGAACAGAAACCAAGTGACTGGTTTCTTAGAAATAGAAGTGAAATTGAGAAAAATGTCATTAATGCTTTTAATAATTAACTGTAAAACACATGAGTCGAAGAAGAAATATACCTGGCAAGAGAGAGAAATCAGAAATCTTCAGGATCGTTTAGTGGACTAAATGACTTAGAAGACCATTTGGAAAAGCTGAAACACAGATATCCATGATGAACCTGATCCTACTCTACATAAATTACTGTTCAATAAACTGAGTTCCAGTACATGGTGGCTTATTTATATTATTTTAGTAATACTTATGACACTCCTCTGAGAAGCATGCTGTGAGTTGGTGCAAAATTTGTTCATTAACATAACAAAAACAAGGAGGAGGCCTCATCTAGCACAAGCATTGCTAATGAAATAAAGTTAAGTCTTTGTGCTGATGTCTGGCATATTATTCTAAGTCGTGCGCTATCTTGTATTGTCTTTTAGATGTCAGCCGTAAGAAGCATTTGGCATCTGTGGTTCCAAAGAAAAGCTTAAAAATAAAAATGCTGGTTTTAGGCATCTGACTATTGGTCTGACATCCACTCTCCAGATAGTTGTAGGTCGTACAGCAGTAGATCAGTGATGTCCATAGTTAAAGATTTTCTAATATATACATGGATTTGTATTCCTCACATAAAACAGATGTAGAAATCATTCTAATTTGTGATATTCTGACATTTTGTTTATTTGAAGAAGGAAAAATAACCCAAAATCAAACATAAATTATGCCATAGTTAAATTGGGAATTACAAGGTCTGCAGAAGGGATGATGAAGTCTATGTCTGTGTCATTTGGGAAGTGCACATCAACATAAATTTTGCTCTTTCTGGATGGCTAGACTTATGATGTTACTACTATCCAGAGAAGTCCAACTTCTACATGCTTACATATGATATTCCCCTGATGCAGTCTCTTCCACTAATCTTCTAAGTGTTGTATGTGATTCCTTCTGTGTGCAAAAGCTACAGGGCAAACTGCGATCAATGTGTAATTTGACTTGATGCCCTTTGAGTTTCCCAGTACTCTGAAACAGGCAAAATCACTTAGAGTAGCTGATTCAATTTGTCAGGCAGCACTGTGTGTAACATGTGTATTGGTCCTAATTCAGCAGTGGCAGAAAAGGGTGTCTTGTCCGCCTGTCAGCACACCGGGCTATTCACAGGAGCAGGGTAGGATGTGAGCCACAAGCTCTCCAAGCAAAAATATTTAGTGAGAGAAGGACTCATGTGCATGTACAAATATTAACATTTACAGTCACACAGCAATACATTTTATAGAGATAAATTCAGTGATTGTAGATATTGAAATGAAAGTTCACATATACCACACCAAAGCTCTCTGAAGTAACAAAGAAAATCCCTCTTTGGCTGTTTTTGAACATGGTTTCCAGTTTTCCAGGCTATCACCGCACAGGAGGTTTTGAGAATTTTCTTTCAGTTTTGGTTTCGTTTTGGTTTTGGATTTTTTTTTTTTTTTTTTTCTCAAGCTGCCTGACACCTTCTGTCCAAGTACTCTGAGGTATATTCCTGAGAAAGGAAAGGAAGAGGAAGATGCAGGTTCCTCCACTTCATATTAGTTTCAGCAGTGAAGTTTTTTAATATAAATGAGCAAAGGTAGAAGTTCCCATGCCAGAGCAGACTCTTACTCTGATGTGAGACCTTTAAACACAATGTTTGACATCAGCTTAACAATAGAAAACTATAATAGAACAAACAATGCATGCCTGTTGTTTAATATATTAATGCCAGGAAATAGTAATTTACACTAATTATATCTACATGTGAACAATCAGTTCTGTTGTTTACAGTTTAAAAGTCCATTAAAGAAGGCTATGTATTGATAAGATCCCCTTAATTCCAGGATTTACCTGAAAGCTATGGTAATATTCATACAGGTAGGCAGACAGTGGGCCTATGCAGATGCAGATGCAGATGCACATTTGTAATTCTCTTTCATAAATAATAGTTTTATAAAATATACAAATGTGATGTTTGAGCTACATTCCAGGATCATACCTTATCTTCTATTTGAAATATGCTAGAGCACTTTTGGCCCCTATTGAAAATACAAAAAGACGTAACCTGAGAAAAAAGTGAGATATCCTACATTTATTTAAACCACATACTGCACTGAAGAATGTTTTGTCAAAGATGCAAGAGTACTTACCTTTCCTGATACACCATTTCTTGAAATATCAGGATGCTGAGAATTACCTTTAAGTCTCCAGAGAGCATGTGCTTTTCCCTGATTGTCTCCTCTATTTATCTAAGCTCAGAATTGGGCCCAAATAATTCAGACGCAAGGCTCCAACAAGTACATTAACCCAAGGAGTGCTGCATACAGTGTTTTATACATAATTAGTAAAAAATCAACCATCTGAAATACAGGCAGCACAGAAGACATCTGAAACAAATTGTGCCCTCCTCATTTTAGTTTTAACAAAAGGTTTCAAAAAGTCTTTACACTTTTGTGCAAATTGCCTTCCCTTCGTGCACCAGCATCCTCACTGGAGCGCTGATAACCTACTCAGGGCACCTCCAGTCAACAGAATCTTGCTTTTCACTACCCTGATTAAGTAAGTAACGTTCACTTCCCGGGAATCCCCCATGGAGCAGGAGCGTTCCTGCGTGCCTGCCCGTAACACCAGTAATGACTGGATTCTGAGAGAATTTTAAAACCTTCCTCAACACATTTATTTCTGTTTTTCAACCTATATGCAAAATGATACTTTGGCTTTGTTATGTGATTTTTGACAGGGTTACAGTAAATTCATCATGCTAAACTGAAATGTTTCTGGCAGATGTCTACTCTGCAACAATCAAGCTATGTGTACAGTAAAATGTGACAACCACAGTGCTACTTCTAGTTGCAAAAATTGCACATATAATACTTTATTAATGCTAACTGGGAGCACAATTATGCAGTATATTATTTATTTTTCCATTAGAGAAATTTTATTGCAAAAAGTTGTTTCAGTATGTTATATGAAATTAAAATTTAAAATACTTAGTCTTGAGTTCTCATGCAGTTCTTATTGGCAAAAAGAAAATAAACAAATGTATATGCTAATAAAAACACAATTTCTTTTTCATCCCTTCAGACTTTTTCTTAGCCACTAATTTATTTTTTCAGCCATTTCTAGTTTTATTCCTGAAGGCTACCCTGGAACAATGGATTTAGAAAGCTATTTGTTGGGAAAAAAATATGAATCATTAAAGAGGAATACCATAACTTTCCTAAAAACAAACATTACAAAACAGGAGATAAAGTAGGATTTATTTTGAAAGCAATTTAAACTAAATATTTAAGGAAGTCAAGCTTAAATCACAGAAAACAACTTGTTGCATGACTAGCAGAATTAATTTTCATTTGTGTGATTTCAGTCTCTCAGCTTGGTTCCCTTTCATTTAATAAAATGTGAACTTCAGCTGTAAGTTTTTCCACAGTTAAACATTTTCAGTAAGCCTCCCTTCTGTGGACTGACTGACAGTTTATAAGGGCAGAGCAACTTTTGCGAGTGTCCCTTCAGTAGGGTAAGAATAGGCCCGCTCTCCTTTGTTAGTTTGTTGGGGTCTTTTTAATTACTTTCATTTTTCACTTGGTTTAAAGGGGGCAAACAGGCTCAAAAGTTATTAGTAGAGAATAAGAAAATGGACAAACAGACATGTAGGCATATATATCACAGTGCTTACATTAAGCCCTTTTCTCTCTGGAAACCTGTCATTGGAGAAATCCCCATATGTCCCACAACACAGTCTAACAAACTACTTATGATTTCCATGGGGGTTAATTTTCATTTTATCATTTAATTCTCAGGAACACCACAGAACCAAGGAAGGAGCCTGAGGGAAATAAATAAATAAACAAACCTAATTATACAGTCCACAAGTTACATTTCTCCTGGAGTAGGGAAATGCAAAACTATCACTGAATCAAGGTAACAGAGCATTATATTAACCTCTAACTAAGAAGCACAGAAGTGAAATACTCAGTAAAGCATCTACACTCACCAGACTTTTCCACATGCTCTATAATTGTGGAAGGATAGCATACAAAAAAAAAAAAAGCCAGTACCCACTTCTTTTCCCAGCCCAGAGGAATTGGATCTTCTAGGTCTGTATTTTTGCTCTTTTAACATTTCAGAGTAGATTTGTAATGGTTATGATAAGCCTACTGACAGCTTACAACACATAGAGTCTCCCAATGGTCCTTTGTTTAATATACTGGAATGCACTTTGTCTTGTAAATTTTCCGTAAACTTCTATATCATAGATGAACTTTCATGCTTTATTTCGGTGTGAGTGGACTATTTATCTTAACACTGCTGCTCATCTTCCTTTCACAGCCCATTTTATTAACTTTTTTATATTAAGTAAATTCACTTTTTATCTATGATGTTTGTTTTACAGGTAATTCATCTAATTTAAAGTATTTTCTTAGGGACTTCAATTTAGCTTTGCCTTTGAAATTAACATTTAATGTGTCTTACATTTTTGCAATAGAAATTAAACTTTATTTGAATTATTAGTCCAGTATGAGAACCTACATTCTCCATATTTGAATGTTGGTATGGGAAACATCTGTAACAGTCACGTTATCCCAGACAGCTACCATGTGCTGTGGAGATCCTGCACTAGTAAAAAAACCCCACCATTTTCAAGTCCACTGGTACTTCTCATCCTCCCACCAATAAAGGTAAGGAAAGAAAGAAAAAAAATCCAACCAAATGAAACCCCAATCCACAGAGATATTGTAGAACCTGTTAAGGAACAGACAAGGAGCAATCCACCTTGTAGATCCAGAAGACCTGCCCCTGCTTTATCTGATGCATGTATCTTACTTGCAGAACACGGGGCAGAAAATACCACATCCTCATTAGATAATCTCTCTGAACACAGGTGATAAACAGTACAGAATACTGCTACTTTTCTTATACATCTAGAATATAGAGAGATATTATGTCAATGGAAGTTTTATAGCAAAACATTCCCTTCTATTCTTTTCAATGTTTGACAGATGTAAGAATTCTATGAATCCCATTCAAATGATCAAAATAATCTGTTACTGCCACTAGACAACAAATCCATGAGGTATTACTGCACCACCTCATCTAACTTCTCTAATAAGAAATTAAATAAAATTCCATCCAGTTCAACATTTATTGATTTATTTTTTTTTCTCTGCATATGATATATATGTACATACCCACAACCTTTTGAAGGTAAGCATATCTTCAGAAAAGCATTCAGTTGTGAGCTAAGAATATCAGGAGGTGGGTAACCAAATTTTGGGCTTGGTAGTTTGTTCTACACATTCCTGTCTTCACAGTTATGTTCAGGTAAGAAATTGGAAATAATTTTTGGTTTGGCTTTAGATTTTAGCTCTTTCTGTATCTCTGGCAGTATAAGAAGAGCTTCAGAATACAGTAATCTGTCCCTGTGAAGATACTGGTAGAGTGTGATGAAGTGACATCTCAGTCTTCTGCTGGATAAACTGAGTAGAAAAAGCTCTGCAATTCTCTCTTTTTAAAGCAATTTTATGTCTCTAACTCATTTCTGTGGGTCTGTTTTGCACTATTTCTGCTTTTCAACACATGAAGGTCAGAAAGCAGTGTTCTGAAACTGGTTTCCTAAGTGCACACTCTTCCCTGCTTCCACTCACTGCATTACCCACTTAAAAATCAAAAGGTCACCATGAAAGGCCACAGCATTTCAACTGAAAACCATTGTTCAGTACCTTCTTCAGTATGATCCTCAAGTCTTTTCAAAGTGTTTAAAAGTAATCTTTTTTCTATGAAGTAAATGCTAAATATTTTCTTTCCCGTTCATAGCATGGAAAAACATTTTCCCAGAAGAGGTCCACTCCTCCAGGTCCAGGTTGTTCTAAATAAGCACCTTGTAACAATGTACATATTTAATTTACTGTTCTATCAACTACTGATTCATCTACAAATTCTGCTAGCACTGTTTCCAGATCATTGCTGAAAATGATGAATTAGTGGCAGGCACAGCACCAGTTTCCACAGAAACTCTCTAAAATCACTCTTCTAACAATGATTTAATTTGACAACTACTTTTTGAAACCTATCAGTTACTCTGTTTCAGTCTACATCATATGCACATTTTAAAGGATAATCTTATAAATCAGGTTGTCATATAAGTCCTAGGTAAAATGTGTTAAGAACTCAAGTATACAATACAATTATTTTTATCAACCAAACTTTCATTTTCATTAGTGAATAATAATCAAGAAGTATTTCCCATAAAACCATATTGACATGCACTAGTACTTTTCCCATAATTTAATTTGTCATTATTTCCAGATCAAACTTCCGATGATTTTCCTTGAGAATAAAATGAACTTTCCCCAAATTCTAATTACCATTTTTGAACAGGAAGAGTAGTAAGACAGCATCCATTCACTGAGGTTAAGTCAGACTATGCCTCATATCAAAACAACTTCAGTAAAGAAAAAAAGACGTGTCTGTCTCATAGGAGATTGACTTTTGAAGGGAGTGGAAGGCCCCATATGGAGACCAGACCCACTTCTTAGGGAAGTCTGATGCCTCCCTGGGGCCAGGGTCAAGGACTTAAAAAGTCCCTACCCTAGTTCAGCCCTCAGATTACTATTTGTTAATAATTTTTCAGGTAAGCAGCGATGAACTTAAATCAGGAATTCCAAAGGCAATGAAGAGAGCTTTCAGAGCCTTGACACAGCTGGTCAAGGGATCAGTAGCACAAGTAGTGTTCTCCTCTATCCCACCAGTTGCAGGGATTGATGAGGGTTTAGAGGTGAAGAGCCACCAGATCAATTCCTGGCTTTGAGTCTGGTGTTACTGGCAGAACTTTGGGTTCTTTGACCATGGGTTGGTTTACAAGACACCAGGCCTGCTTGCAGCAGATGAAGTAAGCTTGTCTCAAAGGGGGAAAAGAATCCTGGGACAAGAATTAGCAGGGCTCACTGAAAGAGCTTTAAAAGATTCAAAGAGCTTTAGATTCAAAGGGGAATGGGGATTGAACCAGGCTAGCTAGAGAGGAGCCTGGGCATGGCATGCCAGTGCTCATGGGACAGTGGACTGGTAAGGTCTTTCGGTCTGCCATCTCAGTGGAGGTGCAGAATGGTGATCCATGTGGCAGCAAAGACACGAGGCTCATTGATAGGTTAGTAACTGTGGAAGCTACTGAGAACAGTCAGGTAGGAACTAGGGGTTCTCCCCCCAAAAAGGCGGAGGGACCATGAGCCCAGCTGAAGTGTATCTACACTAATGCATGCAGCACAGGCAACAAACAGGAGGACCTGGTGGCCATTGTGCAGGAAGAAAACTATAATATAGTAGCCATTACAGAAATGTAGTGGGGCAGCTCACATGCCTGGAGTGCTGCGATCGATGGCTACTGACTTTTCAGAAGGGATAGGCAAGGAAGAAGAGATGCTGGAGTGGCCCTGTATGTTAGAGAGAATGCCGACAACTTAATGATGGTGATGATAGGGTTAAGTTCTTTTGGGTAAGAATCAGGGGAAAGGCCAGCAAGGCTGATATTATGGTGGGAGTCTTACAGACCACCCAAACAGGATGAAGAGGCAGACGAAATGTCCTATAAGCAGTTGGGAGAGGTTTCACAATTGCTACCCCTTGTTCTTATGGGGCAATTCAACTTCCCAAATGTCTGGAAATACAATACAGCAGAGGGAGAAGTCCTGGAGGTTCCTGGAATGTTCCTGGAGCCAACTAGGGATAGTGCCCTTCTGGACCTGCTGCTTGTGAACAGAGAAGGACTTGTGGGGTTATGGTTGGAGGTCATATGGTCTAGGACACAGCAGTCAAGAAATGATAGCTTGCAATTCTTGGGGAAGTAAGGAGGGGAGTCAGTAGAACTGCCACCTTGGACTTCCGGAGGACAGACTTTGGCCTGTTCAGGAGTCTGACAGAGTCCCTTGGGAGGCAGTGTTGAAGGGCAAAGGAGTCCAGGAAGGCTGGACATAATTCAAGAAGGAATTCTTAAGGGTGCAAGAGCAGGTTATCCCATGTGTCAAAAGACGAGCCAGCAGAGAAGAAGACCAGTCTAGCTGAATAGAGAACTCTGGCTGGAACTCAGGAACGAAAGCAAAGTTTATGGCCTTTGGCAGAGAGGGCAGGCCACTCATGATGACTACAGAGATGTAGTGAAGTTACGTAGGGAGAAAATTAGAAGGGCCAAAGCCCAACTAAAACTCAACCTGGCTACTGCTATTAAAGACAATAAATATTTTTTTCTATAAATACATTAACGGCAAAAGAACTAGGGAGAATCTTCATCCATTATTGGACACAGGGGGAAGCATAGTGATCAAGGATGAGGAAAAGGCTGAGGTACTGTGTGGCAGGAGATCAATGGACAACGCGTACACGGATTAATATAATCCAAGCATTGCCGTTTATTGCCCGAAGCTCACTCATTATATACCCACCAGCACTAACCGCGCGCTAGAAGCACCACTCTAATTGGTAACCAACTCTGCCAGGTGCTAAGCAACATCTCCTGGTTGGCCAGGTACTGCTCTCAAGGCGCCTCCCTTGGTTCCACCTTCTGCCTCCATTTTCTTGCTGCTTCACTCCTGTGTCACGTGCCACACGTGGCTGTCCCCGTGTGTCCTTGTTTACATCCTCCCTGTAACCGTCCTTGTGTGTGTCCTTGTTTACATCTTCCCTGCAGCCATTCTTACTGGCGCCGCCAAGTCTGGGTTTGCTCACATGTCTATTCTTATGGAGATACCTCTCCACAGTACTGGATGCTTTCTTTGCCTCAGTCTTTAGCAGTAGGACTAGCTGTTCCCTGGATATCCAGCCCCCTGAGCTGGAAGACAAGAATGGGGAGCAGAATGAGACCTTCATAATCAAAGATAAAATGGTTGGTGAACTGCTACATCACTTAGACATACACAAGTCTATGGGGCCAGATGGAATCCACCCAAGAGTACTGAAGAAGTTGCTAGACATGCTCACCAAGCCATTTTCTATCATCTATCAGCACTCCCGGCTAACTGGGAAGGTCCCAGTAAAGTGGAGGTTAGCAAATGTGACACCCATCTACAAGAAGGGCTGAAAGGAGGATCCAGGGAACTATAGACCCATAAGTCTGACCTCAGTGCCAGGAAAGGTTATGGAGTAGATCACCTCGAGAGGCATTACACACCATATAGAGGACAACCAGGCAATAAGGCCCGGTCAGCATGGGTTCATGAAAGGCAGGTCCTTCTTGTTTTTGAAGCCTTCAACACTGTTTCCCACAGCATTCTCCTGGAGAAACTGGCTGCTCATGGCTTGGATGGGCGTATGCTTCGCTAGGTAAAACACTGGCTGGACAGCCAGGTCCAGAGAGTGGTGGTGAATGGAGTTAAATCCAGCTAGCAGCTGGTCACAAGTGGTGTTCCCCAGGGTTCAGTACTTGGGCCACTTCTGTCTAATATCTTTATCTATGATCTGGATGAGAAGATAAGAGTGCACCTTCAGTAAGTTTGCAGATGACACCAAGTTAGGTAGGAGTGTTGATCTGCTTGAGGGTAGGAAGGCTCTTCAGAGGGACCTGGACAGGCTGGATTTATGGGCCAAGGTCAGTTGTATGAGCTTCAACAAGACCAAGTGCCAGGTCCTGCACTTGGGCCACAACAACCCCATGCAATGCTACAGGCTTGGGGAAGGGTGGCTGGAAAGCTGCCTGTCAGAAAGGGACCTGGGGGTACTCATCAACAACCAGCTGAATATGAGCCAGCAGAATGTCCAGGTGGACAAGAAGGCCAACAGCATCCTGGCTTGTATCAGAAATAGTGTGATCATCAGGACTAGGGAAGTGACCAGGCCCCTGTACTTGGCACTGGTGAGGCCATACCTTAAGTACTGTGTTCAGTTTTGGGCACCTCATTACAAGAAAGACATTGAGGTGCTGGAGCAGGTCCAGAGAAGGGCAACAAAGCTGGTGAAGGGTCTGGAGAACAGGTCTTATGAGGAGCAGCCAAAGGAACTGGTGTTGTTTAGCCTGGAGAAAAGGAGACTAAGGAGAGGCTTTATTGCCCTCTACAGCTACCTTAAAAGGATGTCGTAGAGAAGTGGGTGCTGGTCGCTTCTCACAAGTAACAAGTGATAAGACCAGAGGAAATGGCCTCAAGTTGTGCCAGGGGAGCTTTAGGGTGGACAATAGGAAAAAGTTTTTCACTGTAAGGGTTATCAAGCACTGGTACAGGCTGCCCAGGGAAGCAGTTGAATCACCATCCCTGGATGTGTTTAAAAGCCACATAGATGTGATGCTTAGGGACATGGTTTAGCAGCAGTAGAGTAGGGCTATGGTTGGACTCAATGATCTTAAAGGTCATTTCCAACCTAAATGATTCTGTGATCAACCTTTTGAAATGCAGTTGGTTTATGTTAAAACCCCTCTCACCTAAGGTCTTAAAACCATATTGCAAGCCTGCCACAAAGTTGCACGTAAATTTAATAAGCAAAACACCACTCTTCAGTAGAAGGGGTTTTTTTTCATAGATAAATATGTATTAGGCATCAAAGAAGCAATGAGAACCAACAGAACTGGAAAGTTTTAACAAAAACAAAGAGGATGCTGGATTTATAAACAGAGTGCTGAACAGAAATTGCAAGAAGCTGAAAGCTGAGACAGAACAAAAACACAGAAATAAGAAACAGAAATAAATTCTAATGACATGGTAGATTCATTTTCTCTGTTTCTCCACCCTGGCAATTCTTAAAAGTGTTCTACAAATCCTATGAAAAACTTTGAAGTGTTTATGTAGACGATCATAATGCTGATACTTTGGACTCTTTCCTTTATAGAAATTAAGATGCAACTGAAATACTGTCAAGTTTCTTGCCACAGAAATCCATGCATTTCATAGACATGAATATATTTCTCACCTCAATACACCATCCACAACACCTATGTTTCTCATTAGCAGAGAAAGTCCCTTCACAAGTTGTCCCCTCAGACTTGAGATACTTTGAAATGAGAAGCATAGCTCATACAGTCTATAATGTCTGAAATGAGTGTCATACTGAAGAAGACAGGTTGAAGAAACCAGATTGGATTTCTTTGGACTAGGTAAGAGAAAACTAGGCAGGAGTACACAAACTATATGAAAGGTTAATATATAAAAGGTTATGACAAGAGAATAGTGATTGTTCTACACATCCACTGGGAATAGAACATGGATACATTAGTCTTACTTGCAGAAATGAAAATAAGATTAAAAGGGATGTTAGAAAAAAAGCTTTCCTTCTATAAGGCTACTGTAGCAGTAGTCCAAAATTCCATTCATTGGAGGTTTTCAAGAACATATTTTCACACACTGTTCCAGCTCAGATTGCTGAACTACAAGTTCTCTAGAAGTTCCTTCCAACCATGTACTTCTGTGTTTCCACATATATATATGAAAAAAATATCTTTCAGTATTAGCCTCACTTATAAAAATGATTCTGAAAAGTAATTTCCAGCAAAAGTTGGAAGTATTACTCAGAAACATATATTTTTGTCCTTCCCAAACAATGTGTGAGATACAAATTCAGTATGATACAGCCTTTTTTTATTTACATGTAGATATACTACAAAAACATTACAATTCTCCTTTCAGATGGTATAAAAATTAATATCAGCTTTAAAAATATGTGAAACAGATAAAAAAATCATTTTAACACCAAAAAATATATTTTCACCACAGGTTTCTGTAACAAGACTTGCATATGCAATACATGGGACAATTTAAAAATCATTTTGATGCATTATGAATCACCTGTAAAAAAAATAAATAAGTGAAGACATTCTCAATTTTGGTAAATATTTATAGAGCCAAACAATATGAAGTATATGCAACAATCAAATTTCTAGTGAAAATGTGTGCAAGTAGGTTTATTTTGAAAGGAAAATTCCTACTCCCAGTGTCATACCCAATTAAATTCTCCAGGTAATGACCCCATTTGCATAGAGAGCTGAACCCACAAGTGGGAATTTTAATGGGCACACCACCTGAGTACATTAATTGAGAGTGACACTACTTGAACTAGTTTTGTGCTTACCCCACTGAAAATTCTACTCATATTATTTTTAATGTCAAGCTACAAGTCAAATTTCAAGATGATGGATTTGTTCTTTTTTAAGCATTGAATTTGAATAAAAGAAAGCTTTAATTCTGTTATGCACTGCATAGCTTTAACTAATCTGTAGTTCTGATTCTCACCATTGCTTCATTTTTTCAGTGATTGGAATTTAATTTTATTCATTAATTTGTGAATAATTAGATAGAAAATAACGCCTTCAGCAGCTAAATTGCTTTTGGATTGCTGTTTAATGTACTTTTACCAGAATATGTGTTACAGTTAAGCTGGCATAATAGTTTACTAAAATGTAATTGTGTAAATATGTCTAATTATTCTTTCTGAAAAAACAAGACTGAATATAAAATTTCAGTCATGGATACCTTAATTTTCTTAACCTCATGAAAGCTTGATAGTTGCAAAGCGAGTTACTGATGCAGAGACAGCAGTTGTCAACAGTAGTGGAACCCTTGCAACACTTTTCCCTTTATCCTTCACACACTACTTATAATGACCTTGAAGTTATTGTGGATTCTAAACCACTGCTGTTAGTCTACATTAAATATGTAATCAAGGTGTCTCCTCTTCACATGAAGAATCAGACAAATGGAGTTGCATTTTCCAGGGAGGAAAGCAAACCTGTGTTGTTCAATACATTTTTTCTCCCCAGCTTGTTCTTAGTCTTCAGCAACTGAAAGTAGCACTGAATCTAAAATCTAGCATATATATGCCACTGTAAAATGTATTAATTTTAAACTAATGTACTGGTCTTATTCTTATAGAGTTCTGTTGGGCTACAGTTACTCAGATATATTCCAAAGTTCCAAAGATACCACTTTTACAAGTCTGACAAGGAGTTGCATACAGCTATGAACATAGGAAAGATAAGAAATTACTTACAATGTAACATACGTCTTGGTACTGTCCTAGATCTCCATAATAAAAGCCCTTTAAAAAAACTCCAAAAACCCCAAACCACCTTGTGATATAGCTAAAGAAACAAAGGTAGGCACTGTGGAAAAAGACAGCAATGTGAAACACATAAAAGTTGACGTACAGCGTATTCAGTGTGGTCACTTCATGCAACTTGGAGATGAGACAAATTGCAGAAGCCCACACCACTGATTGAAGAGGAATTGTATAGTGCTTGGGCACCAATTACATACCCTACTGAGATGATACAAAGAGCTCAATTATAGTGGAGTATTTCACCAGTTAAAATAGCATATGCATATCAGAATAAAAATTAGTAAGATACTATTAAAGGTATAAAAGTTATTATACAATCTTTCATCTAACATCCCATTTTTAAGAGTATTGAAAGGCAATGTACTAACAATTGCTATAATATACATACATAAAGGAGGCAAACAGGACTGTATGTAGTATTTTGTTAAATCAAGTTTTAAGTAAGGTGAACCGGTATACTAAAAACCATATAGAGATTAAGATCACCTAATCAAACACAGCATCTGCCTGTTTTGCAGAATGGTAATTCAGAGACATTTCTCTCTTTCCAACTACAGTAGAAATAGCTCATCATATCAGACTTCTAAAGAAGACAAAGGCCATCCTTTTATGTCACTAGCACCAAATCACTGGTCAATAGAATAAGCAGGTGCTTATAAGGAGGTTGAATTTTGTAAAAGCAGTCAGCTTCACATTCAAGTATATTGAGCACAATGAACAAGTGCACCACGGAAGTGGATGCAGGACATTGTTTTTATTAAACTTCTTTCAACATTCTGATGCTAAAATCAAGTTAAAGTCCCCCTCTTCTCTTTGGAAGTTATAAGAACTGGTAGGAGGATTAGAAGGTAGGTAAAAAGCAAGATTCTAGGATTCTAGAACTACTACTGTCACCATCATCACTACCTGAAGTCTTCCAACACATGGTGCACACACTCATATACAGACAGAGAGAGTGACAGAGAGAAGGAAGATACAATGGAGTTATTTCTCTAATCTTTAATTTAATTTTGGGGCCAAAGCTAATGTTTCATATATATAATTCATTCTATGATCCGTTCTATAATATATCTGTTGTCTTTCAGAAAATTACAAGACTGCTGACAAAGGGAGCTTTACTATGGAAATACATCAATACAATTTGCATTGCTCTCCATGAATATATATCAAATATTGCAATAATTAAGTTGTTGGGTTTTTTTAATGTGTGAACAGCTCAGAAAAGCTTCTCATTTATTAGATTATAAAAGCAATGATACACCAAGCTCAACAAACAATTCTTAACGTGAGTACTATGGCTGAAATAGAGTCATTATTCAATCCAAAAGTTCCCAAATGTTCCTGATCATTCTTCACAGAAGACTTTTTTTTTTTTCTAGAAATATTATGTATTATGGATACTGGCTAGATCACCTATAATAATTCTTGAATAGTGCTATTTGTCTATACATTTGTTAGTTCTCTTGCAGAAATAATTATTTCGGCAACAGCCTCAATTACAAGACCTCATGGTACATGCAAGCACAATTTCTGCCAGTTTTAACATCTTACCTCTGTAATGCCCAAGAAACATATCAGAAGTTTTTTAGACCCTCTAAGGGCCTACATATATAAGCAGACATGGTAGAACATTCAACAAATTTAAAACAGACATAGAAAAAATAGTGCAAAGGACTGTAGGCATGCAGTTTCTGCAGTTTTAAAATAGCATAAGCATGTTCACACTCAGCTTAAGCTAACATGAAAAAAAAGTCTTTGTTTAAATCACAGTTGAAACAGTTTACTCCATCTGTATTTAAACTATCTGATTTTAAAAACACACCTTACTTATAATAGTGGTACTGTGTGTAAGCCTTAATTTCATAGGCCACATAGGCCATTAGACCTTAGTACATCTAATACATCTACTGCCATACTATGACCAACTACACTCTTGCTCAACTTCTTTTTAGTAAACTGAAGAGTGTTGCTGCAGATATATTAAAACCATTTTCATTTTGATCAAATTTAATCCTTACTGGAATTTCACCTCATTAACAGAATTTCACTAAGGAATGAACTTGCCCTCTTAATGACAAGGTTTTTTTACTGTTAAGAGATTCATGCTGGCAGAGCTACTAGCACCTGAGTTGGTTTAGATCCACTTGTAAGACAATTCACGCACACTGGCTCACCCTCTGTGCAAATCACCCAGAGGCCAAAGACTTCAGAAAGTGTTATAACAGGGAAAAAAAAAAAATCACAAATAAAACATTAAATTATCATTCAGAAGAGTAACAGAGCAAGACTTGAAGAAGAAGGTATCTCAAAGTTTCAAAATAAAGATCTTTATTTCAAAATAGTGTTTGAGAATAGCACATCCAGTTGATACAAAGGACAAATAGCAAGTTATCATTTTTTCAAATGGGTCAGTTTGTGGAACTATATACTGAAACACTGTACAAGTGCACAAGAACTATTATAAAATAGTTAAGTTCTGATATTTTAATTTTATTTAAACTATATTTTCACATTTGACTCCTCCAAATTCTGCTTGTTTTAATTACACAAGGTGCTTACAAGATTGCCTACAGGGTGAAAATTACAAAACAGACTTTAAGAATATAAATATAGACAGGAATTCCTTAAACTACATACTAATATTCTCTGCTACAAAGATACATTGTACAAAAGTGATAATATCTCTATGACAAACAGTAGCAGATTACATTTAAATGTCAAACAAATCACACTTTTTTTTTCTATTGTCTGTAATACTTTGATACTTCTAATCATTATGAGGGTTAATAAACACTATCTTCACTTCCTAGTATTTCACAAATGAAGTGGGAAAAGAAATAATATATCTGCATAAGTGTGTGTGTGCATGTGTGTGAGAGAGAGTCTGTACACATACACATAGATGCACGAACAAAGTTCTTGTAATTATTTGTATTTTAACAGTACTGGAAATAAATGCTTAATAGTAAATACATTTTCCAGGTCTTCATAATCTCAATAAATCAAAAAAACCCTCTGAGTTCCTGTAAGTAGAAATAAGGGGGTTTGCAGAGCAAAATGTATAAACTTCTACACACAAAAAGGACTCCCTATATAGGTATTTTCTTTTTTAAAAAACAATATCCTGTCATAAAAGTAGTTTTTACTCGCATCCAGTATTCACTAAAAGCTTGATATGCAACTGTGCAGTTTCCCAAGCACAAAACTGGAACTGCTCTGGCAGGGCACGGACATTGGGGTAGGACAGAAGACTGAAAGTCCTCTTCTCCATCCCCCAAAGCATGATCAAACAAGAAAGAGCCATAATGCACCTCTCCGTGACCAGAAGGACAGTTCATGGTGCTGCCTAGTCCCAGAGATCACGTCCCACCACCACAATGTCAACCATAGACCTACAATGGGTGAAGCACTGTCTAGACTTTTTCAAGGTGCATCGAGTCCCAGTGCTCACTGTGATGCCCCCAATTTCCCCAGAGGCATTATGCCTTACAAAGGTAAAATGCCTCCAGGCACTGCCACTCAACCAAGGCACCTCTTCCCCCTTCCCAATGTGGTTCAGACTTTTAGGAGTCATAATTGAGCCCCATGGGCCTGATTCTGAGCTCAGGGAATTTATCAATTTAACTATATGGTTCCTTATTAGCCTGCCTATTACCATAATATCTTTGTGTTCTCTATCTGGAGCTAAACCAATGGAAAATTTTGACATTAATGGAAATGCACTTAGTTTATGCAACACAGATCTGAATCTGGCCCAATATATGGAAAAAAACCTCACCATGATAAGCAATTCTTGTAGTAACTATCAAAAAACAGATAAGAAACCTTCTGAGTAAATCTGCATTGCATCAGAATACACCACAATATTGCAGATGTTAAGGCAAAACATTAACACCTCCCAGCTCCCTAGTACATTTGAGGATTCAGCTATGTTACCTTCAGTGATAACTTGCAGTAGTAGGCACTACTAGTCAGTGTTCACAGGGAGAAGCTTTGGGTAATATCAGACCATTTGTTGACTTAGCTTCACACCCCTGTGATCTTTAGCTTGTCACATTTGCATAAACTGAATTCACTACAGCGGTAAGAGACATTTATGGTCAATTCACTCAACAGAAATATGCTATTGGCATTGATAACTGTTGTAACATGGCCTAAATTTGCAAGATCCAATAATCTACAAATGGGAAATCTGGAGTGTTAGATAGGAAAGTTTAAGTATGTGAGATCAAGATCTGTAGGTGGTTTACACAGAAAAGTTAATGAGATACAGACGTGGAGGGGAGAAACTAGCAGATAGTAAAAAAAAGGGGTACCATTATTCCCTAAAATTGGGAAGGCCATAAACCTCTTCATGTGTTGGACCAAATTCATTTCACAATTACAGTGTCAAAGAGAGTTATTTCTCAGAAAATCTTAATGGCATAACAGGGAAAAAGTTGCCCACTGGATCCTAACTGTATTTTTCAAACACATAAAATCCCAATCCTTTTAGTTTTACAGTATATTATACATTTTTAAAATGTTGAGTTTTTACAAAATTATTTTAAAATAACACTTTAAAAATACATTTTTGCATTTGCTTTTGGCATTCAATGACAGAATTCATTGATCAAGTCAGTCTTAATTTGGTCTTTATACCCTGTTTAAATTCTGCCATTCTCTGTGGATGGCAATGAAGAAATAAATACTAAGTTATGCGACACTGGCTCTAAAGCCACAAACACCGACAGGACCACTTAATGTATAGATTTAGATTCTTGAGTTAAATTCTGATCATTTCCCTTTTATAGCCAAATTTGGAAGATTTGTTAGTCTATTAGTTAGTCCGTTAGTCTAAGGATATATTTCACGTCTACACAGATTTCCAAAGTCTCCTTCTAAAAAGAAGCATTTCAAGTAATATTAGTAAAATATAAGTTCTCTATTCTGTCTTGATCGATAACAATGAAATCTCGGTACTCTAGTACAAGGCAAAACTTAACCTGGCTTTAGTTTGCCACATCTTCCCATAGTATCAATACTGACAATGGAAAATACCAGGAATCTCTCTCAAACCACTGAGATATTTAAAACAAAAGAAATATTGCCAATGTGACCACTATAGCAAAAACAACAGTAGATTCCTGACGTTGACTTTTGAATGAAGTTTAAAATTATAGTTTAAAATTGCTTTCAATCCAAAGAGATTGAAATAAAGACATTTTGCTTTTCAGAATGCCTGAAAAGACATGTTATGCATGGAGGCATTTGAGAGTTTAAAGTAGGTAAAGACAAATACTTAAGGCTTTTCCCTGTAGTCTCTTCTCTGACCAAAACTTGTCACTTAATTCAAATGGCAATTTTGCCCTCATACAGCCTGTGGTATCGGGCCTATAATTTGGTTTCAATAAAGTCTTCCAATTGCAATGTCAAAAGGAAGCTGGAATGTAGCTTGAGGCTCATATACAAAACTATACAATTTGTGTTAGAATATAGATTTGAGGATTGCTTTAAAAAAAAATATTTCTACGTAGGGAATTAACAGTGCAATACCAGCTGGTTGTGTGAAAATCTTACTTTGTCCTTCTTCAAATGTATTTAAAGCAATACTCTCCAGTTTTATAGAGAATAAAATAAAAAGAGATAAATATTTCATGATGGGAAGCAGATCCCACAGCATTCCATACAGATCTCCAAGCAATCTGAAGATTCACAACATGCGTCCATTATGCCACAGTCCATATCGCAAGGGCAGTTACAGTCATCTCCCATCTCGTCCCCACAGCAACAGCAGCAGGCCTCCGATGTGCAGATGCCACAGGATGCTTGTCCCAGAACAATGTTGCAGAGGGTGAGAAATTCACAGAACAAGCAAGCCAGGATACAGTGAACACAGCAATCTTCATATGTACCAGTTCAGTAGCGTGTCATATAGGAACATAAAGAAAACAAACAAACAAAAAAACAAAACAAAAAAGGAAAAAAGAAACCGTTAATATATTATTCTAAATATATCACACTGTCAAATAAGTAGCTGAAATACAGTGACTCAGAATAAAGACAATCTAAACCATAATGATCATGTTTCCCATCTTCAAGGTCACTTTTGCAGCCTAGTTTGTCTCCAGTTGTGTACTGGTTTTGTTGCAAGTTTCCTTTCCCTACTTCACTTCATGCAACTCCCAACTAAGCATCCACGTAGATCCATTTCTCCAGCAATTTATTGTGTAAAATATCCGTATCTGTTATCTTCAAACGTAACTTATTCCAGCAGGCCCACAGAATGATTACAAAAATACAGTTTTAAAAATCAGCTTATGAAGGAAACTTTCTGAAACTATTTCTAGCCTCTCCCAGTGCACCTTGCCCTTCTGAAAGTTTTGTTGGCTAGCTAGTTAAGAAGAAAAATAAGGAAGTTGCAAAAACATTTTTTCTTTCTTTATAGTTTTATGCACACCTCAAAACCAGCATAATAGCATGCTATACATATTTCTATACTTTTAACAATATATAAACCATTCAGCCAAAACATTGATTTTTCTGTTGCTTTTCTACATAAATGTCTTGGCAAACCTTTTAGCCTACTACTTTACTCTTCAGTAGAGTTCATACCTACACCTGAACATCAATATTCATCTCGTATAAGTGCTAGCAAATTATATGGATAATTGAGACATCCCACAAACTGTCTGCAAAAAATATGCCACCCAAAGAGTAAATACATGGAATTACTTCAAGCAATTAATATATCCATGAGACATGACAAGAAAGCACAAAGATTGCAACTAAATATGTCAGTGAAAAGGCGACTGCAGGAGTGATGTATATACTCCATTGTTTTCACTCTCATAATAAGCATATAACTTTATATATATAAACATTTAATTTATAAGAGGCAGTGAACAGTCATCCAGAAAAAAAATGAAAACTTAATACAGGAAATTTTCAGGGTAGAGAATGATTGCTCTTTCCTAGCCTCAGCTTGCATTCCTTTGACTGCTTGCAAGCCTTCAACTCCTTTAGCCACAGACAGATGAAGATCGGGAAAATGTTCTGGGGAAAATACCCTGCATCATGTCAGCCTTTCCCTGTCCCTACAGTCTATCACAGGTATCTGCTATGAGAGGCCAGTAGGAAAGACAGGATATTGATACATGGGCAATTGGTCTGACCATCTGCAGATGTTACGTTCCTACAGCTCACAGGCTGGAGACTCTTATCTTAGGGGAAAGCTTGCAATTACTTGCAACAGTAATACAATTACCAGGCCTCCTAAACGTATTTATAAACATGTCAAAAACGATGCAGTAACTGTGGCAAGTATCTTGATTGATTCAAAGTACCTCTAACACTGCAGAATCTTTGGCTGCAGGATAACGTAGCAGTGACTTTACACAAGCAAGCACGAATACTCACAGCTATGCTGCAAATCTGTCCCACAAAGCAAAGTAAATACCTGAGCTCTCAGCCCACTCTCAGTATCAGACTGATGGAGATTGATTTCTCCTACTTACTACACTACTTAGATCCAAAGTTAGCTTGGGAATATCTGTACTGCAGTGTGATCACAGACATAACACACATAATGAACACTTATATCCAAAAGGAAAAATGGAAATAACAGGAAAAGCAAGAAGAAAAACAAAAACCAACCTCAAAATCCCCTACTACTGTGCAGGAAGCAAAACTGAGAGGAAACTACAGATAAGATAGAGCTGTTTTTAAAGAAAGTTGTTGCTTATGTTAAAAGGTTGCTTTTCCCAAAGAAATACTGTTGCTAAATAAATGACATTCATAAAAAACCCAGAAGATATGTGAAATAAAGCCGGGGAGCATCAGTTCACTGAAGAGGACCAAAGCCAGACCAATAGCGATTAATTAGCTGGTTGTCATGGAGATGGTGTTAAATTTGTTCAGGTACAATCTCCTCTCAGATTTTCTTTTAATATAAGGAAAAAGATAAAGAAGCCAAGAGTTCTGTCTAAGAAGCCTTCACATCAGAGGAATTGAGGTTTTAACTATTTCGCATCTTTAAAACACAGCTGGAAGAAGCTAAGAAATTTTTTTCTACAAATGTTTTCTTAAAATATAATAAAACTTTTATATGTATATGCATTGAAAATAAGATGTGCAAAAATGTCTTGCCTGTTTCATGCAGGGGTATGTAAAATTGCAGGGGGAGAAATAAACATTCACAGAAATTATAATATATGTATTTATTGACAGACAAGAGACAAACTTCATAGGTTAAACAAAAGGGACTGCACTTGGAAAGCATTTTCTGAACCAACGAAAGAACTTTTCCCTCCTAATCTTAAAAAATACTAAATCAAAACTTATAAAAAGAGGCTATGTTGATTTAAATAAAGGTATATCAAATGTAAAAGCTATCAAAAATTGTCCAAAACATAGAAAGAAATTTTGCCCATTAGTGCTATGATGGAAACTCTGTGGAGGGTCTTTCTTTCCATCTCTTCTTCCCTCACTGAAACACTAAAAGGATTTATTTATCTACTCTTTATTTTTATTTCCTTCTCCCCAGATGGCAAAACTAATTTTCCGATCAGAAAGATCTTTATATACCAATTTTACTTAACCTACACAAACACTTAACACAAAGTAGAGATACTCTTAACTGCTCTCTTCATTCTTGCAATGACTCATTTGTACAATGAACATAAACTTTGATCCTCATTTCAAGGACAAACCTGAAATAATCATGCTTTTATATTCTTCATGTTACTGACTTTTAATAGCTATCCAGGTAGCAATTATTTAACACATGACAAAGCATGCTGTTACCTAGTCCTACTTAACTTGCTGAATTCAGAATCATGACTCTAAAGGTCTGTAATATATTCGGATAAAAAGTCTGGAAGAATAATTTCTTCCGTGAATGACTCCTGCTTCTTATTTACAGATGCAATTATAAGGAAAAGGAAAAGATACAGTCACCATGGTTTTTTGTAGTAACAAATCTACATGCTACACAAAACTCACACATCCTTCTCTAGTACCCATATTCCTACAGCAATCTGTTGGTTCCATAGAAAAACATTACACAGCTAAAACTCACTTCCTTTGGTTGCTGTTGCAGGGTGCCATGTTCAGTGGAATCCAGCCATAAAGGAGGTGCTATATAAAGCTCATCTCCAAAAGAGATGACCTCAGGTTTTTTATTACCATGTTGTAGTCTACTAAAATGTGTTTCACTGTTGCACAAAACTTTCTAATAATTCTTTCCTACTTCCAAGACCAAAGAGATTATTTTAAATTAGATTATTTTAAATTACAGAACTATTTTAACATGTTAAGAATAAAGATTATAATTCTACTATTTGACCTTACCACATCAAAATCCTAATAGTTTTTGCAGATGAGTGAATAGTGAAACACATTAATCCAACTGGAATTAAACTTAATTTATATATTTGTGAAGAATTTGGAAAAAAAAAGTAAATCTGATGATCTTAATGTCTGCCAACACATTTTCTGGAAACTCTAAATTTATTTATGAATATCACTTATTCTTTTCCCATATTAATGCAATTAAGAATTAAGGGTGTGCCTTTATCAAGACATCAAAGGTACTAAACTCCATCTGCCTTGATGTTCATGATGCAGTACTGTTGATTGATAGCTAACTCTCAAGGTTCTTGGAGTTTAAGTTTTCATTAAATACTTTCACAGAGAAAGAAGAAATTCGTCTATCTCATTACATAAACCTCTCACTAATGAAGATAAGCTCTTCCTTAGGACTTCCACACTACACCACACCAGTCTCAAATTTCCATTGCTTTTCAATTCTTCTATTACACTTTTCTCTAATTAATGGACAAATACTGCACTACACAGCAGCACTAAAAAAACAAACCCAGAACAATATATCTGCCTTGGTTCCTTTATCAAATGCATTTGATTTCATCAAAGCACAGTATCATATTTGTTGACTACAACCCAAGCTCCCAAAAGCTATGTTGAATGGCATACACTATGATAGGCTTCATCTGTAGGCAGTAATAGTATATTTTATTAGACCAACTCACAGCTGGGAAAAAAAAGAGGAGCTTTCAGATACTCAAGCTTATCTTCAATTATCCTTTCATTTTGCCTGGGATAAAAGTT
The DNA here is from genome assembly GCA_013401335.1 of Brachypteracias leptosomus. NCBI lineage: Eukaryota > Metazoa > Chordata > Aves > Coraciiformes > Brachypteraciidae > Brachypteracias > Brachypteracias leptosomus. Next base: position 53,508 of record VYZX01013292.1, on the reverse strand, counting down.
AAAAGGGTCATCCTATGCCGCATTTTTAAACACCGATGTAAGTAAAGCTGTTTCCTCAGTCCTTTGGCACATCCCCAAAAGTTACAGATTTGTTAGGGAACTTAATCAAAACTGTTAAACAATGCCAAGGCAAACAGAAACCCAACCAACTCGTCCAAGTTTTGCTGCTTATATCATACACACACATCCAGCTATTTTGTGCAGACTTAACCAAAGAGTTTATACAGTACATGTAACATCTACTTTAACTGGGTAATAAATGTTACCACAGACAATATCCAGACAAGAAATAGCCTAAAATCCCGTAAAATTGTTTACACACTGTTATTCAAAGCCCAGAGGGCTCCACTTTATACCTCATCCCACTTGTAACAGCTATGCTCGTTTAAGGAAAAGAAACAGTATCAAGACTAAAACAATTTTAATTTCTGTCTGTCTTTAAACATTTGCATATGCACACTACTTTTTATTTCTACAATCTTTGCATACAGATATTACTCTGATATCCCATTCCTTCTACATACTGAAATACGTATCTCTTTTATTTCAACTTCCCTTTTACCACCTCCTCTTCATTTTTATGAAAAGGTGTGGCTCTACTTAAGAAACAGACTTTTAAAGAACCATTGAAACTGTACAAGGTACACAGAAGCCAAACAGAAAAATGTACAGAGAAACACGCACACAGGCTGATCTGTGCTGCTTTTGTAATGTTTGACGCTAACCTGTCACAAACTAACCCAATAAGCTTTCATACCAAGCTGGCAGGTCACATATGATAAAAGGTTTTCATGTCTGCAATGGTAAATAAGCTCACTTACAGGATAGTGACCTTGGTCAGCTTCTTACTAACTATATTCACTGAGTTCAGACAACTCAAAACAAATCTCCAGGCACTCTGCTGTCGCACAGTGAGAATCAAAAAGGGCAAAACTGCAATCAAAAACCTGCAATCAAAGTGGCAGCTGGGGTCCTCAGCGGGGGTTTACTCCGGGCCCCTGCAGAGCCCTGAACAGAAGCCTCAGCAGGTCCTACAGGCATCCCATGTCTGGCGGCACAGGGCCAGCAGCAGTGGAACATGCATCGGTGGCAGAGACAGCCCATGGCCAGAGTGACACAGTCAGCCAACACAAAGACACCCCAGCACAAGTCTCCTAAGGTGTGCATTGCACAGAGGTGGGGCACAAACTTGCCAAGCAGCGGCACACACGCCATCACACCACTGTTCCTGCAACATATGGGTTTTGTGTGCAGCCTCTGCTATCCATCCCCTTCCAGAAAACTCACTGCACCCAGGAAAATGCTCAAGGACAAGCAGAAACGCAGAAAGAACAAACTGACATGTCACATGCAGTACAGGTATCTCTAGACAACAGAACTACACTTAATTAGACAGGGGAAAATACAGTTACAAAGCATAGTATAAATGATACTGCAGCATTTTAAAATAGAAAACTATCATCTCTATTGATCAAGAAAATTAAAATGTTGCCTGAATACACAAATTACACTGCAAAAAACAAGGAAACTTTCATCAAAGCTTATATTCTAAACTCTTAATACAGATACCAGCTCACAAGTAAAATGATCCAGTTCAAACACACAGATACACTAAGAAACATGCCCATTTCCAATATCTAAGGCTTCCTTAGAATATGAAGCTCTCATTGACATTGCTCATCACTGCAAATACTGAGACTAGTTAGGTGCTAGTTAGATCATGACCTTATAAAAAGGATACTGCAGGAAGACTTTTTTTTTTTACAGCCCTGTTTTCCACTCACTCATTACACAACATGTAAATGACCTTCCAAGGCTTCTATGCAAACAAAAATTAAACCATGTTTAAAACACACCACTCTTCAAAATGCCTTCTTATAAATCATATAATATTATTTGCCCACTGCCTGACAACTGCATTCTGATACAACCTTGTCTAACAAAAACCCTCTGTTTAGCACTTCATGCTCAGACACAAATCCACTTTGAATGAATTTCTAAAAGATAACAAGGGAAAGTTTGGCCCAAGTAGAAAGATTCACAGGATACTAATTAGCTGTCTAAATGTTAATTAATGCATTAGTGTAGACCCACTACAGATGGATTTCAGAAGTATGTGTATGTTTTAAGAAAAAAAAGAGAGATAGCAAGCAGATATTTCTGCAGCGTTAGGCTATTCATGGTATAATGCACACTCATACCCAACTTCATTAAATAACACCAATTCAATCACAGAACAGCATATAAAAGAAAACTTACTGTTGCTCTTGCGGTACTCAGAGGCAAAACCCACAAAACTATTTAAAATCATATGCCCAAAAGGAAATTAAAGTTGACTGAAAACTATTTTTCATTTTATACAAAGCTACATAAACCAAAGTAAGATGGTTGTACTTCAAATAGAGGTCTGCTACCCTGCTAAGAGAACTGCTCACTACTTTCCATGCAGATGCACCTACTGGTTCTTAAGACCCTGACTTAACACAAAAGCTATTTGGTGGACTTGTTTTGTCTTCAGTTAAGCCATAAATATCACTTGGGATACTCTAGTAAAATATTGTAGTCGGAAGAGGGAGTTAAATAGTACCCACCAACCCCACACTTGAATTCAACATCTAGAACAGATGGAGTTGCATTATACTAAAAAGAAGGAGGGGGGAAAAGTCTCATTCAAATGCACCTTGAAATGCTGAATTTTAAACTTTGGGTTTTAAAAAACTGCACACATTGGGTGAGATTGTTCACCACATCTCTAAGCTCAGTAGCACAAGATACACAGTCCAGAATATGGAGGGAGGTTGCTTCAGGCCTAGCTCCTGGAAAAGCATGACTGGTAACTTAAATCTAGTGGCAACCTACATTGCCTGTCCTTCCCCAGAGCCTCATCCTCATGCTGCAGGCTTTCTTTATCTACAGCACTCCTGCATCTAAGCCTTATTACACTTCCTAAGGCCTGTCTTGAAAAAAAAACTTGGAAAGAAAATGCCTTCTAGTGTCCCTCTGGTGTAGAGAGCCTGGAAAGGAATGAAGTGAAGATCTCATCATACATACAGGAGGCATGATCCACTCACAATAGTTTAACAAGCTACAGTTTCTAGATGAATGTAGCAATTGTGAAGTATCACCCTAAATTCAAATTATTGCTGGAATTGTGGGTATTCTGACAAAGGTAGTAACTTGTGAGGTCACAGGAACCTCACCAGAAGCAAGAGCTCCACTTCAAAACCAATTTTAAACCCCTACTCCCTCTCTCTGTCATTAACATTTTATAAATGATTGCTTTGCTTAAAAAAATACATAACATTAAGCTTCATAAGGTTTTAGTAGGAAAACTTGGTTTGGTTTTTACAAAATAATTAGTGCCTACTTCATTTTGCACCCTTAATTAAATTCCTCTTCCTTTCCTCCCACTGTCCAGTTTCTTCTTCCCTTTCCTCCTCCAGATCTATGTATGTCATTATTACTTATCTTTTGCTACTCTGATACACATACATACATATTCAGTTACTCATTTTTCTTCATTTCCTAGCATCTAGCTTTACTGTGCAGCTGCCTCATTGCTGTCTCCTTTAGACATCCTCCTCTCTTCCGGATGCTTTGTACAGGTACCACTGCTTCCATGCACAGCAGCTAGGCTGCCTTCTTACTCATTCATAATTGCTTTTTCAGGTTTCCAAGGTGTTTTTCTGCACTCCACATAACAGGTGCAAGGGAGTGACAATTCTTTCTAGCGGTCTACCGAACCGAGTTTTGCAAGAATTGTGACACCTTTGACATCAATAATTTGAAATATCATTAAAATTTCTTTGAATAAAAAGAAAACTATTCCAAATATGCACTAAAACCTATACAGTCTCTTAAAAATCTTTAGAACTGAAATTGCGCCTAAAAAACATTTTTTATGAGACACTCCTACTATTTCATAATTCCTTTGTTTTTTTGTAGTGTAAGTTATGGAGCTGAGTAAGATTTCTTCAGGGACAATGTGGACTAATAATAGATGTAGAGAAGAGCAGAGCTGGTGAGTGCACTCACACCCGCCTAAGTGTCACTGGATGTGAAAGTGTTTCTAAACAGCTTATTCTGGAATGCTGATATGACTCTGTGCAGTACAAGTTCATTCAAAAAGGCAGTTTTAAAAGCTTTTGTACTACTGTTACCAAAGCACTTCCAATACAACTTCAATTCCACAAGTTCACAAGATGTGATCTACAGTGCAAGTGGAGTTTGCAACTTGAAGAATTAATAAAAGAGTTGTAAATTACGGTGTGGTGAATTTTAATGGGGACTGGGGGGCTTTATAGCTTGCATTAGGGCTGTCCAGTACTTTGGAGACCAACAGGAGTAGTACTGACCTTCAAGGGAAGATGTACAATCCTGAGTAAAATAATACTGGACTTCATTTAGCTTTCCAGTATGCATACTGATATCTGCATATATAGAATCATAGAATCATAGAATGTTTTAGGCTGGAAGGGACCTCTAGAGGTCATCTTGTCCAAGCCGCTCAGAGCCCCATCAAGCCTGACCTTGAATGACTCCAGGGATGGGGCCTCCACCACCTCTCTGGGCAGCCCATTCCACTCATCTATCACCCTCATGGTAAAGAACTTTTTTCTAATATCCAATCTAAATCTATCCTTTCCTAGCTTAAAACCATTACTCCTGGTCCTATCATTAAAAACCCTTTTGAATAGACCTTCCCCCACCTTTACGTAGGCCCCCTTCAGATACTGGAAGGTCACTATAAGGTCCCCTCGGAGCCTCCTCTTCTCCAGGCTGAACAGTCCCAACTCCCTCAGGCTGTCTTCATACGAGAGATGCTCCATTCCCCTGATCATTTTGGTGGCCCTCCTCTGGACACGCTCCAATATGTCCACATCCTTCTTGTGCTGGGGATTCCAGAACTGGATGCAGTACTCCAGGTGAGGTCTCACCGGGGCAGAGTAAACGGGCAGAATCACCTCTCTTGATCTGCTGGTCATTCTTTTGATTCAGCCCAGGATGTGATTTGCCTTCTGGGCTGCAATTGCACATTGGTGGCTCATATCCAGTTTTTCATCTACCAGCACCCCCAAGTCCCTTTCCACAGGACTGCTCTCCAGTATCTCCTCTCCCAGCCTATACTGATAGTGCTGGTTACCCCAGCCCAGGTGCAGGACCCTGCACCTGGCTTTGTTGAACCTCATAAGGTTCATCTGGGC